>CM039596.1:14247378-14278756 GCA_022457205.1 Saccharum spontaneum | reverse complement strand
GTAAAGTGATATAACAAGTGCCGACAAGGCCCAGCCCATTGTGTCCACTCTCTACTGGGCCTGAGACAGAAAAGGCCTAATGAGCATGAATGTAGCCGCCGTGCGCCCACCACCAGTCACCTCTGTAGCCGTGTTTGGGGGGAAGAAAATTTCGTTGACCCTGGATCCAGAACATCATCAATGAGCCACCCTTTCCATGGCTGCCACGTGTTATCTCCAAAAAATCAAACGTCTTGAGAAGAGGCTTCTCAGTGGAATCGGGACAGCTTGGGTGCGTGACTGACGGGAGGCAGTTGGTGTAGCTTCCTGGTGGACGTGCAATTTAGTTGGATAGCCACGTGTCGAACATCAGGAAGGGTTCCATGGGAGATATTCTGGACCCACGGTCCATAGAATTTTCTTCCTTGCAAACCCGTTCAAATGCGGTTGTAATGCTCATGCGTTCAAATGCCGTGTCCAGTTGTTAGAGCCGTCGAATGGCCGTTGTAAATCTTATTCTTTGGTCACTTAGTTTGTCACGTACTCAATACTAGACCTCCTAAATGGGCCATGGGCTGTAACATTTACACCACTTGCCTGGACAAAAAGGAGTCACCAGAAGAAACACAAAGGGGTATCTTCTAATAACGAATCTGCAGGACGAACCGCGGGCAGTGGATAGGGCTACATCTACAGTAAAATCTCGGCCGTCCATCCGGTGACGAACGGTCAAGAGAGCACCCTAGCCGACCTTAACCGACGTGACCCGCGGCGCTGCCTCCGTTGTTCTACGCGTGGCCGTCGAGACTTGGGCCCCTCCGCCCCGCACGGTTCGTTCCACGGCTCCGCATCCCCAACTCGAGTGAGCCCCAAACTAGATGAGGATGAGGCGGACGAGGCAAGAGCCAGCTCCGACGCGGCCTGGCGGAGATGGGACAGTTGCTCTCACGCGGTGCGGCACGGCGCCTAGTAGGACGCGGGCCAGCGACGGTGCAGGCCGCATCCACGCTCGCACCGCCGGTGGCCGTGTCCGGGCCTCGCCTCCGCTGGGACGCCTGCCGTGCCAGCCACTGTGGCGCTGGCCTAGCCTCCACCGGTGGCCACGTCGCCGCCACTCATGCACTCAGCCCGGCCAGATCTGCCGTCGCCGGGAGGAGAAGGGCGGGGACAGTGCGGTAGGGGCAGGACCGGCTCGACGCCGCCCCACCGTAGCTGCACCTTGCCCGGGACGCTCAGCCGAGCCAGACGCCGAGGTCACTGCACCGCACCTCGGCGCCGTTCGGTTGTTGGCTGGGCCGAGGCCACGACGCCGGCCGGACCTCGCCCGCGAGTCCGCGACCACCACGTGACGACCGCGCCTGGACCTCGACCACCACCAGCCCGCGGGAGAGCTCGCCTCAACAGAGTTGCGCACACCGAGCCTGGGCCCCATCACCGCGGTGCAGGCCCCGTGAGACCTCGGGTGCCATGAGCCCCATCGCCGAGACGCAGGCGCCCAGCACGGACACCTAGAGCAGGAGCAGAAGCATCAGCGCACCCACCCGCCTCGTCGACCAATCCCCTACTCCGCCGCAACACGCCCGCGCTTTGCAGCGCCATCGCCGGCTTAGGGAGGCCACACCGAAGGAAGTCGCCGCCGGTCGACCACGTCGCACGGAGAAGCAATCGCGGGTGCGTGCTGCTAGAATCAGGCGCCGCCGTCGCCTACAAGAACCGCGGCCTTCCTATGAGCCTTGGACGAAGCACAGCGCCACTCGCCTTCGCTGGCGATAGAGGCTGAGGCCGCGACGGCGACTAGCAGCAGGAAGGCTAGCGCTAGCTTCACCATAGTGATGCATGCGGCGGTGGCGGCAAGGAGAGGAAAGCGTTTTGGACGATGGGAAATGGAGAAAGGAAAGCTTAGAGCATCTCCAAAAGTTTGGCATATAGGTTTGGCATCCTAAAATTTTTGGTAAAATGAGAAAAATACTTCTCTAATAGTTTGGTATCTGGGTTTGACATCTTTGGCAAATCTCGGTCGATTGCGCGCATATTTGCGCGCGGGGCACCGGCCGCGCATCGTAGTTTCCTCGTGCTTAACGGGGCTCTTCGTTCACTTAGCAGGGCTCTTCATTTCGTTAGCGGGTTTTTGGGTTTTTGGAAACAAAATTTGCCAAACTGTTGGAGATGAGATCTTTTTTTTTCTCCCTATATTATTTTGGGAGTTGGCAAACAATGAGATTTGGGAAACAAAATTTGTCAAACTGTTGGAGATGCTCAGCTGTCTGATTGTGATGGGAGCCTGCTATGTCAGTACTAACTATTATTCCCTCCGTATCGGATTTAGAAGTCATTTATGACAGCGACACGGTCTCTAAAACACAACTTTGACCTCTTGTTTTTATAAAAAAAATATTTATGAAAAAGTGATATATGTATATTTTTATGAAAGTATTTTTCAAGACAAATCTATTCATATAATTTTTACATTTGCAAACTCAACAAATTAAAAATTATTGATAATTTATATTCTCAATGTTTGACCCAAGCCTTATTCAAAACGACTTCTAAATCCGATACGGAAGGAGTACCAGTACATCCGTAGTGTGTGGCTTGTGTGTGCGCAGCTGTGCTCTACGTCTACAGTAAACGTGTGTACATGTATGTATCTTCGGAAACGAGGTACGCGGCCCTACAGGGTTTTTCCTCCTATGGTTTACAGATTCCATAGATGTGATAGTTATATTTCAGTGTCTAAACTAATGTATCACTCAAACATTCGCTCAAAAGTGATTAACCGATTACGATTAACATAGCCTCAAATCCACATGAAACCAACAAAAAATTTTGGTCCGCAAAATAATTAAGTCCTGCGCATAAATATACCTACACAAACAGTTCTATTTAAACCAAAGTTGTTTGGAATCATAGATTATCCCACCGATAAACATTAAATATAATAAATTTATACACAACCCTACAGCTAAGCACGCATCGCCTCCTTCACTGTACACTACATCATTCAAATTATATAAAATATATACAAATATATATCATACTCAAGAATCTTAATAAGGGTATAATTTCAAAAAATAACCCCAAAGCAAAATCGACATTATTGAGTCATTGCACAATGCAGGCTTACAATACAATCATTAATTTCAGTACAAACAAACATTAGGTGCAACAAACCACACTGAAAATCTGATACAGTAAAAACAAAAGGATGTTTCTATTCTAACCAAAGTTGTTTGTAATCATGCATTCTCATAACCGATTGCCCACTGATAAAAACCAAATATAAGTCTATAGGCCACTGCGTAATTCGATACACCTAATATGTCAATATCCTTAATTAATATTGCTACACTCCTAAAGTCAAAAATAAACACTACGTGCCATTATTATATTTCCTACATCTACAGGTTCTACTGTGCAGCAACGCCGAGCATTTTTCTAGTGAAAACTATTGATAACAGATACTCATTCGTTCCTCCTCTCAGCTCCTGTTCTTCTTCCTCCCTCCCTCTACCTCAAGCATCTCTCCTGATGTACCTCTAGTCAGTAACTCCTCGATTCCCTTGCTCTGCTTCCCTATCCCAAACTCTATTTCCAGTGTATTGGATCTTCAGTACTTGTTCCTTAAGTTGGTGTTCAACAATTGTAGTGATTGGGGTTCCCGCGGTGGTTGCTAAATATAGTTTTTTAGACATTTCCTAAAAAACCCTCGTGTAGCCGTGTTTGTGAGCGTGTTCAACGGCTAGGTCTCGCCCCCCTACTTTTCGGATGAATTATTCAATCACATAGAACCACAAGATTATTTATGGGCAATTGGGCGTGGACAGTGCGGTGAAGATCCTGCAGTCTATGCGGAGCATTGGCTGTGCTGCACCAAGACGTTCCTTATGAAGAACTCAGTAAATAACTCTCGTTTTGTATATACAAATATTTTCAGAACATTTTTAAAAAGCTTTTCACTTCTTCACCACAACATTAGGTCTAATGCACATGTACATGTTAGTCATCATCTGATACAATATTTTGGAAACGTTTTAAAAGCTTTTCGCTTACTTCTTCACCACAACATTAGGTCTAATGCAGATGTACTTATTAGTCATCATCTAACGGCACTAGAGAATCATAATCGCTTTAGAGTTCTCCTTTTTGATAGTAGGGCTATCTATCTTAAACCCGACCATGCAATCTATTGCACCTTGGCTGGCAACAGAACTAGGGCTCTCAACCATTCCATCATCCTTTTCTATAGAAAGTCACAAGTCACACATTTTTTGTGGGGTTGCTTTCATAAGCAAATATTGTAATTCATATTTGAGACCTTATACGAATTTAAATTAAAAAAATGAACAAGAAAGCTTTAGATTTCTTCAATTATTACAACTTGAATCTAGGTCAATTCTCCAACTGAGCTAATTTGAAGAATTAAAAAATATATAGATTTCAAAATAGAATCTTAAAATAGAATTTTTGAGCATAAATGATTTCAAGTGAAAATTTGTCAACTATAAAGTTGTGTATCTCTTTGAGTACTATAATTTTGGTTTATCTGCGGTAATTTAATAAATTAAAAAAGGGATTTCAAAATATGAAAACTTAAAACAGAATTTCTAGATACTAATGATTTCAAATAAAAAGTAGTCAACTATAAAGTTGCATATCCCTTTGCGTACTACGACTTCAGTTTAGGTCCTTTCTCCATCGAGGTTATTTAGAAATTATTAAGATATTGAATTTCAAATTATTAAAATTTTAAACAAAATTTCCCCAAAATGATTTTAAATGGAAAAGTAAATTAACTACAAAGTTGTAGAGCTTTTCAAGTATTGCAACTCTAATATAAAGTTTATCTTCATACATCTTGATTTATGAATTTCACTGTGCTCCATCTAATTTTACAAGCTGACCAAATTGTCAACTGCCTCTAGAAAAGCCTCATTTCTAGAGGTGGCTGCAAGCCAAATCACCTCTGAAAATCTCTAGAATAGACCGGCCCAGAAACCATTTCAAAGGCAGATTTTGATAGAGACTTCTCTGTAACAATTGGAGTTGTTGCTAAAATAATATATGTAGTAGTGCTACATATAGCATTCTATTACATTTTTCACCGAAACCATGTTTATTATCACAATATAACAAGACTTGAAATGACCTTTATACCTTTAGGCTCATGAAAAACACCTTATCTTCATTCTTATCCTACACTCAGCCTCCCCAATGACAACTACACCACCACCGTAGTTGGCCATGTTCCCTATCCCATCGGCAGTCTTGCCTCTCCTTCTCCACCACCGCCGTGTGAGCGACCATTCACATCCTCTACCCCTACACTCCCATGCACTAATACAAAAAGGATTTGTAGCAATACCTCCTTTTTTTGTAGGGGCGGCTCTATATTAAGCCACCCCTACAAATGGTGCCCAAATAAACTGCACCTACAAATCCATTTATAGGGACTGCTGGTGCTATCAGCTACCCCTACAAATGGTCCGATTTGTAAGGGTGGCTCTGTATCTAGCCGCTCCTACAAATCGGATACAAATAGACGCCGAATAGTTAAAATTAAGCACTTAAATTTGAATTTTTCAAACGACTTCGGATGGAGAAATGACCAAAACAAAAGTTGTAGATCTCGAAAAGTTATACAACTTTGCTATTTACAACTTTTTCATTTGAAATCCTCTTGTCAAGGAAAACTACGTTTGAATTTTCAAAAATTTGAAATTTGAATTTTGAAACGACCTCTGATGGACAAACAGTAAAAATGAAAGTTGTAGACATCGAAATATGATGAAACTTTGTAGCTGACAACTTTTTTATTTGAAATCATCTTGTCAAGGAAAACTACATTTGAATTTCTCAAATTTGAAATTCAAATTTTGTAAACGCTGAGAAACTACCAAAATAAAAGTTGTAGATTTCGAAAAGTTATAAAACTTTGTAATTGACAACGTTTTCATTTGAATCCATTTAGGGCCTCAAACAATCAATTTAAATTCCGTTTAGGATAATACGTGGGGAACAAAATCCAATATTAGGGGCAGGCCCACTAGTTTTCAAGGGTTTTTTTTTTTGAGCGGATCAAGGGTATTCAATTGAATAGCCAAATTTTTTACCTATACAGACAAATCAGCCCAATTTCAACTTGTTTTCCCTTCCCATCGAAGGCTCAGCAATGCCCAGTGGCCCATTTTCTCTGCTGGAGGCCCAAGGACGCACTCCCTCCTGATCACAGCATGGAGAAAGATGTTGCATTTTGCTTTGTTTGCTACTTGTTCACAAATTTGCTGGTGGAGATAAGTTTACAAATCAAGGGATTAGAAATTGGCATTCGGTTGTGAAATACTTTTTTTGGTACTCCTATGTATTTTGAATACCCAGCCCTGAAATCCTAGGGCTGCACTGTAGACACAAGTGAGTGTGAGGTGCAGTAGTAGAGGAGGGTACACGACTTCGGCGGAGCGGGCAGGTGGCTGACCGGTGGGGGCCTCCCTAGGTTAAAAAAAATTGCTACTTTTTAATCTGGAATCGTGATTTCTGGAAAATGATTTGTAGGGACGGCTCAGTATCCGGCCAGTCCTACAAATCTTGAGCCGCCCTATAAATACGATTTATAGGGGCAGTTGGCCAATCACCCCTACAAATCAGCAATTTGTAGCAACGCTGTATTAGGGACGGCTGCAAAAACCGCCCCTATAAAGCATCACGAGCCGCCCTACAAAACATGTGTAGTAGTGACGCTCCCCATTGGGCCATTAGGCCATGTCGTGTAGGTGGCCACGTGGATGTCATCGGCATCGACTGGGCCAAAGCATGCGTACCGTGCCATGAACAAGGCCACGGACGACCATTTCCTATTTATGAGGAGCTTCATGGGTGACGTTGATGACGGGATCCTCACGATGCCAGCTCCTTCTTAGTTGTAGCCTTGATTTATTTGTATGATCCTTCGGTGCTATAAAACAAAAATTTCTTACTATTAAAATCGGAGTAGCCAAATCTACCTCTCTTCTTGTCCATCATGCCACTGAAATTGCGTGTATTTGTGTGAAACTGAAACCTCAATGCCTGTGAATGCCGACCTTATTCCTTGTGTCTACTTTGTGACGAGCGACCCTTTTGTCATATACCGGCATGTATTTTTTGTTTTTATTAAGCCTCTCAACCTGGTTACAACTGTAGTGTCTACTCAGACGTGCCTTTCTTATATATATGGCGGCCGCCGGACTAAATAAAACCAAGAGTAGTACACTACGTATATGGGTGGCCCTCCAGCGACTCTGGGGAAATACCTCCATCCCTTGGCCACCTCCAGCGACTCCAGTACCTGTTCCTGAGCAACAACACGCTGCAGGGGAGGATACCGAGTTTCGCAAACTGTTCGAGCCTCAGGGTGCTGTGGCTGCACCGGAACGGTCTTGTTGGGCCGTTTCCAACAGAACTGCCGCCTGGCCTTCGCCAGTTGCAGGTTTCAGTTAACAATCTTAGCGGACCTATCCCTGCATCGCTCTCCAACTTCACAGCGCTCACTGTGGTCAGCTGCGCATTCAATAACTTGGCGGGAAATATCCCAGATGAGTTTGCCAGACTATCCAATATGCAGCAGCTCTACGTGGGCGCCAATCAGTTGTCAGGCAGGTTTCCACAGGCCGTCATGAACCTTTCTGCCCTTACTGACCTCAGCCTTGGTCTGAATCTGCTGAGTGGAGAGGTGCCAGCTGACCTCGGTAGTGCGCTGCGCAACCTCCTGCTGCTTATTACATAGCGAATAAATATTTAAGACATAGTCTTCAACGATAAATAATAATAACTAATAGTAATCTCCAGCGGAAACTCCACACAGGGATACGGTTGACTGGTTGACACCAAGACTAGTACTCATTACGATAATCTTCCTCATAATCTTCATCTGTTATGGTGGAAATAGCAAGAGTGAGTCCATTTCGAACTCAACAAATATAACACAGGGTTCATGAGGCTCAAATGGCTAGACACTGTTTAACTGCGTTTAGCTTTTAATCTTATAATTAGCAAATCGAATGGCATCAAGTTAAACTGCTTCCCATTAAAGAACCAATGATCAATTGCAATAATGATAACGAATAGCATTAACATGAGCATAATAATAATCAACAATAATTAAACATAATATAGCAATGGTGATCATCTATCTGTAAATGTTCCAAGGCCGCTCGTATCCGTGAGCACGGCTAGTATACCAGTTTTTAACTCTGCGCAGAGGTGTACACTTTCACTGTGAGTCATGTTTTCCAAATGAGTGGGGAGATCAAGCCCAAACACCCGAAAACCATATAAAGCCATCCAAAAGTTCGTCTAACAAGTTAGGGCCATTAGATTCACTCGGCAGGCAGATGTAGAACCCCCCTTCCCTGTGGCACAACAACCGCAGCCTATACACACTAGGCCAGGGGCTCGCACTACACCCAACGTGGCAAGCCTTTCTTACGCCATTTAAGGTAACCACTAACAAGCTAGAAAAGGTCTCTTGAACAACTAAAGCCAGAGCCATATAGCCCTCACAGCTGTACTGTATATCCCGGATGATCACGTACAGATAAGTCCTTACGGAGAGTAACCAGAGCATCAAAAACAATACACATGCTCTAGCCCCCTTTTAACAATAATTAAATCATCTTAATGGTTGATTGCTTAATCCATTAATCATATTACAAGATCATTGTTCTTAGTTTAAGCACTAGCAATAGCTACCCATATGCATTCCCAAGGTTGACAAGGAATCAAGACAACAAGCACTAAGTTATAATCTCTAAGGTTATCAAGGTAAGCACATGCATATGTATGACAATTTGATGTATAGGTAACAGGGATAGTCCTGTGTTATACTTGCCTTGATCAAAGCTCTCCAAATAATACTGCTGACTTGGCTCAAAGTAATACTCCGAATCGTCCAAATACTGCTCACCTTCTATACTCGATCATCAATCAACAACATACATGCATCCAACCAAACATACACGAAGCAAACAAAGAGATATCATTAGAACAGTACACCAACAGTAACAAAACAGTAATAAAAGTTTATAAAACTCTTCTACACGTTTCTACGATCACACAGACGCAAAGATCACCAAATTCGGAGTTAAAACGTGAAAGTTATGAATTTTCTAAGATTTCCTATAGATAAATAAATACTTAATTATAAACTCGAAAAATAAATTATCAAAACTAACTGTACAACTACACTAACATGTAGAGTTCGCAAATACGAACCTAACGCAACTTGAACGGATCAAATCAGAGTTAAAACGAAGTTTTATGGCCAAAACAGTTCTAGTGGCAAATCTGTAATTTCCTGAAAACGTATTTTTAACTTAACCGGAAGAAAATACGCTTTTAAAACACGAAAACGCATTTTCTGAAATACGCCAAGGACCACGGGTTCTATTTAGAAAAAGTTCAAGGACTCTTAAGCAAAAAGACATGGCCGAAAGGGTATCAGCCTTCTCCATCCGTTGGATCAAATTCGGACGTCTATGATTAAAAGGAGGGGGTGCCACGGCGTGCCTCCCGCCGGAAATAACGGCGCCATGACCGCCGGCTAGCCGGAGTTGATGATTCAAAGATTCCGACCACCAATTGAAGTGCTACCAGTACCAATCGATCCGAAAACTCAAAACGAACTTACCTACAAAGAAGATTGAACCGCGGATGAGTCGAAGACAGTGCTTAGCTTGCTAGGGCGGACGGCGCACCCAAGATCATTAATTCGATGAATTCGTCAAATTTGAGGAGATGGCGGCGGAATAGGGTTACGGCAACCACAAGCTCAAGACAACCTTCGGCTCAGGCAATAGATGAAGAAAACAATTGCTTTAGGCTATCTTAAATAGGGCATAAGCACCCTTGATTTGGAACACTATCCCATAACCGATTAGATACGGGCAAAGCTTGAGTTGGATTTGATTCCGACTCCGCCTAGAAACAGAGAACGGCGCCGTCCCTGACGTGCTGGCCGATCCTGTCAGCGACACAAAGAGACAGAGCCTAGACGACAATGAAACGAAGAGGGACACCGGCAGCTATCGGCCCTTGGCGGTTTCAGCCCACAGCGCGAAAATGAAGGAACAGGCCGGCCAGGCGGCTTCCAGGCCGACTTGCACAGGTAAATTGTTTTTTTTTCACAAATTATCTCAAATAAATTTTCTAATCCAAATTAAAATAAAACAAAACCACTCCACATAACAAAATAAATGCAACAGCATGAATGCAACACCAAATATATTTTATTATTTTAATTTGCCATTATTTGTTATCCAATTTATTCAAAATTTGTTATCTCTAAAATTTGGGTGTTACACCACGGCACTGGCAGTTCCGCCAGGAATGGCCGAGATTAGCCGAAACGACCGGAATCGTCTGAGATAGAAGCCGATACGGGATACAAGATGTTCTGTGCCGTTCTACTCGCTGGTACGAAATGTTTCGGCCATTCCGGCCGGTACCAGAATGAAATTAATAAGCTTATAATGCTCCGGGGCTTGTCTTTCAGGAATGTACTGGGCTGATGCTCGGGGCACTCTAGGAGCTCGTTTACTGGTCCTTCTTCCGGCTCCTCCGGCTGCACTTCCGGTTGCACTTCCCCCTCCTTGGCCTCGAATTCTAGTAGCGTCATTCCCTCTGGCGATCCTGTATGTGTGCAAATGAATGAATGCCAGGGATGCACAGGGTATGAACAATATCATAAATCCATGATGAGATGCTTATGATAGACATGATGATTCAACATTCACTAAGTCCTAATTATATTACTTTCATTGACTGAGTAGGTGCAGATCTCCTCTCTAGTATAGTAGACATACACTTACCCCTTTTTAACAATCTAAGATACAAAAGTTCACCACATGTAAGGGGCCTAACACCTGCAGCTAGCAATGCATTCTAATTAGCCTAAACAGACCATCATACAACACAAGCATCAACTAGGCTCACTGGAAAACAAGCATTCACAGCCATACAAAACAGCAGTCACTTGCAAAAATCATAACTAGAGTTTTATAACTCCAAAAGACATGAACCAAGACTTTCTGGAAATCTCAACAAATTAGCTACAACTTTTTTATTCATGATTTTGGCTGAATCGACCAGTAGCTAGCTCAAATAGAGCCAACTTCACAGGCTGCTCTGGAAATCCCGAGAGCAAGCATGTCCAAACTCAGACTTCCAAAAACTATAACTCGCAAACCACAAGGCCAATTACCACGAAATTTTAACAGCAGCTATATAATCAAGTTATCTACAACTTTGTTACTATAAAGATTCTCAGCAAACATCATTAACCTCACTTAATTATCCAGTTTCCAAAACTGCTCCAGAATCAATAAATCCAAGAAATTAATATGTAACTTATATTTGAAAAGGCATTCTGAGTAAAACCAAAGTTATCAACAGTTAACATGTATCAAATGAACATTAGAAAACATGGTGGCCAAATCTAAATCCTTTCTTAATTTATTTAGATAATTAGGTGGAATTATGAACACTCATCAAAAGTGCTCAGAAAATTCTACAATTTTTACAGCAGCTTAAACATGATTCCAATAGTTTACTGTAAAATTTTCATGCCAATTAAATAAGCACAGAAGTCTCCACAAAGGATACAAAGTGCAATTGCAATAAACATGGGTGAGCAAGTTTAATCAATAACTTAAGCATATAGCAACCGCACACCGTCCTTCCTCCAGTATGTGCGGCATTAGCTACATCTCCTGTCTCCCATCTCCAATGATCAACGATCGGCCAATCGCACTCCTTGCGATGTGCGAGAGGAGGTGGAGAGGGTCCAGATCTATCAGGCTCGGCCACCCACCGGATCTTAGGAGTAGTAGAACGGAGGGAGGAGGTGGGCGACGCAGCCTCCCTGTTGGTCACGACGGCAAGGATGCGAGTGGCAGTCTTCCGTCGTACGCGAGAAGGAGGCGGCGAATCGAATAGAAAACGAACGGATATGGAGAGAGACGTGTGCAACGAGTGGTATTGGTGGATAATTACCACATAACTCTATGAGGAGGTACCAAACCAGTGTATTCAGAGGATGCCTTGAGAAACTAAGAAATCTATGGATTTGGCCCTCAGATCCAGAATTTTGGTGGATCCAAGCTGGAGCTGGAGCGTTTATAAAAATTCATAGAGTGAAGCTAGTTTTTCGTATCTACTGCCGGTGCCAAACAAGCCTTATATTTATTCCCCTGGCTATGATACTATTTTTTGTTATTTGTATAAATTATTTAAAGAAATTACTAGCGCTCTGTTCCATTAGAAATTCCCCCCTAGTATATGGTATGGTTTGAAACCGCCGCTTTTGTTAATTTCTACTCTCTCTGAGTAACAAATAAGTGATTATTTAAATATCGACATGTTCTTCGAAATCTATATATACTTTTTGAATAAAGTTTAGTAAACATAGCACATATATACTTTTACAAATCTATATTTCCTGGCTAATTTAATATTGCTACATTTTTTAGGAAACACAACAGATATTTATCCAACATTTCTGTAACTTCCATATCGAAACTAGGAAAATTATGTTTGAGCTTCTCAGATTTGAATTTTAAATTTTAATTTTTGAAATGACATCAGACGGAGAAACAACCAAAAGCAAAGTCGTAGTCCTCGACGATATCTACAACCTTGCAGTAGAAAACTTTTTTGTTTGAATTCATTTAGGGTCCCAAAGACTTATTTCAAAATTGAGCAAAGTGAATACGAGCGAGGGGAATTTTAGAAAAGGGAATATATTAATATCCCAGCTTCTGCATCGACCAATGCATATAGCTGTTTCTTATTATAGAAGTACAGAGTTCCAGGACCTAGTTGTCTCATCGAAGGTAGAAGTGCCCCACACGTCTTCAGGCTGTCAGTCAGAACGCCTCTTTGCACCAGAAACAGTCGCTGCCTACCGCCAAACCACGCAGGTCAACTCGGCAACTCAAATCTGCTGGCCACTATCTTCCACGCCGGCCTCTTTACCAACTTCGTGGTCACAACTAGCGGACGATCCTATCAAACCGTCGCCCTCCATTGCCGAGCAGATGTGAAGCCCTCCAATCGCTGTGTCACCACCCTCCTCCTGACCACCTTCCTCCGTCGTGGACACTGTAAACTTGAATCCTCAACTAAGCCACCTTCCTCGCCACGACGCTAGCTGCCGCCACAGACACGAGCACGAGCTTCCTAAACAACACCTCCAAGGAGGGACACGACACATCTGTGCCGCCGTTGCCTGACCAGACAGTCAAGGTTTTCACCTAAGGAAGACACTGCGCACAGGGGAGAGGACCATTCGATGAACGCTTCCGACGAAGAAAACGGCGCCCGAAGGCGTCGCCGTCATCGGCCCAAAAGGGACAGGGCTTTCGCCATGGCGCCTCAGCCCCGTGCACAGTAGCCACGGTCCTTCTGCTGCACCACTGACCACGGATGGCAGAGTGACAGGCACCGCCACCTGTGTGAGGCGATGTGTGGCCGGCCACCGCCCGCAGCTTCCCGACGTAGCCGCCGGTGTCGCGCCGTCCACGGCCGGCCGCCGCGCCGAGCCATCCACCAACCCTGGCCCCTCCGCGCGCCGCCGCCCACGCCGGCTGCGGCCAGCGGCTCCCCGACATGCCTGGGTCACCGTCGTCGCCGTAGCCGACGTCTCCTAGCGAGCGACGCGCCATGGCTGAGGAAGCGACAAGCGGAGAAGGAGCCCGGCGTCGTCCTCGCGCATCCGCCGGCTCTCGCGCCGTCCACAGCCGGACGCCGCGTCGGGCCGTCCAATGACCCAGGCCCCTCTGTGTGCCGCCGCCCACGCCAGCTGTGCCCCGACCAAATCCAAGCGGGGGGTGCCTGGTCTGGCTTCAAGAGCACCGGATCCGGTCGCTGGTGCTGTGGATCCCGAGAGCCGGCCACCGGGGCAACCACCACCATCGCCGGAAAAAACTTCCACAAGGAGGAGAGAAGGAGTGAACAAGGGAGAAGGGCCCCGCCGCCACCATCCTCGCGGGCTGCGCGGCCTCCGGCAGCACGCTCCGGCAGCAGCGAGGAGGCACGGGGAGGGAGGGAGGAGAGGTGGGCGGTGGTGGCGTCGCCACCCGTGCCGCCCAAACGGGGCGACGCGGGAGCCGATCCTATTTCTTCGTGGATGGCGACCCTACGCTGGCGAGACTTGCCAGAAAGAAGCCATACAAATCCACGAGCGAGGGGAATATTTGTGTCCTTTATTTACAGTTGACTTTTGGTTTTGAATCTCCATGGTCACACAAAAAAAATAGTGCTATATGTTGGCCGGATTTGTGATTTTTTATGATTTCTCGAAAACAAATGTAGAGATGGATCTGATTCTAGAAATTGATTTCTTGGGGTGACTATATTGTTACCAGCCAGGCAGAGTTGCAAAGAGTTCCGAGTGATGCATGGGAGGACAGGAGTGCCACTGGAATGTAAATGTGTTTAGTTTGGAGATGTTTTTAGATAGGACGTTCCCATCCTTGATTTTTTGCCGATTGAACAATCTATGGGGCCGGGGCTCACTTCTGCCCCCGGAGAGCTCACCCCGAGCGGCCGAGCCGCCTTGGACCACCAGGGGCACCACCGGCGTTGTCTGTCCTCCGCCTTGACCTGTGCCGTCCGTCACCCCAGCCCAAGCCATCCTAACCGGTGCTGCTCTAACCTGCACCACCCCACCTACCGTAGCCTCGCCGTGTGCCTCATGTTTATTCGCAAAAACTGAGATTTATTAATAATGTTGTAGCATTCAAACTTTTTGTACATGTACTCTATACGTTCGGGGACGTACAAATATATAATGACAAAATAGCACTACAATTAAGTACAGAGCACTACGTACATAGATCACACACACATCGGTAGCTATATCTTTTAGATGAGTCGAATAACTCTAGCTTGAATACTAGGCCTTACGGTATATATATACTCCATATACGTACGAAAAATAACTTGAACAATGAGTCACGGAAGTATGTAGTACGTACCTGGATTCGAATAACACAAGACTAACCGGCATGCATTTAGACTTTTTGTTGAGGAGAGACTCTGGATGCGAGATGTGAAATGAGAGATGATGAGGTGATTGCACCCGTCGTCGTTGAGGAACAGCTACCTTATGGGGTGAATTTTTATTAATTGAGCCGGCTGCAATGGAGGACAAGCAACGAGCGTATTCGCCTTTCCGAAAGCTGTAATAATATATATGTCACTAGGTCTTCCGTCTTCATCCGATTGAGATAAAGTAAAAAATAAAATAAATAAAAGAAGAAGAATAGTTTGCGGAAGCTTTATTATAATCCAAATAAAGGAAAAGCGCGCGTGGAAGCAAGTAACCACGTGGTAATGTATATACATACAGGTATCAGGAATATAAAGAAACAGTGCTTGCAGCAGCGGCATCTAGAATACCATCTTTCATGCCAACGCTCTCGATATATTTATACTGTATTCCGAAAATAACAAAAACAAGATCCCAACCGAGAGGATGGAAGCATTAAAATCTAACCGCATAACGTATACGCCTGTTACATATCAATGTTTGGTATCATATATATATATATATATATATATATATATATATATATATATATATATATATATATATATATATATATATATATATATCCGCCCATCAGCCCAACAATTCCGCTGTTCTTCTGGCTTCATTGCTTGCTTGTAACATCATCTTCTTCGGTCCATACCATTCGAATCCATCCGCTCCTTACTTAAATCTATCACAGCCTTTCCGCCACCCACCGCCAACACAATCACAAGCCGGTTGCCCTTGCACCCAACATCACAAAAATTACAAATTAAAAACCATGCAAGAAAATGTATTAACGGCCGGCACCGTACTTGTTATATGAATACAACACCATACAGTTGGCCCTATATATTACGATGAAGTGACCTGATCTGATGAACCAGAATACCTGGATTCTATTTTGACGACCACCATTACTGATGCTTTCAGCTGAGGAGGATTGGCAATATGATATGATATAGAGTACCTTTGGAGATTAGAAAATGAACTTGGGGGAGAAGGATCGAAGTTGATGCATGCAGCATCCATAAATAATGTCTGCACTCGTAGAGTAATACAGAGTAATATATATGCACACCCCACACGTCCCGACCCGACAAGAAGATGGCTAGCTTGCTTGGATGTCTTTCTTTTCAAAACTAGATGCAACGACAAGCAAGGAATGTATTCCGATATCATCTTTTTAGAACGCTCGACGTGTTGGTTTCCAATGATTCCCAAGGAAGCAGCAAATTGTTTGGAGCTAAAGTAAAGGTAAAGAACATTAAAGCAGTTAAAGAGAGAGCGTCAGATTGAGCTGATCATCAGGTTAGTATTTCTTGGTTTGGTGTTGAGTGTGCATCTCGGCCCCTCCATTTTTAGAGGCTACAGAATCCAATAAACTTGTCTCTGGAAATCATTTCAGACGTTTCACTCACAATGCTAAGCATTAATGGTGGAAGCATAGTCATTTTTGACGAGTGTGCTATGCTACTTGAAGCAGTGCTACTACAGATCACTATATCATCACTATATGATGTAAACCTACGTGGCATTACTGCCGGAATTAGGTCCGACATAGCGAAATCGATAACGATGGGGCTTGCCTATCACTGCTGGTTCCTTGACCCAGTAATCCACTAGTGCAGAAATGATTATCTGAGGCGGTCAAGCAGCCTGCCTGCCTCTATCCTAGAATCACTGTTAATCCTTGCTGACAGCCTCTGAAAATCGATCTAAAAACGTAAAAAGGGCAGCCGATCCCATGCAAAGCCCACCACCAAACTCAACCGAGCCCGCTATCGATCGCATGCCAGCAGCACTGTCCTTGCCTAGGCGCCCTACTTCTGTCGAGCTATTCTGCGCCAATGCCTCGATCTGCTGCCGCCACTGGACTGGCACAACCGCAGTAACCACAGGAATCTCACCCACCAGTTCTCGCACCGCCTGGAACTACAAACACATGCAGCGGGAGCTGTTGGAAGCTGCCCTTCCCACCGCGTGGATAGTGAGGTTGAGGGAGATAGTGAGTAGAGAGGAGGGATAGAGGAGAGTGAGATGGATCTCACCAGCCCCACCACGGTTTCCTTGACTTTGGTCAAGCAGGACGAGCCTCCTTGGCGCCACCCATGGCCACATCAGGGCCCGGGCGAGCCTCCTCCATGCAATCCTTGGTCGGATCAAGCCCGGAAGGGCTTCCTTGGGGACGCCTTTAGTGGATCGATGTCGAGCATGCCTCCTCCACACCACCGGCATCGATATCTCCGCCAGGAAGAGGTGCAATCCTTCTCCACACCACTGGGATCCAGATCTCCCCCAAGAAGAGTGGGAGCCTGAGTGCACCACCATCAAAACAGAGAAGGTAAAGAGATGGAGAGATAGAGAGGTATTTTTTTGCAAAGGGAAGAAGAATATATTAAGACTCGATACTACATCCCCAAATTGCATATGAAAAAAACCGGAAACAAAAAATACATAATATTCTATCCAGATTCTTCCATCATTTTATTCCCCAGTGGCTTTCCCCGATGCAACCGATGCTCTAAATGAACAAAGTCTTGTTGCCGCTAAAGCCAAAGTGCAGTTCTTATACTGAATCCAATGACCAACCCCAAAACATTGGACATGTCGCAAGATCCAACGTTTCGGAACCCATCCAAAATTCATCTAAATCGATGAAAGAATATTGAAAGTTGCATCGTTGGGTACAACAGAGGATGTAGATTCATCACCTCCAATCCTTGATTTCCTCTCCGCAGCCATCGACGATGAGATCGACGACTCGAAGTAACTGTTCTCGATGGAAGTGCCCAGGAACACCCTCCCCTCGCATATAATGGCCACAAATTGGCTGCCTACCGATGAAACCGATGCTTGCAACAATGATCTTGTCATGGCAATCTCTGAAGTCATCGCGGGAAACAAGATCCCAACCGAAAATCATCTGATTTTGTCGGTAGATTTATTTGGGCTAAACCCTAAGCAACTAGATTTTGTCCTCTCTCCTTCTATTATCACCAGAGAACAAAGGAAAGACCCCTCACCATATCTATTAATAGAGGCATCAGAGAAGGATGAATCACAAGCAGCAAGCAGGATGCCTTGTGAGATCTGGGGGCAGAGTCTAGAGAAGGGGATAGATGTCACCACAATGGAGCTAGACAACCTCGATGCTTCAGCTCCCTAGATCTAGCAGTAGCAGTGTTGCGTAAGGTCTCTCTGGATCCATGCACCCTATGAGGACCCCACATCGACGACATTGGAGATCTTGCTGCCGTCGTTGGAGATGGCGCCTTTGCCAATCGAGATCTTGTGTCGCTGCTCAATCTCTAGTGACTACCACTCAAGATCCCGCCACTATGGATTGTGGATCTCTAGTGAGCTTGTGGTGGCGAAGGGAAGGAGATGGAGGGCGCACGTGCTCAAGGCAGCTAGGTTTTCATGGTGGAGGGGAAGGACTGCTCTCGGTTAGAGACTAGGAATGGGGAGAGGGTTAGGTGATAGACGACAAAGATAGAGAGTGGGGTGTGCTTGGCAGAGGCTAGCTAGGTTTTTAGTCCGACGGCCGAAATATTTCCATAGGTGGACTTTTTACCATCGTCTCAAAAAATGCATTCAGTATTTACATAGACGGGTGTTCTTTCCTTTGCCTCCAAAAATAAAATAGGCTGCCTTCTAAAATCAATTTTGTAGTAGTAACACTTCTAGATCAACCCACAATCAGGTATCATGCTACTAGTGCTAGGTCAAACCACAACCCATATATGGATATCACTGCCGAGTTGTGGCTTGACCTAATAGTAATATTTCCTATATCACTGTTGGCTTGTCGCTCTATGTGCCTGGTCATGGCCCAACCTAGAAGTGAAAGGGGGGGCTTTACAGCCAAGTCAGTAGAATCACAATCATAAATCCTAACCTTATGATTTGGCAATAAAGCTGGCTCAATGATGGCCGGTAGGGATGGTGTGTCAGCAATTGTGTCCATATTATATGGATGCACCTTGATAACATGACACATGGAACTCTAGATATTGATCCAACAACGCTAAGCCTCGGTACAATCGGGAGAAGTTTAGGAGCTCATGGATCCCAACTATCAGAGCATACTAGGGTTTACAGACAATGAAAAAGGAATGCAATCGAGAAAATAATAGTAGACACCTTAGGAGAAATTGTTCAACACAAATAAAATATGAGAATGGAGCACATTAACCACTGTAAAATTACAAAGAGGTTCGAGCTCGTTCTCCACACACCAATCCATACACATAAAGCTTAGTTTTCATCGAAAAAACATATAGCTTGGTTTTGTATGGCAATCTGAAATTTCCAATTATTATCACACATACGAAACCCAAACACACCCAACAAATAGCACAAGTATGGCATGTCCCTTGAGAAACTTTTTTACAAGAAACAGAACACACTGAAACAGAACATTGTCTCTTGGCCCAGCAAGGCAAGATACAACTCACAGAGATGAAAGGAATGGAGAAGGCATCTTAGTTGTGTGGATACGAAAAGATACTCATTTAATGTAGCTTTGGATGACATGTTTCGTACGTGATACAAACTCTGGTGCCGGCACATGCAAGTAGTAGTCACTCTGCTCTGGCAGCTTCAACTGCAGCCTATCCCACCACTCACGCTTTCCACTGACTTCCACCTTTGACTTTAGATATTCCTTCTTCAGGAGTGGTAGATGTTGAAAGCGTCGGCAGCCCCGGACAAAGAGCATCTCCCACTTTGGCATTTCAAATTGAAATTTGACATCGTCGTGGATGTGATGCAGCTGTGGCTGCTACCTCATAATTAGGTTGTTTGTAGCCCCGGACAAAGACCACTTTGGCGTTTCAAACTGAAATTTGACATGATCGTGGATGTGATGGAGCTGTGGCAGTTCCTGGAGGTTGATATTTTTGATGTTTGGGAGTGGAGAAAGTGCTACATCATAATTAGTTTGTTTGTAGAAAATTGTCTTCATGTTGGAGAAGAAGAGGATCACTAGAGTCTTCAGGGCAGGTAATGATAAGCTACATGGGAAAAGTTTCTCCAGTCGGGGACAGTCCTCAATGTGGATGTGTTTTAGTAGCTTCAAAGTGAGCAATCTAGAATGTGAAAGGTCACTAGGCTCGATCAAGCTTAGTAACTTCTTAAGACAGGTGACTTGTAGTATATGCAAGTATGGTAAAGCCTGTGAGCCATGTGAACGCATTATAAATACTACTTCCATTTGATTGCAGCGGTGAAGCTGGCATTCTTCCAGTGACATGAAACTATAATTGAGGTCAGTAAGGCATCTGACAAAATTGTCATCTGTAATGATTATGGAGTTTGTGACAGAGAGAATATGCCTTAAGCCATTTGGGTCCTGATCCTTTGTCGATATCTCGATATGACGTTGCCTTGGCTGAAGTTTCATCATTGGGATAATGTTAGCTACCTCAGAATTGTACTGGAGAAGCTGATAGGTTGAATGCCTCCGGATACTGGTACTTAGATCAACCTCAGAATACTGGATATCTCTCACACTGCATTGTTTAACTTGCACATTGAATGACTGAAGAAATTGTCCTTCCATGACTAACTTGTTAGCAGCATCTGAGTTGAAGCTATGAAACATTCTGGGGTCATTTACAGTGATTTGAGCAGCATTGCTAGTTTTCTTACAATGCTGATTTGCATCTGCACAAAAATTTTTTTGGCATTGATTATCATAATCTGCCCAATTATCCAAATGGAAAACCTTGGGAAACCGGACTAACTGATGCCATGGAAATCTCTTGAAGCAAGGGACGTTCAAAAGAAGTAATGTACTGAGCTGTGGTAAGTTGGGGAGGTTGTGAGGAACCTCCTCAAGAGCTGTTCCAGAAAGATCAACATCCTTCAAGTCTGTGAGATCATCACTGAAGTTGACAATTTTGAGTTTGCTGCACCCACACAAGGATAGGCACCTAATCCACTTTCCAGACAGTGAGACCATTCTCAGATTTGGATGCCCATGAATTTTGATACCTTCAACGGACTTCCATGTTTCTATATAAAGATCTTCAAGGCATGGTACTAATTCCCAGATCAACTCAAGCCTTAAGCTGATACAGTTAGAAAGATGTAGCTCTTTGAGGCCTTTGGCTTTAGACAGTGATCTTGGGAGTGACATCAATAGAATGTTTTGGTTAACTTGAGTGTATGCAGTTTTTGCATTGCTAGGAACATGTCCTCTGGAAAAGAGGTAATTTGACTCCCCCCGACATGAAGAACCAATAGATTTGACAGTTCAGCCATGGAAGGAGGCAACTCTTTGAGATTTGTGCAATTACTGAGAATGAGCTCCTCAAGGCTTGCCATTTCACAGAAGAATTCAGTAGGCAGGGTGGTGAACTTTGAGCCAGATAGATCAAGGTAGTGCAGATTGCTCTTATTGCTGCCATCTTGTTTCGATAGCTCAAGCAAGGGAACCCCATTCATATCAAGGACTACAAGGTATTCCAGATGAGCAAGTGGTGATGTTTCTTTGTCAGAAGTAGCTGGTGGTGTAGACAAGTTGTCTAGCTGAGAGCAGCCTCTGAGTGAGAGCAAGTAGAAATTCAGTAGGGAGGAAAAGGAAGGAGGAAGTGAATTTATAGGTGTGTAGGACAAATCAAGGACACGGAGGTGTGGGGTAAGCAATTTATCCAAAGTAAATTCTGACAGATTTGAGCAACCTCGCAAAATAAGGCTTGTCATCCTTGTATCTCCCCCTGTTTCCTTGCGCTCCCAATTCCAGCTTACATGCCTACCATCGTCATTCATAAATGAGACCCATCCTAGTTGGCTCCTCTTCTCAAGATGAATTAGATAATCTTTTTTTAGTTGTGGTACACCCTCGGCTAACTTTGACAAGCCAATGACAGGTTGCTGCAGGGAGGTTGATGCAGAAGAATAGTTTGATAGTAATGAATATTCTTGCAATGCTCGATAGACAACCTTTGCAGCTTCATATGCAGACCTATAGTAGCTGCACTGTTTCTGGGTGGTGGATTCTGTTTCTTAGTGGGCCTTGCTGTTGAGGAAATCAGGTCTTCAGCCACCCAACAGCGGATCAGCTCATCAGATGTATAGCTTGCCTGATGCGTAGCAGATCCTTGCAGCGGATGGTAGAGGATACCATAGTATAAGCAGTGCTGGGCTACATGGAGCCAGAAGTCCTTGTCTCCTTGCTTGTGGAGTGTGCTATGGATGGAGCCAGCTGCATCCCATAAGGCCTCTTTTATCAACATGGCCCAATCTCGCGGACGGAGGTCATCATACGGCGGGGCATAGTAGTACTCTCGAGGCAAATGAAGGCCACGGAGATCATCAAGACTTCTGGCGCCTCTGCTTTTCTCGTAGACATCCTTGGAAGTGGTTGAGATGAGCCACCTTCGGCTATGAAATGGTGACGGCCGTTGTCTGCCCGTTGTGAGAACCAACACGTCTAATGAGACGGGAACATGCAGGTTCTCTACGAGCAGCATATGTCTCCTCCCTTGCAATGCTTCTTTGATCAACTCTAGTATTGGAGAACTATAAGGTTGACGGTCATAGCTCGGGTCCAATCGCAGCGACGAATCTGATCCAAAATAGTAAATGTACTCTCTCCCTAAAGCTTGGAGCATCAGGTTGTTGGAGATTGTGCCATAGCCGAAGTAGCTTTCTTCTGCAGCGAGTTGCTTGAGCTCCTGAAGCTCCTTGACGTCGTGAGGTCGTAGCTGTATCTTGAGGGTTCTTTCCATTTCCATGAAGAACTCAAACGCTAACCAGTGCTGCTGGACTCTACTGCTGCTTGGTGCTTCGGCAGTTGGGAGCCTCACATGTGCAATTAGGTCGTAGGGCCCATATAGGTCCTTTGTGCGATTGAACAAGAGCCTAGTGAAGGTCCGCACGAACGAAGCTGCAGGTCCAATTCCGACGTTCCATAGCACCGGGTGCTCCTTGCTCCACTCCTCCACCATCTCTTCCAATGCTGGTACTTCAGTCCATCGAGTATAATACCCAAGCCTCTCAGAGAATATGACTTCACCCCACCTACAGAAAATAAAAGAAAAAAACAAGGGCACATGCGCATAGGCCTGGTCAGAGCTCAAGACCGTCGGCTTGTAAATAGAAATGTGAAATTTTGGTGAAGGTTATGTCTGGTGATCAAATTAACATAACTAAATTTCTAGTACATCAATTTATTTTCCTGACAGAAAAATTAATCCTGCTATGTTTAGCGACAGCACACAACATATTAGTAAGTTGCTTCTACTATGGGATGTATTGAACAATGTTTTTTTTTCTTGGAACTGTTAATACTTGCAGTAGACATGCAAGCCATTGATTTTGGTTGAGACCACTTGACTTGGTATTCATCTGTGCGCTTGGCTGAGAGCTCACTGTGGAACCGAAAGAGAGCATGTGTCTACCACGTTCTCTAAAAAGGGAAGATGAGAACAAAATCTTCTTTCCTTCAAAAAAAAAGAATAAAATCTTCTTTTAAGGTGTCATAGCTCTGGCCCATCTTTTAAGAAAAATGATGAGAGACACCCGCACCAGCCAATGCTAGTACACAGGTGGACAGCCTGAGACCCTCTATTAAAGCAAACCAACCCAGTCCTAGCTCGGTCCTCGAGGACAAGACTTCTCTCATGTGTACTCTAATAAGGCCATGAGAAGCATGCAAAAATCATTGCTTGCTATATTTTGTGACATGCTGGTAGTATTGTCGATGGTTCCAACATTCATATACTATATCATAGGAAAGATATGTAAGACTACTTTCCAACACAACAAATGGTGCATATTAAACTACCGAGCTAGGAGTTATGACTATTTTAGAGGAAGCTGCATAGGATGTTGTTGGCTGCACCAGAACTGAGAAGACCCCTCAAATACTCCACTAAGATGTCCCTCTATCTACTTGCATTTATATTTATGTTCACACACAACTACGAGGGATGTTACTTTCCCTTTTAGATATTGCATGTATTCCATTAATTTAGGGTAGTTGATATTGATGCGTTATGAGAATTGAGCATGTCTTTTATTTGAGAAACCCATAGAGTAATCTCCATCGCTAGCTGACCTTGTTGAGCGTTTTTCAAGTGATTCTAGTTTCTATACAATCCACCACCACATACCCTTCCATGGGTTGGTCCTTATCATTTAGTAATCAAAGCTTCATATTATGGATTGTCGTCAACATCGTCGAGCAAACTCCGGCAACCACAACATTAAACAAGAGCATGACCACCAAGATCTAATCCTCAAATGTTTGGGGAACAAATTCACCAAATTGAAGAACACATAGAGTGTCTTGACGCTACTGGTCATGAAGCACTTCATCAAAAAATGGAGGCTACTGGTCTCTTGCAGCAAATAGTAGGATTGCCAACCTCTTGTAAATATGGCCTCCATTTTCAGAGTTGGTTGGGAATCCCAACATCCTCTAAATAGACATTTTCAGAGGCTTCTGGAAACCAGAGCCTCTTCTAAAAATGGAGGTTATTTTTTCATGTGGCTGGGAATACTAGCCAGCTCCATAAATGGTTCCCAGAATATAAAGCACCCCATTCTTCCTTCTCAAGATAGAACTGTAGCCTGAGGAGGAAGAAGGGGGAGCTCCAAGAGCAACCCTAAAGTTTAAGTCTAAGGGGGAGGTTTCACTCTAGATTTCCGAGGTGACTCAACTTAATGTCATTCTAAACAAACATCATTTTGAAGTTTAGTGCTATGGTACTTGATTAATTAGGTTTCTTGTTTTCTCTCTCTTCTTGCATGGTTGTCACAATTATAAAGGAAATTAGCTAAATGAATCTTTGGAGTTCCTAGAGTAACTTGAGTAGGGGAACAAGATTCTCAACTAATTTTGCCCCTGTGTCCTGATTTTTATTTTCAAGTCAACTTTTTTTGTATGTGGATTATGTTGGATCTAGGTATATGCATTATTCGGGAGTTAGAGAGGGTTACAATAACTTATTTGCTGGATTGGGTTGAATATTAATTGTTGGCAATTATTTCCATTCAAGTTTTTTATTTTACTTATAAAATTCTTAATGTTTTTTTTACTTAATGAGTATCTTCATTATGGACTAGTAATGGTACATAGGTACTTAATGTCTTCATGCATGTTTTGTTCCTAGGTATTTGAGGTGTCTACTCTAACTTTGCGTGGTGATGTTTTCAGGAGCAATCCTTGCAAGCATTATGGGGCTGTTTGGTTGGCAGCCATGTCAGGCTGCCTCGGCTAGGCAGAATCTACCCCTAGGCATTTGATTTGGTACGCCTATAGGTTAGGATCACTTGCCTGGCCAGGCACTACCTATAGGCCATAGTCGACACACCATCTATATCATTGCTTCATCAGGCAGAGTTGACAAAGAAAGGGCAGTGAGAGTGTGATCACACACCTTCGTTGGTCATCCATGAGTTTGTCGACCAAGTAAAAGATTTCTCTCTCCATGTAGGCTCGGTCCGGTCTGCTATCAGCCATGCATGCTTAGTCCCACCTGAACCATCCAAAGCTGTAATCATTTTGTTGCTCTGGACCAAATGGATTCAACAATCAACAAAACCATGAAGTGGACTGTGAAAGGGTATATGTAAAAGCTACTAGCGCTATATTTTGACAAATAAAGGCTTCCGCCATCTGTAGTATGGTCCCAAATATTCTTGAACAGATCACAAACAGATAGTTATCATTGTTAGAAAAAAAATTGTACTACTTTCAGATTTTTTATGATTTAAGTAAAATAAATTAGTTATGAAATTTTGGAGATCGAAAAAAATTATCTTTAGAAAATAGAAACCCTTTTGAAACCAGCTAGAAGACCAAATTCTTATGGTTTTGACAGTTGGAAGGTACCTTTTTATTTTCAGAGGCGTAACACTGTACCAATGAATCACTTGTGAGTATATATATATAGGATTCTATCCTTTTTTACACATATTTCATAATTTTGTATTGAATATTTTGTCTACTAAATGAACTCAAATGAAAAAAAGTTTTAACTACAAAGTTTTAAATCTTGTCAAGTAGTACAACTCAGGTAATGATCTGTCTCGATCCAAGACTATTTGAAAAATTCAAAAAATTGAATATTAAAATGTGTGAATTTAAACAAATATTTGAGACAATAAACAACTTCAACTCAAAAACTAATCAATAGAAAAAAATATGTAGATCAAGTCGGCCGCTACAACTTTGGTATTAATTATGTGAACATTGAAGATATTTTAGAAATTATAAATTTCTAATTTCAAAATTTGTGAACTTAATACACATATTTGGGACCCTAAATAACTTCAAATACAAACTTTTCAACAACAAAGTTATAGATTGTATTGATGACTCAACTTTAGTATAGACCATGTCAACATGCGAGGTCATTCAAAAAATTTTAGTTTCAAATTTCTAAATTTGTGAACTGAAAACAATATTTTTAGACTCAAAATAGTTTCAAACAAAAAAAAATTCAACTTCAAAGATGTAGATCATGACGAAGGCTACAATTTTAATACAAAGCTTATCTTCATCCTTAATCATATGGAAAAGTTACGAACTATTTTTGTGTGCAACTATTTATAGGGACTAGCATCTTAAGATTTACTCCTCTTAAAATCATTTTTTAGAGACATAAGCGTAGAATGGTCACCTCTATTAAAAGCAATTTTTAGAGACGGACATCTTATGATTCCATCATGAAAATCAATTCATAGAAATGAGAGTCCAAAGGCAGCAATCTCTATTAATTGGTGATTTTCAAAGGCAGTTGCATTAGAATGCTCACCTCTTTAAATGATTCTCTAAGGCCGGCCCTTTCCTATAGGCCACTTGGCAATTTACTGAGATGGTCGCTAGATGTGCCCGCCTCTGTCTATTAGAGAAACTGTCCATCTCAGTAACTATTTTAGAGTTGATTTTTTTGATCGGGTACAATTTAGACGCAGACAACCCACACACTCTACACTCCACACTCACACCATACGCACACACACGCGTGCATGTCCATACACACACAAAGAAAAGAAGAAATTGGGAGGTTCTCTACCCTCCAGTGTGCAGGAAATGCACAGTACCACCAAATGCGCACGCGTGCGTGTACCATAAATTTTCTAGAAAAAATCCAGAAAAAAATGCGACAACCCAGGTTTGAACCCTAGTGGGTAGGAGTCCCACTGGACAGTCCTACTACTGGACCACAGGCCCGTTCGCTTAGAGTTGATTTTTTGGAGCTGCCTATATGTAAAAAAGGGCCGTCTATGAAATTCGTTTTTGTAGCAGTGTAAACTGGAAGACACGTAACAATGGTGGCAAGATCGCGGTGTGGGCATTGCTATATGGGGCCGTGAAAGAACAACTATTGGTACCACTCGGAGTTACAAAAGTTATCCCACCTTATTCATTTGATATGATTGAGGGTGGTGGGCTTGTGGCATGGAGAAGCTGCGCTCAGATCACAATCAGATATGGGTGCTAGCGCTCGAGAGAAAAAAAATACTCAGAGCATGCTTGGAGCGCATGAATTTTACAGGACACATAGGAATTTCACACAAATCAGTTCAGTTTTCCAAAAAGTGCAAGAATCATTTTTTTCTGTGTTCCAGACCCGCAGTTGCCGGTGTATACAAAGATGATTTTCACTTGTAGAAAATGATTCGTCAGATCTTGTCTAGAAACTCATCAAGAGACTCATGGTCATAATATTTGTACTCATGGTCAGAATTGATCAAGGGATTGGTCCAGTGTTTGGAGTGCTGTCACCTGTCATCATTGGCTTGTGCAAATTCAATGTAAAATTACTATGGACACAAGGGACAATGACCCAACATGTCCATCATAACTATGCTAGTGACATCAATGATTCCTCACTCTAAATCCGTCCCTGGTGATGTCGATTTCCTGTGGATAATGTGTCCTGCCTTTAAAAACATTATCCATAAATTATATATTGTTGAATGTAATAAAACACATCAGTTCTTTCGGATAGGCAAAAGGCTTTTGTAACATTGTATTAAGGTAGGTGTTTTGCTAAAGCATAAAACGCATTCGTTCGACATGGCGAATGCTCTCTGGCACTCTCACATGACAACATTGGAGCCCTCAAGGGGCATGCCAAACAAAGGTAGGTCTAATATGGAAAATTAATAAGGTGCAAAATATGGGTGCTAGTGCTGGAGGACATTTTACGTTCTACTAGGGACACGGAGGTTTTCACTTCTAGAAATGATTCGTGTGATCGTGTCTATGTGTATCTTCTAGAGCTAAAATTTATCAATGTTCTGTTGCATTCGAGCTTTCAGGGACCTAAAAAATATTTCATAATGACACAGCCATTTCTTGTGAGATGATACTCGCACGACAATTATGTCCAGAACACCACTCAGAACACCATAATTTTAGATGAGTCGAGGTACCAGTAACTCTAGCTCGAATACTATGGTGGCCTTGTGAATTGTGATATACAAATAATAACTTAAACAAATGAGTCACATAAGTGGTACCTGGATCCACAGGAACCGTCTTTGTGATCGAGGAGATTGTCGATGCGAGATGAAATGAGAGATGAGGTGATTGAAGAGAAAGCCAGCAACGGCCAAGCTCGTCAAGGAAAGGAATATATGCAGCACCAAAGACACGCAGCTAGCAAGGAGTCAAGCTAGCAAGCCAGCAAGGAACTATATGCCGCACCAAATCTTGTGAGGTGGATTTTGTTTTTGCTTTAGTTTGAGCTGGATGCATGGACAAGTAAGGAACGTGTTTGCCTATTCCAGAGTCAAGCTAGCCCAATGTGTCTGTCTTACGTTGTCATCATATCAGAGCTAGAGTAAAGGTAGCGAACACTAATTGAGAGAAGAGTATGCAGATGCTTTATCCAAAGGAAAAGCGTGGAAGCAAGTAACCACTTGCTAAGGTATATCATCATCAGGAATATAAAGCGTGGAAGCTTCATCTCAATGTGCCTTCATGCCTGGTCCTGGTGGACTACCGTGCTGTGCCCTAGAATCCTACTCTTTCAAGCCTGGTTCTGGTGGACTCCCCTCCGGTTTCCCAGAATCCTACTCCTCTTTCAAATTCAATTTCCGACTAGCAGACTGTCTTTTTCTAAGTGTTGCACTCGATGCCTATTGTCTATCCCCTATAATAACAATAGGGAACATTGCCGGTGCCCCATTAAGTGCCACGCCTATCTTAATTGGATCATATCTTCAGGGTGCTTTGAGTCACTGAGCTCTACGAAGTACCCCATTTCATAGTGTTCTCTAAATATCAAGGTTTTGAGGGCAAGTCATGGACAACTCAATGTGAGATCATTCAACATGAATTTGTGGGTGTTGGCCCACCTGAGAAGAATGCCAATCCTGACCAAACCAAGTTGGTGAAGGAGTGCCTTTTGATTTCTTTGGCCTCGGACAAGGTGGGCCTAGTCCTTATGCCCCAAACAATAAGGAGAATGTTCATTGGCCACATCTTCACCAACCCGTACATCAGGCTCCTGATGCTGCTGTGGGTTGGGATCCTTGGCCTGCCCCACCGGCCCAAATCATCCTTGGGGACTAGGAAGCCCAGCCTGGACAAATTGACATTGACTTGAACAATGAGCCAGCTGATTTACCTAATCTTGAAGAGGTGATTGTCAATCTAGTTCCAAACTTTACCAATAAAGCTCAACTTGTTGGACTTGACTTCATGATCTGCTGCAGCCAGTAGAGAATGTTTTTTTTTAAATCTGAATCTGGAACCTCTGACGGAAAATAATGGGGACCACAATGTTCAGGAGGCGATGCTGAAGTTCATCCTCCTCAACCACCAAAATCTCCTGAAATATTGTCTGATGAAGATGAAGTGCCCCTGGACATTTTAGTTGACCCAGCGGGTTTTAACTTCACTGGTGGATGAAAAAGTGGCCACTCTATGTTGGGGGAACACCCTTCAACTTACTATCCAACAACCTATTAGCAAGTGAATCCACACAACTCTATGCTTAAAATTAGCAGCTATTAGTTATTACTCCCTCCATCCCAAATTATAAGACGTTTGACTTTTTTTACTCCAAGTTTGACCACTCGTCTTATTCAAAAAATTTATACAAATATAGTCAAATTTAAGTTATTCTTAAAGAACTTTTATTAATATACCAAGCTACGATAAAAAATTGATATTTTGCACAATTTTTTTGAATAAGACGAGTGGTCAAACTTGGTGTCAAAAAAGTCAAACGTCTTATAATTTGGGATAGAGGGAGTAGCTGGCTAAGTTTTAGTGCTAATGGATCCAAACAGGCCCTAAATCTTATTCTTTAGTTATCTATATTTTACACACCTCCTACCAAAAAACACTCATGTAGCTGTGTTTGTGAGCACGTTCAATGGTTAGGTCTCGCCCAAGGCCCGTGCAGCACCTGATGCACGCAGTCATGCGCGTCCGTCCCCACCAAGCGAGTGGATCGACGGAATTGTCTTCGCAAAACAATTGGAACTGATAAGGCTCAAAAAAAAACAACCGGAACTGATAGCTGTGTGGACATGGAGATCGGACGGAAGGTCAGCAGCATCTGCAAGATTGGACGGCATCTGACTCGTGTTGCACTGGCGTTGGTATACAGCTCGACTGCGTAGATAGAACCACAATATTATTTACTAGGCATGGACTCTGCGGTAAAGATCATTCCGTGCGGAGCATTGGGATGTGCTGCACCAAGACAAGACGTTCTGTATGAAGAACTCAGTGAATAAATCTCCATCTGACTCGTGTTGCACTGGCGTTGGTATACAGCACGACTGCGTAGATAGAACCACAATATTATTTACTAGGCATGGACTCTGCGGTAAAGATCATTCCGTGCGGAGCATTGGGATGTGCTGCACCAAAGACAAGACGTTCTGTATGAAGAACTCAGTGAATAAATCTCGTTTGGTATGTACAATATTTTGAACAGATTTTTCAAGCTTTTCACTTGCTTTTTCACCACGTCATTAGGTCTGATGCGCCCCCACAGCCCCCACAACACCACCCCCCCCCCCCCCCCCCCCGGCGGCCTAATTCTGGATCTGCCCCTGCTCATGCCGGCAACAGAACTAGGCTCTCAACCATTCCATCATCCTTTTCTATGGGAAGTCACAGGTCACATTTTTTTGTCCTAAACACACACGCATGCAGCCGCAGGGGATTGAACTCACGACCCCAAGAGTCTTCTTAACTAATGCGTCTTAAAGTCACCTGTGACTAAGTAGTTAATTTTTTTCTTTTGCATTCACTTAAGTGAATATTGTAATTCATATTTTAGACCTTATACAAAATTAACTTAAAAAATTTTGAACAAGAAGGTTTTAGATTTCTTCAATTATTAC
>CM039596.1:14221105-14247278 GCA_022457205.1 Saccharum spontaneum | reverse complement strand
GGCAAGAAAATCAGGAATGGTTCCAGTCAGATTATTATACCCAAGTATCAGCTGTTGAAGGCTATGAGGCAAATCTGAAGGTATCTGTCCAGTTAGTTGATTATTGGACAGCCCCAAAACTTCGAGTCTGGAACAATTTGCAACACTGGGTATCCTACCTTGTAGTGTATTATTAATCAAGTTGAGCTCTTAGAGGCGATGCAGATAACCAAGGGATGGAGGGATCTCTCCAGTGAATGAATTAGTCGATAGGATCAGGATTCTCAGGAATGTCAAGTTTCCAAGCGAAGGGGAGATCGGCCCAGCTAAGCCTTGATTCTCAAGACGAAGAGAAGTGACACGATTTGGGTGCTTGGCGCTACACTGGACACCTTTCCAGCTGCAGAAATGGATGGTGTCGTTCCAGGACACCAAGGCTTGCTGTGGATCACTGGTGATGGCCTTCTTGAACTCCAGCAGCCACAGCATATCTGTGCTGTTTCCGTCCAAGGAGCAGATGGCAACACGTGCACAGCATGCCATGAGCAGCAAGAGAAACTGTGGGTGTGGATTGCAGTTGCACTATGCTTCGTCATCCCTAGGCTTGTTATCTTCAGTGAATCTGAACCCTTGAGTATATGCATAGATAAATATATTGAAAAGGGTGGCAAATTGAAGTTCAGACAGTGTACTATAATTTACCAAAGACAGTGTACCCTTAACTAAATTTATCAACAACCAACAAAGATAGCCTCTGCTGTTTCCAAAAGGTTAATAATATCAACAAACAACAAAGACAGCCTCTGTTGTTTCCAAAAGGTTAATAATTTGTTAGCTTTGCAGTTTGCTTGGTGAAACTAAAGTTGCTCGACAGATGGAGGAATTGGTCAAGAAGAGCTCAAACTCAAAGCGGAGATAGTGAGATACTGAGATACAGAGACCTGCCAGTGCCAGCCAACGATATGTAGCTTGCTGATGAGTCACTTGTTTAGTGCTTCCAAGTTAGTCATCCTTTGCTGCTAGCGTCACGAGATGCACGGACCCTCCGGAACATATATGTGGGAAAGGAGAAGCAGAATTCTTATTCGCCCGCAACAAAGACAGCCTCCTGTTTAGTACAGCAGGCCTGGTCATGGCCATGGAGGTTGACTGCTAGTAAAGAAACATGTCAGCTAGCGTTCCATTTCCATATGGACGTATAGGGGGAATCCATTGTGCGCCGCCGGCACACAAAAATCTTTTTAATTAGGCGCCCCCGGCATTCGTGGCTTGGGCTGAAAATAAGCCGCTGAAAGTATCGTTGGCTGATTTATTGTGAGAGAAAAACACTGTTGGTTGGCTGAGCGTGTCTTTTGTGCTCGTCGAAGGTAGGTGTGGTCTGTGGGGTCCACCAAATTTAATGAGTCAGTTGATTCATGCATCGTTCCACTGGTTGATATGGAGGACCTGGAGGTTAGGCCCTGTTTGGATCGTTTTCGCATTCTTAAAAAACAATTTTTGTCTCTAGTTTTTAAAATCTAAATTCTGAGAAAAAACTGGTAGGGTGTTTGGATCCCTCAGTTTTTAAGAATCTATCTTCATTTATTGTTCTATGATAACAAAAAACTGACAATCTGAATATCAACAGTTTCCTAGTTTTTAAAAATCTGGCAAAAACTAATAGTAAAAACTGGACTGTTTGGATCCCACCCAGGTTCCAAAAGCCATATTTTAAAAAACTGGTAAAAATTGAAGGGATCCCAACAAGGCCCCCCACCCCCCTGCCGCCCTTAGTACATTCTATAGCATATTGGCCCCTCCTCGTTTCATGCCCAAGCTCCGCCACCATGGAGGACCAACTATTTCTATGCGTACATTTGTGTCACTGATCAGTTTCACTTATTTTTTTTAAATCCGTTGTAATCTATAAAGTAGAAGTTTTCAATATGTGACTATAAAGTTCTTGCTAGAGAAGTACAAAGTTTGAAGTGTGCTTTGGGACTTGGAATGCATATCCTAGATCTAAAAGCACAAAGTTTTAAATGTATTAGTAAAAAGTGTTGAAGAGGAGATGGACCAAGTTGCTTGGCCGAACTAGAACATGTGATAGCTTATCATCTGTGCATTAGTTTACTTTTGCAACTGACAGCACCATTTTTATATCTTTCCTCAAAAATGTGTTAGTCTAACATCACAAGGAAAAGAAATATTTCCCCATTCCAAACTATGAGCCGTGGCGTTTCAAGATACATATATAGTTTTTCACTTCTATATTTTAGGTGCCTAAATTTTAAGATAATTTCAGCCGACGCTCTTATACCACTAGTACAAGTAAATTGTCACTTTTATGATTTGTTATTTGTATTTGTGTCATAATATATCAAGTTTTTGTCATTGTCAGACTATAAAAACAATTGTAAATTGTTAATTGTATTTGTGCCAACATAAATCAGATTTTGTCGGATTTGTGGTTTTGTCTAATGGGTTTTTAAATTCTTGAAATCAAGAATTGCAGATTGTGTCTACAGAAATTGAATTGTAGTTTGTTTCTATAGAAATTGCAACAAAATAAAGCTGTAATTTTAATATAAATTATATACGATAACTGTTGCCTGAAAAGAAACTACCTGAATTTTAGCAAGACCCATAATTTTTGTGGTAATGCTTGGTTGAGGGCGTTCGCCCGGACGGACTCTGACCCGCCCACGAATCATAACCCACTGCCGCAGCCCGGCACCAAACGTTGTCTCCCGGCGTCAAGTGACTCGCGCCCTCCCAGTACGTTCTCCTTCCCCATCCATTCTCATGCTCTAGACCTAGCTAGAGGCTAGTGCCTGCACCAATGTACCCTGGGAGTTGAGTGCCAGGGGCGGCGCCCGTGGGGCCTAGCAAATTGTGGCGTTGCGAGCGGGATCCAATCATCCGAGGCCACTATTGAGATCTGTGCCGCCAATGAGTTCCACACCGACGACCTTTGCGCCATTCCGTGGCATCGAGCTCCGCGCTTGTGTCGAGTTCCGTATGTTTCATGCGTTTCAGTTATATGTTTCAAATATTCTAGAGGTATGTTACAAGTGTTTCCTATGGATGCTACAAAAGTAGATCATGATGTTGCATATGTTGCAATGGTTATACACGTATGTTGTAAGCTTCTGTTCCCAATGTTTCATCTGTTTTTTCAGACGTATGTTGCAAGCGTGTTTATTTGATGTTGTGTATGTCACACACATATGTTACATGTATTTTATCTAGATGTTGCGTATGTTTCTACAATGGTTTCAAGTATTTTTCAGGTGTACTTGTAAATGTTTTAGATGCATGTTTCAAGTGTTTCATCTGTCTTCAGATGTACGTTGCAAGTGTTGCATATGGATGTTTTCAAGAGTAGATCGGGTGTTGTATGTCCCTTCTCGCCTTCTGTTGCCTCACCTCGATGTCTCCTTCTAACGCCGGCTAGGCATCTGCTGCCCCCTCCCCGTCTTCTCAATGTTGGTGACGTGCGAGGTGGGGTGGGCCCCACGTGGGTGCGTGAGACGGACTATAGGCACGGGCATCCGGGCGCTAGCAAGCCCATAATTTTCGCTATACATCTAGACATAATGCATATCTAGATGCATAACAAAATATATGTATCTACAAAAGGCAGAATGACTTATAATTTGGAAAGAAGGTCCTGGAGTCCGAGATGGACTCGAACCTGATATGAATTGGGCCTCCAACTTGGTTTGGACGCCCTTGACTCCTAAGGTGGTGGCCAAGGAGGAGTATAAGTTACTTGAATCATTTTACTATTTAATAAGTGATTAAAACCAAACCATAGAATGAATTCAATAATCTATTCTATAATGCTCAAATTGGTCTGAAACAATTTGTCAATGTACCTTTACATAATACTAGTTCATGCTATTTTTTCCATAATTCTTGGGTGAACGTTTTCACCCTAATAAAGTAAATAATAGATTGTGCAAAATAACCTTTGCAGGGAACATATAATTTTATTTTTATGTGGTAGAGGACAACATAACAAGACTAATAAAATTATATTTGCTATTACTAGATATCATCATCTCATCACACTATTTTTTTCGAGTTTTTTAGGGGGCTCTCTCTCTATAATAACCTTTGGATCTATATGTCGTGCTATATGAGCCCTTCGTCATGCGTGATCTTACTCTTCCTCTATAACAAACGTTCGATCTACACATCGTGCCATATGAGCCCTATGTCATCTGAGATCTTACACGTAAGATATAAGACTCCTCCTAAACTAAAATTCAAGATACAATCTCAAATATGTCTTATAAGAAAAATAATGCTTCAACTGTCTGATCAGATTGCAGAGCTGGTGAGTCTGGCTCATGTTGGAATAGTTAATTCTTTTTCCATATCTAATCAAGAGATCAAAGCTGGCCGGTGGACAGGTGTTAGAAAAGAAACCAGCAGTCGTCCGAGAAGGATTTTTAGTACACGTATGCATGCGTACAGGAGTCCGAGAAGGATTTTTAGTACACATATGCATGCATATTTGGATAGCAAGGTGTTCACACAGCTTGTTCGCTTGACTGAAAATAAGCGGTTGAAAGTACTGTTGACTGGTTTATGTGAGAGAAGAACACTGCTGGCTAGCTGAAAATAAGCGGCTGAAAGCTCAAGGGAACGGGGATGGCCAATCGTGATTAGCAAGGATACGTTGGCTCCGACTCTTTTGCACCATAGAGATTTTATACCTGGAAAGACTAGCCGTCCTACAAACATAAAGGATGGTGGTTTATTGATAACACATATACCTTTATCTATTGTTTATCGTTCTTCGTTGTCGACAATGATCGTTGCTTCCACAACAGCGAAGCCCTGGCCAGGAAGGTACCAAGTCCTGTAGAAAGGGGATCCATTGTAAAGTAAAGTTTACGAGCTCACTTGAGCCTTAGATGTGCAGTAGAGTTAGAAAGAAAAGAAAAATAATGCTTCAACTATAATCGGGTAGATAAGAATACTGTTGTACAATGGACACATACTCGTGCACTTGATATACGTGGCTATTGTTGTGTGTATATATTATATACTAACAAATATGTCCATGCGTTGCAATGGGAAACATTGCAACGGAGTGTACAACTTGCATAGTCTATTCTAATACATTTAGTAATCAAATTCTGGGCCATGGTTGGACGCACACTATTCTAACTCATATATAAGCACATGTAGTGAGGTTGAGTCACAAACGGGATAGTAAACCAATTATGACTCTTATCTCTAATTCAACTTGTGCTGTTACACTTAGTAAAATTGGCTAGGACTCTTATACCATTAGTATTATTAAATTAAAACCAACCAAAACTCTTATACTAAAGAGTTGAGGAACATATAGATCGATAGAGTGTGATATCACTAAAATCTAGAGGAAGAATTTTTCCTTCTTTAATAGTTTCTTGCGTTGTATAACATAACATACGACTTGTGTCATCTATTCTAATACATTTGGGAATGAGATTCTATTAGGGCACACACAATTCTAACTTATTATATATAATAAATACGGATTTTGATTTTGGGTCACGGATAGGATAATGATATAGGACATCTCTAATTCATGAAATTGGCAAGGATCTGGCTAGGATTGGAAGAGTGAGATAGATGAAAAATCTATTGGAGGCAATGAAAGTTAAAATTTATGGCACTCAATATATGAAGCATGGTTTTATTTATCTTTTGTTTAAGAAAAAAACAACGGTGCTATCATATCTTAATTAGCATGATTTACTTGAATATGCATGTTTTCTACTTTTAAATTTTGGTACACGGAGACAGAATGGCGGAGTGAATTTTTGCTTTTGTTGTAGAATCTCGGCGCCAAAGGATGCTAGTTCAGTTGGCTAGTAGTTTCAGAGGCACCCCTTAGGTTCTGAGTTTGAACCCCTATGGGTGCGGATTTTAGGCTGAGGGTAAAAAAAATCCTCTCGCTTGTCTAGGCTAAAGCACATGTTCAGAGACGGCTCGGATCTGTGCTCCCTGTGTGTACAGGTGAAGAGATGACCCTCTCACGGAGCTTGGCTCTCTATGTATGGATGGGGCGGGGGCTCGGAGATTTTCTCCATCTGCATGAGAAGATTTTTTTCTTAAGCCAGAATACCCGGAGGCTATCTGGCCCTGTAGATCGAGTTTTTTTAGAATCTCGGTGTATCTGCTTTTTGCTTCTGAGCCTTAAAACGTTGTGGACCTTCCGCCTGCGTCTGTTGTTTGAACTGGTATGATGATGAGTCAGCTAATCACACGCGCCACCTGTCTGCACTGTATAGTGCGCTAGTCGCTAGGCAACCACGTGGCACGCGCCACGGCGCCGCCCGTCTCTACTATGGAGAGCTAGAGCTCCGCACGCGGCCACAGTTCCTCACTCCCGGACTACGGGGTCCACAGGTCGACTTATCTGGAAGACCTTTCGGCAACCGGTTGCTATTGCAGTATTGCTTTGTAGGTCTTGTTCGGTTGCCAAAAATTTTACAAAAGAAGAGTAGATTCTCCGTCACATCGAATCTTTAGATACATAACGAAGCATTAAATATAGATAAAAAATAAAACTAATTACACAGTTTAGATGAAATGGACGAGATGAATCTTTTAAGCTTAATTAGTCTATAATTAGACACTAATTACCAAATAACAACAAAAGTGCTATAGTTACATTTTACCAAAAATTTTGGCAACTAAACGAGACCCTAGTATAATCTCAGCAGCAAGGCTAGGGTACCGTTTAGATGCCAAAAATTTTGTCAAATTTTTCAGATTCTCCGTCACATCGAATCTTTAGACATATGCATGAAGCATTAAATATAGATAAAAAATAAAACTAATTATACAGTTTAGACAAAATGGACGAGACAAATCTTTTAAGCCTAATTAGATCATGATTGGACACTAATTATCAAATAATAACGAAACTGCTACAGTATCATTTCACTAAAAATTTTTGCCAGGCCAATGGTTTCAGGCAAGCTACGCCTTGCTCAGGCCAGGTCGCGTTGCAGACCAGACCACGCAATCCCACCGGCCCTGTTTAGTTGCGAAATTTTACAAAATTTTTTAACATTCTCCGTCACATCAAATTTTTAAACGCATGCATGAAGCATTAAATATAGATAAAAAATAAAACTAATTACACAGTTTAGATGAAATGGACGAGACATATCTTTTAAGCCTAGTTAGACTATGATTGGACACTAATTACCAAATAACAACGAAATTTGCTACCGTGTCATTTTGCAAAAAAATTTGCATCTACACCGGCCCCAGTATCAGAAGGCGACACGCCCCGCCCAGCGTACCACGACGGCGGCGAGCTTTGATGTGCTGTAGGCTATATATTCACCACCGCTACGCGGCATCAAGCTCCCTCGGCCTTCCGTCGCGGTGACACGACAGAACGAGCACGGAGTGTCAGTCGCAAGCACGTGCGGACCGCTACGCCAGCTAGCTTCGGTCTAACCAGTTCACGAGCAGGTGGTGGGTGGCATGTGCGTGCGAGATTGATCGCGCAAGGACTGGCGCGTGGAGCACGACATCAACGCCGTTGAATTGGAGCACCTGGCAGCTGTGAAGAGGTGCACGCAGATGCCGACATGGAGCGAGGCCCTAGAGCTCGTCTCCGGCGCTGCGTTTTTTCTCTCCACAGGCGCGCGCGAGGCGAGGTAAGACAATGGAGCTTGTCTTGGCAGCGCGTTCTTCCTTCCGTGCCGACGCGGACGCTGTGTTCTTGCTCCTCGGGCGATCGGGACGGTCCAGCCTGCTCCTCACTTCGCCTGCCTCTGATCTGCATGCGATGTGCCGCCGCTGCCTCGAGCCACTCTGCTCCGCGCCGCCGCCGCCGGTTCCTCCCAAATTGGAACGTGGCCAAGGAGGACGCGCTCCTCTGTATTTTTACTTTATATATCATCCGCTTTCTGTGAGTTGTATTTGGACTCAGCCTAGCTAGACTTGTGGTTGCAGCAACACGAAGAAAACTAAATAGAATAAGAAATAACCAGAGCTAATTAGAATTGGAGAGGGAAACAGAAACAACGTTAATAATTAGGTTGGACGAAAATATAAAGTGGCCAGAAATTTAGGTATAGATAATAAGTAGTGCAAGTACGTTACAATATAACTCAATTCATATTAGGATTGGACTCTATATCATCGTTAGATGTTAAGTTGTTGTAACTCATATGAGCGCGTTGATGAATCCATGTCACATATGAGATATGGAAGGCATGATCAGATATGTTTTGGAACAGGACTCCACATTGATTATCATTAGACGTAAGCTATTATAATTCATATGAACACATGCTATATATATAAGTCCAGACGGAAGAAACTCTCGACTACTAGTAGTTAGAGAGGTGGACGAAAAAAATGGATGGATGAAAAAAAGAGCCTGAAATTTTATCGCTTTATTATTAGGTATAGATATAGATTAGATCATGCATGAAGAATTGAAACACATTTTTTTCCTCTGGACCCTTCACTAAATATGGCTTGATTTAATAAGGCTATTGGCCAATAACTATTGCCATATTCACTTCTTTTTGCGCATAAACTATTGCCATATTATTCATCTATTAATAAGGATTTTTTATACGCGTGCACGTCGTAATTTGTCAAAGGCTTTTTAAGCAGGGACTCTTTGGGCTACTTCAATAAATAAAAAAAAGTTAAACGACTTTTCACAAAATATAATTGTTTACAGCTACATCAATGGAAATTAATATAAATTCCCTGGTTTTTCAACTAATTGGACCTTATTTACATTATAAACATAACTTTTTTATTCACAAATAATTTTTAAAAGAATAGATTTCTTAAAACTTCTTTGTTACACCTTTACTATAAAATATTTTTTAAATAAATACGTGTGTGCTGCACGTTCAACTCCGCTAGTTATACAAATAGTTGTGAAATTACAAGTTTTGCAGCACCTTTGCCAAAAATCAATCAATAGCTCACCAAAATCCCGAATGAGTGCACCCGGTTGGGACGATGTGTGACATCTGACATGTGGGGCCCTGGGTGGTCAATACCATATAGAGCCAGTGCGGGACGGCGACGACTCGGCGGTCGATCTCGCCGCCGGTGGCGGGTTCTCCGGCGATAATGGACGCACCTACAGCCTCAGCTAGGAGAGGCGCATCACTTGTTCTGGTTCTCTACGAGTCGGAAGGCACAGGCGTCGGATGGCGGCATGGGCGTTGACGGCGCAGCTCGTACTCGGCGGCGCGCGAGGGGAAACGGCGGGCCGGTGTCCGATTCGGCCACTCGAGTGTCCTGTGAGCTTCAGGGGGCAACCTAGGACCCTGTTCTCTCGTCGAATCGTCTGGAGAAGGTTTGAGTGGGGCTGCCCTCGCCCCTCGGTGAGGGTGGCAGTGGCGGCTCGGTGAGCATGGCGGCGCAGCGCGCGGCAAAAAAGCCGGGGTTGGAGGTGCCGGTTCGGTCTTTCCTTGGTTCGAGGGTGCAGAGGGCAGATTGAGGCCTTGAGGGAGGCTCATGTGTGGGGAATTGAAAGATGGTGGCGCGAAACAGGCGAATTTGACCCAAGAATCCTGGGCGGCCATGGCGGAGCAGTCCGCGGTTTGCCGGAGGAGAAGGACCTCCGGTCAGGTGGAAATTCCTCAGCTTGATCACGGTGGTGAAGGTTCAAGGTCTCAACGTTATCTGGAGTTCGGAATTGGAGAGAAATGGCTTGGTGATGGAGAATTTGGCCAGCAGCTGCTCCAGATTGTGCTGTGCTGGTGCATGGCATGAACCAGTGCTGAACCAACTCTGGAGTTCAAAGATTTTGTCGCAAAAATATGGGTAAGTCACTTGACTTCCTGAACAAAATTGTTCCTGGTACATTGTTCTACTATATCGATTTAAGGACCCAATGTGAACTTTCAATGGTTTGAAAGATATAAGTTCCTAACTTTGGTACCTGAGAATTGAGAAACAAAAATTCATTTATTGAGTTATTGGTTCAGAACCTATCCTGCTGAGCTGGTCCTTCGGTTTCGGCTAAGATATGCATCCCTGATTCCATGCAGCTTGGCAGCCACCTCCTGCATGTTGGTGCGCTCGTTGGGGGATGTCTTGGTGCAGCAGAGTCCAATGTTGATTACAGACTGCAGGATCTGAGCTTCACTGTCCTTGATGGCCATTGGGGTCTCCATGCTGAGGTCCGGCTCTTGCAGCAGCTGTTGGTCAACAATCTGCAACACGTTGTCAGGGAAGTTGATCTCTGTGAACTTTACAATGCTCATTCCATCCTTGAACATGTCGTCGGTTGGCCTCCTCCGGATGAATATCTCTAGGAGAACAACTCCGAAGCTGTAGACATCCGAGGAAGTTGAAACCTGACCACCCCCTGCACATTCTGTAGAAAGGACTAAGCTGACCTAACTATATAAATTGTGGGGTGCATCACTATTCAGTTAGCAAACACAATGTGAAAAAAAGAAGGATCGATACCTGGAGCAACATATCCAATGGTTCCCTTGATTGCCATCGAGGAATTTGAGGCCACAAAAGAAGATGCTGAGGAATCAAATTTGAGCCATGCTAGCCCAAAGTCCCCAACATGAGCTACCATGTCATCATCCAAGAGAATGTTACTTGGTTTGAGATCACAATGCACAATGGTTCCGTGGTGGCTATTGTGTAGATATGCCAGAGCATCAGATACATCCACAAGGATGCTTAACCTCTGTTCTAGTGAAATATAGTTCAAGCATGGAGAGTCTTCACCATCTCGAGAGGAGTACAATAAATTATTCAAGTCGCCTCGTGGCATGAACTTGTATACTAAGGCCTTGAAATCATTTCCAGATGAGTCCATATTTGAGCATGCAGTTAGGATAGGAACTAGATTGCGGTGCCGCACATTTCTCAAAGCATTACACTCTGCGATGAAACTCTTTTGTGCTCCTCTTGTATCAAGACTGAAGACCTTGATGGCAACCACATTTCCATCTTGAAATAGTTTACCTTGATAAACAGAACCATGCCTTCCCCGTCCAACTAGATTCGACACTGCAAAGCCATCTGTTGCTCTGAAAAGATCGCTGTAAGAAATTTTTGGTATTTCTCTTCCAAACGAGGGTAAGGAAATAGATCTGGCGGTCTGTTTTCGCCTTTGGAACAGCAGCAAAACAGCAATGATGACCACAGCAAGTAACACCGCTATGGCTACTGGGATCACTACTTTTAGTGTAACTGATAGCTCAAGCTTATCTGAACCCAAAGGCACGGCAGGACACGCCGGCAAGTGGAACTCTGGCAGCCTGCTACAGAGCTCCTGATTTCCATCAATCCGCATAGCAGATGTATTCTTGAATATCCCTTTTGTTGGTACCTCACCCTTAAGATTGTTGAATGACAGATCTAGTTGCTCAATAAGTTGTAGATTTCCAAGAGACGCTGGTATTGATCCAATTAAGTTGTTATGTGACAAGTTGAGAATCTTCAGGGTCCTTATGCTGCCTAATGAAACAGGAATGCTTCCAGTGAAAGCATTGTGGTCAAGTTCGATGTCTTCTAAACTCTTACAATTGCCCAAGGTGCTAGGGATTGGTCCAGACAGATTGTTTGACGAAAGCTGCAAATATGTGAGCTGTCTGGCATTGCCAATGGTTGGATGGAGTGCCCCTTCTAGGTTGTTTACGTATAAGCTAATCTGCGTAATTGTTGGGATTTGGAATAGTTCCTTTGGTATGCTGCCATGAAGATTGTTGTTGGAAATGTTGAGTACTCGAAAGATTGAAAGGTTTGCAAAGCTTGTGGGTATTTGGCTGACCAACTGATTTGACTCTAGATACAGTTCTGCTAATTGGGACAGATTTGAAAAGGATGATGGAATGGCCCCACTAAAGTAATTGCTGCCTAGTAATACCTTCTGCAGATTTTGTAGAGACCCAAGCCATTCAGGAAGCGCACCTGAAAACTGGTTCCCATCCAGTGATACGATGAACAAGTTGCCAAGGTTTGCTACGCCAGGAGGAAACTCCCCTGACAATTGATTCTCTGACATGTATAGATACTGGAGGTGACTGGTAAGGTTGCCTAATGAAGGTGGTACATGCCCCTGAAGGCGATTCCTGGTCACCGAGAAATCGATCAGCTCAGTGCAGTTAGCCAAGCTGTTCAGAAACACCCAGTCTTGTTTGCTCTCTGCCTGCAGCTGATTGTATTCAAGGTTCAGCATTTCCAGCCTTTTCAGTCTGCCAATTGTGCTCGGCACCACCCCACTGAAACTGTTCCTGGACAACTCAATGTAGTACAGACCGGAAGCATTCGTCAACGAAGGCGGAATATGGCCATGAAAGAAGTTGACGGGCAGCTCAAGCAACAGGAGGTTGCGCAGCGCACTACCAAGGTCAGCTGGCACCTCTCCACTGAGCTGATTCAGACCAAGGCTGAGGTCAGTGAGGGCAGAAAAATTCATGACGGCCTGTGGAAACCTGCCTGACAACTGATTGGCGCCCACGTAGAGCTGCTGCATATTGGACAGTCTGGCAAACTCATCTGGGATATTTCCCGCCAAGTTGTTGAATGCGCAGCTGACCACAGTGAGCGCTGTGAAGTTGGAGAGCGATGCAGGGATAGGTCCGCTAAGATTGTTAACTGAAACCTGCAGCTGGCGAAGGCCAGGCGGCAGTTCTGTTGGAAATGGCCCAACAAGACCGTTCTGGTGCAGCCACAGCACCCTGAGGCTGGAACAGTTTGTGAAACTCGGTATCCTCCCCTGCAGCGTGTTGTTGCTCAGGAACAGGTACTGGAGTCGCTGGAGGTGGCCAAGGGATGGAGGTATTTCCCCAGAGAACCGGTTGGTTGCGAGGGACAGGTTGTGTAGGAAGGTCAAGTTTCCTAGTGAAGGAGAGATTTGCCTGACAAGGCCTCGCCTCTCAAGGCGAATGGAAGCGACACGGCGTGGGACGGTTGCTGTGCACATGATGCCCTCCCAGCTGCAGAAGTGGGTGCTCTCGTTCCATGAGGCCAAGGCTTGCTGTGGATCCAGAGTGATGGACTTCTTCAAGTCAAGCAGTGACAGCCGGTCTGTTTCTGTCTCTGTTTCGTTTCCGGAAGCAGAGGGGGTGGTGATGGTGCTGCAGGATATAACCAACCGCAGTAGCCTTCATGGCAATAATAAGCTCCTGAATCCCAATTCAAAAAAAACAAAAAGCTGCTGGATTTGGTAAGACATGCATTTGTTACTGTAGTAGTAAGCAGTGCAGGACGTACAAGCGTGAACATCAGCGACAGAAGAAATGTCTGAACCTGACCTGAGTGAACTTTCAACAGGGTTGGTCCTCTCGCTCTCAGCACAGCAGCCAGCGCTTGCTTTCTGATTTGTTTCTTCTGCCTCTATCTAAGGAAACAACATTAAGAGCAGACTTGATAAGACATGGAAACATCTTGGTTTCAACTTTTTTTCTTTAAGAAATCGGAAAGTTTTCCTCAGAACCCTCCATTCCAAGACGCAAGACGCAAGCGGTTCTTTTAAGCAAGCTATGGATGGGATGGAACCAAGTATTGAAGCCTCAGCGAGTGGCCTGAAGCTAGACGAATGAGGGCTTGTTGGCTTCCCTAGGAAACGTTGGCTGGAACGATTCCCAGTCAGAATGATTGACTAATTTGTGTAACAATTGATCAAACAAGATTGGTTTGGAGCCTCGTTCCAAGTTAACCGAACGAGCCCTGAGAGAGATGAAGAGAAAAGAGTTTGTGAAGAAGATGCGACTCTTACAGTGAGCTGATCAGTAGAGCAAAGCAGTAGCCGATGAAGGAAGCTATCACTGGTGAAGCATCAGTAGCGGATCGCTCAGCTCCTGCTTGACTAGCTAGCTTATTGTTGCAGCTTGACTCCGAGTGCTGCTTACATGATGCGCACGCCAGCTCGAATGGGTGCTCAGCATTTTCTGGGCAATTCTGGCGGCCGGCGCCGGTCAATGTCTTCGCCGAAAGAAGAGGATGTCGATTAGTAAAAGTCTTCGCGGCGACCACACCTCCGTCGGGATGATGCATATCCTTGTGACCTACTCCATCGGTCCCAAATAAATCAATTCTTACAATGCATATAGGTGAAACTATCTTAAGTTTGACTAACTTTGTAGGAAAGAGTAATAACAGCTGTGACATAAAAGAAACACACTATAAAAATATATTTTATAGTATATGTAATGATGCTAATTTGATATCATAAATCTTGACGTGTTTTTCTGGAATTTTGGTCAAAGTTTAAAAAGTTTGACTTAAGACAACTCTAGAAATCTATTTATTCAAGGAGAAAGGAAGTATTACTTATTTGCACTTCCCGATTTCCTATTACCCTCCATCAAATATTGGAGTAACAAAAATATAATTTTTAACTAAATAAATATTTTAAAAAATATTAATATTTATGATGTATAATAAGTATTCACCATATTTAATCATAAAATCTACTTCTGCAATTTATCTAATTAAAGATATAAAAATGTACACAATATCTTTTATAGATCCAGCCAAATTTAAGATTGTTTAAATTTTTCAAAAAGCGAGAGTTTCGTTATTCCATCTATTTCAAATTATATAATGTTTTGACTTTTCTAGATATATTATTCTTACTATGTATCTAGACATAGTGTATATCTAATTGCATATCAAAAGCTATGCATTTAGAAAAATCAAAACTGAATGGAGGAAGTATTTTTTTTAGGACGGAGGAAGTATGTGTTTATAGATAGATATATAATAATGACAGTGACATGGAAGGCAGTCTTCATGCATGGAGCCGTGGACGACGCGACTCTGCTACAGATTAATTTTCAGGCAAGCTTTAGTGCAGTGTCTAATCTTAGAGCTGATCCTGATAAAAAAAATCTTAGAGCTGACGTACATAGATTATTCGCGAGGGCCACCCATATACGTAGTGTACTACTCTTGGTTTTATTTCCACCATCAAGCAATGCCTTGGGGATCTTCTATTCTACAGTCTCTGAGGAAGGTGAGACAACTGATTCCTATAAGCCATCCCAGCCAGTGGTGAACTCTGTCACTGTGTCTTCGAGGGGGCCTGCTGTCCTTGCAGATGGAACTTATGCCACACAGAGTGCTGCCACTGAGACTGCTATTTCAGCTCCTGCTTCAGCTCTTGGGTCGGTGGCTGCCAGCCAGAATCTCAGATCTCTCATTCTGTCTGGTGATTTCTTCTTGGCTGCTGTTGTTGCCTGTAACCTGACCAAGCTTGTGTTGAGGCTGGAGGAGATTCAGCCAGCAAAGGTTCAAGTAAACAAGGCCAGTACTGAAGCCTTGTTGATCATGGTGTCATCTTGCAGTTGGGACAGTCATCTTACCTCCCGCACCCTATTGATAATGACTCGTATGATCGGATTGTTCTCTGTCTGAGGCTGCTTTGCAATACTGGTGACGATGTTGGGAAGGTCTGGTTGAAGTCTTGCCGCCAGAGCTTTGTCAACATGCTTGCTGAGAAGCAATTTAGGAAGACTGAGGAGATGAAGGCCAAGGCACAGATAACTTATGCCCAACCAGATGATCTTATTGATTTCTATCACCTAAAGAGCAGGAAGGTGAGACTGATCTAGTTTTCTCTTTTTTTCTCACTCTGATTATTATTTCTCTGAGTACTGATTGCTAGTTCATATTTTTCTCCTGTTCCATTAGTTCTTAAATTGACAGTCTCACTTAGTGAATTCATGGACTCATGATTATAGAAGTATTGTGTTTGCTCTGTTTTTCTGGTTCATATGGTCTCTATCCTAATGTTGAAACATATTTCTATTGTATGAAGATAGTAAGGTTAAAAAATGTCTTTATTGGGTCAAGGAATAACAAGATGTGCATATTTGAAAAGAATTTCTATAGAAACTGAAATCAATCAACATTTTTTCCTTGCAGTGGTCCATAATGTGTAAAAGTTATTTTATTAACTCATAAAGAAAAGTGTCTTTGTCTTCAATTCGAGGCTAACTATTGGTAACGTATTTTCTTAAGGATAACAAAGCTATATTTCTTAAACCATAGTTATATTGTTTTGTGTTTGTTGTTCAAAACAGCATTTTTTATCATAGAAAATGAATTGACTTGTGTTGACATAAAGATTTGAACTTCATCAATGTTTGATGACAACAATGGCATAATCACCATCTTTTTGAAAGCATTATAATTTTCTGTTTTTTTGTTTCTTCCATACTAGTAGTTCGCTTCCCTACATCCAACCTTGCATGGGGAGCTTTCAGCATTGGGCATGCCCTTTTTCTTTTTGTTTCTTTCATACACTGCTAAATTTGGCATTTTTCTCACAGGGAATGAGCCAGCGTGAGCTGGAAGATGCAGTGCAAGATGATTTGAAGGCTGCAACCGGTCAATTTACTAAGGATGCAGATGATACCAACAAGCTAAATCGTATTCTTCAATTGACAGGATTTAGTGATCCTGTTTATGACGAAGCATTTGTAACTGTTCATCATTATGATATTGTACTTGATGTTACAGTCATACACCGAACAAAAGAAACACTCCAGAACTTATGCTTGGAGTTGGCAACAATGGGCGACCTAAAACTTGTTGACCGTCCTCAAAACTATACATTGGCTCCTGAGTCAAGCAAGCAAATTCGGGCCAATATCAAGGTCTCATCAACAGAGACCGGAGTCATATTTGGTAACATAGTTTATGAAACTTCAAACGTGATTGAATGATCTCTGGTGGTCCTAAATGACATTCACATTGATATCATGGATTACATCTCACCTGCTACATGTGCTGATGTTGCATTCCGGAACATGTGGGCAGAGTTTGAGTGGGAAAATAAGGTAATAGACCTCTATTCTGATTTTTTGTTTGTTTTTTAAGGTGGTTACTTCTGTAGTTTAAGCCACAGACACTATCGCTTAAACTTCTACCATATAGTTGTAATCTATGCTGAAATTGTGCCATATAGGTTTCCACAAATGAGTAAATATCCTCTATCAGATTACTTTTTTGTTCTTTTTAGAAGTTCTTGATTTGTGACAAGCATCTACATGGTAACAACTTCTGGGTGTTTGGGTGAGGGACTAAAGAAATTTAGGACAAGGAACTTCCCAATCATCTTCCCTCTTCAGAAATGTCATCCATGTTCAAGCTGACCAATTTCAGTGGTAGCTTTACTCTGTTTACTTCTGTTATATTGGTTTGGCCCAAATATTGTGGCAGGTGATTGTTTATATATGGTTGACATCAAAAAATGCACACATGTCCTCCTGGGTTTTTATGACTCTTTTTTCTTATTGATTGATTAATTATTCTTATGACAATTGTTTCATTGTTTTTCAGGTGGCGGTGAATACTGTGATTCAGGATGACAAGGAATTCTTGAATCATATTATCAAGTCCACGAATATGAAGTGTCTAACACCACCGTAAGTTCCAACAAATCCAGACCATACACATTTATCTGCATACTGGAATTGTGTCTACCTTTGCTCTATATTAATGCTAGAGATATCTGTAGTGTCATTAGTCATTCAGACACATGTAGAGTACAGAACATTGAAATACAGGCATAAATTTCTCTCAATAGTACAGGCATGAGGCATGTGTGGAAATTTATGGCCTTACTTTCTCTGTATTCAAAATAAACTAGTGTAATGTCTTTGTTCACATGTCTGTTCTACAGCAGGAGTGATCTATTTAGGTCAATATGATTTTTACTCAGTTTCGTTGGTTGCAAGGCCAGCCATGTTTGCTTGAGTTATATGAGGTTAGAAAGATCAAATTACCTTAGTCCTCTACCAAGCTAACCATTCAGGGACAGAGATCTAAATACCCCTTAGGCCCCGTTCGATTACACCGTTCCAGGTCAATCCTGGCCAGGAACGCTTCCGGGCCTATAGAAAATAATGAAGAAACAACAAGCCCAGGAATGATTATGGCCAGGAGTCATGGTAACCGAACGAGGCCTTAATATTGATCATTCTACATATTATTACTCCTTGTAGCTGAAGTATATATGGTTACTTAATTTGGTATAGCAAACCCAAAAACCCTTCCATTTTGTTTTCACTTAGAAAACTGTTTAGTTATTAAATTGGTTGGAAAACTGGGAATTTGTTAGACTGACCATCGCTAGTTGTTGAATGAGTACTGGTATGTGGGACATTTGAAGTTCTATTAGGTTAGAAATATGATAAACTTTGTGCTATGCATTTGGATGCTTTGTTTGCTAACGCATTTCTCATCTTATACTCGCATCAGATCTGCACTCGATGGAGAATGTGGGTTCCTTGCTGCAAATCTCTATGCCAAGAGTGTGTTTGGCGAGGACGCTCTGGTAAATATCAGTGTTGAGAAGCAGGCTGATGGCAAGTTGAGTGGCTACATCAGGATAAGAAGCAAGACCCAAGGAATCACGCTCAGCTTAGGAGATAAGATCACCCTAAAACAGAAGGGAGGCAACAGCTAGCTCAGCCATGAGTCGATGATCACTGTGGCAGGCACATGCCACCCCTGTTGCCATAATGGTCTCACTTAAACTCAAAATTAGCTAGTTGCCCACCAATTTTCAGGATAGCCAATTATTTTGGATGCGCTGGCGTCGTTTGGCAGGTGGTTGTAGAGATTTCCATCCTGTCTGTAGAGGATTATGTAGCCTTGTTGTCGTTTGGCAGGTGGTTGTAGAGATTTCCATCCTGTCTGTAGAGGATTATGTAGCCTTGTTCTAGCTTACAGAACGAAGAATTTTGGTGTACTTATACTATCGGATGCTGACTTTATGAATCCTTGTACTGAACTGTCATCCAAATTCATGTCATATTGCAAATAATAAAATCATCATAGATTCTTTTATCTCGTCCAAGCACTACATTCAGCGTCACGGTATAGATGCGCTCAAATGTGTCCGTTGCTTTATCTTTATCAGTTGACGACTGGCAGTATATCAGGATACTAACTGTTACTGACTTACTGAGTCTGTGACCCTGTCGTTGCTGAAGTATAGTAGAAATAATGCCTCAAAATTTGTGAATCATACATCAAACATGTCCATTTTTAAAGACCAACATAACTAGACATTGTACATGAGAATTGAGAAATGAAAATTCATTTATTGAGTTATTTGTTCAGAACCTATGCTACTGAGCTCGCCCTTCAGTTTCCGCTAAGATATGCATTCCTGATCCTGTGCAGCTTGGCAGCCACTTCCTGCATGCTGATGCGCTCGTTGGGGGAAGACTTGGTGCAGCAGAGTCCAATGTTGATAACAGACTGCAGGATCTGTGCTTCACTGTCCCTGATGGCCATTGGCGTCTCCATGCTGAGGTCCAGCTCTTGCAGCAGCTGTGGGTCAACAATTTGCAACACGTTATCAGGGAAGTTGTTCTCTGTGAACTTTACAATGCTTATCCCATCCTCGAACATATCGTCTGTTGGCCGCCTCCGGATGAATATCTCTAGGAGAACGACTCCGAAGCTGTAGACATCCGAGGAAGTTGAAACCTGACCACCCCCTGTGCATTCTGCACATCACATGCGGGAAGATTTTAGCCAAAACAATTATAGGTATTATGGAATGAACCAGTATCAGGTTACCTATAGTGAGAAACTACAAGGTGAAGAGACAGTACCTGGAGCTACATATCCAATGGTTCCCTTGATGGCAACTGAAGAGGTTGAATTTGTGTCACTAGTAGAAGCTGATGCTGCGGAATCAAATTTGAACCTTGCTAGGCCAAAGTCTCCAACATGAGCTACCATGTCACCATCCAGAAGAATGTTGCTTGGTTTCAGATCACAGTGCACAATGGTTCCTTGGTGCTCGTGGTGTAGATACGCCAAAGAGTCTGATACATCTGCAACGATGCTTAACCTCTGAGCCAGTGAAACATTGTTCAAAACTGGAGAGTCCTCATCCTCACCGCCTTGAACTGAGTACAATAAGTTATGCAGGTCTCCTCGTGGCATGAACTCATATACTAGGGCCTTGAAATCATTCCCAGTAGAATCGATGGTTGAACATGCAGTTAAGATAGGAACCAGATTGCGGTGCCGGACATTTCTCAAAGAACTACATTCTGCAATGAAACTCTTTTGTGCTCCTCTCGTTTCCAGACTGAAGACCTTGATGGCAACCACATTTCCATCACCAAACAACTGTCCTTTGTAAACAGAACCGTATCTTCCCTGACCAATTAGATTGGATGCTGCAAAACCCCCTGTTGCTTTGACAATATCACTGTAAGAAATTTTCTGGAATTCTCTCCCAATAGAGGGTAAAGAAATGGATTCTGTCTTCTGTTTGCGCCTCCGGAGGAAGAACAAAACAGAAATGACTACAGAAAGTAGCACCACTATGGCAACTGGGATCACTACTTTCTGTACAACTGATAGCCTGTGCTTAGATGAATCCAAAGGCATGACATGACACGCAAGCAGGTGTAGCTCCAGCGGTCCACCACAAAGCTCCTGATTTCCTTCAATCCGTATAGCAGTTGCATTCTTGAAGATCCCTTCTGGTGGCACCTCACCATCAAGATTATTGAATGATAGATCAAGTTGCTCAAGAAGTTGTAGGCTGCCAAGAGACACCGGTATTGGACCAGTCAAGTTATTGTGAGACATGTTGAGAATCTGTAGGCTTGTTATATTACCTAGTGAACTGGGGATAGTTCCACTGAAAGCATTATGTCCCACCTCGATATCTTCTAAACTATCACAATTACCCAGAGTACTAGGAATGTTTCCAGATAGATTATTTGACGAAATATCCAAATATGTGAGTTGTTTTGCATTGCCGATGTCGGCATGAAGTGGTCCATGTAGGTTATTGAAAGATAAGGTAATCTCCGTTAAAGTTGGAATTCTGAAGAGCTCCTTTGGTATGTTGCCATGAAGATTGTTGTTGGAGATGTTCAGTGCTCCAAGTGTCTGAAGGTTTCCTAGGATTGGCGGTATGTGTCCGTCAAACTGGTTTGAGTCTATATAGAGTTGTTCCAATTGAGACATGTTTGAAAAGGATGATGGAATGGCCCCGGTAAAGAAATTGTTGTTTAGTGTTACTTTCTGTAGATTTGTGAGAGTTCCAATCCAATCTGGAACTACACCTTTAAATTTATTGACGTTCAGTGCTACACTGATCAGTTTGTGAAGGTTTGCTATACCAGAGGGAAACTCCCCTGACAGTTGATTATATGCCAAGTATAGAAGTAGGAGTTGACTGGAAAGGTTGCCTACTGAATTTGGTACATTGCCTTCTAGCATATTCACCGATAGAGAGAACATTTGTAGCTCAGTGCAATTTGCTAAACTATTCATAAACTGCCAGTCTTGATTGTTACTTGCTTGTAGTTTGTTTATCTCAAGATTTAACCAAGTTAATTTAGAAAGTTTGCCAATGGAGTTAGGCACCACTCCGGTGAGCTTATTCCTTGATATATCGCAAAGGTACAGCTTGGAAATATTTGTGAGAGAAGGTGGGATACGCCCAAGGAAGAAGTTGGAGCCTAACTCGAGCAGTTCAAGATTGGGAAGAGAGTTGCCAATGTTTGGCGGTAAATCTCCGCTTAGATCATTGTCAGCAGCATTCAGTTCTGTTAGGCTAGAAAGATTCAGGATGGGCTGTGGAAAACTGCCTGAAAAATTATTGCCACCCATATACAGATATTGCAGCCCTGACAACTTTGCAAACTCACTTGGGATGCTCCCTTCAATGCTGTTACTTTCAAAACCAAACACATAAAGTGCTGTGATGTTGGCAAGAGAATCAGGAATGGTTCCAGTAAGATTATTAGTCCCAAGTATCAGCTGTTGAAGGCGATGAGGCAAATCTGCAGGTATCTGTCCAGTTAGTTGATTATTGGACAGCCCCAAAACTTCGAGTCTGGAACAATTTGCAACACTGGGTATCCTACCTTGGAGCGTATTATTAATCAAGTTGAGCTCTTGGAGGCGATGTAAATGACCAAGGGATGGAGGGATCTCTCCAGTGAATGAATTAGTTGATAGGATCAGGATTCTCAGGAATGTTAAGTTTCCAAGCGAAGGAGAGATCGAACCTGCTAAACCTTGATTCTGAAGACTTAGAGAAGTGACACGATTTGGGTGCTTGGCGCTACACTGGACACCTTTCCAGCTGCAGAACTGGTTGGTGTCATTCCAGGACACCAAGGCTTGCTGTGGATCACTGGTGATAGCCTTCTTGAACTCCAGTAGCCACAGCCTATCTGTGCTGTTTCTGTCGAAGGAGCAGATGGCAAGACGTGCACAGCATGCCATGAGCAGCAAGATAAACTGTGGGATTTCCCTATGCTTCATGCTGAGCTTGATATCTTCAGTAAATATGAACCCTTGAGTACATGCATAGATAAATTGAAAAGGGTGGCAAATTGAAGTTCAGACAGTGTACTATAATTTATCGAAGACAGTGTACCCTTAACTAAATTTATCAACAACCAACAAAGACAGCCTCTGTTTTTTTTTCCAAAAGGTTATTATAATTTATTAGCTTTGCAGTTTGCTTGGTGAAACTAAAGTTGCTAGACAGATGGAGGAATTGGTCAAAGAAGAGCTCAAACTCAAAGCAGAGATACAGAGAGATACACACCTGGCGGCCGCCAGCGATCCAACGATATATGGCTTGCTACGAGTCACTTGTTTACTTACAAGTTAGCAATTCTTTGTTGGGGCCTCACGAGATGCACGTAGCCTCCGGAACATATGGGGTTTGGGGAAAGGAGAAGCAGAGTTCTACATATTCTTTTCATTCGCCCGCTCGTGGAGCAGAGGAGTCTTCAGAGTATCAGAGACGCTACTTGAGCAGTCCAGGTCATGGTCACGGAGGTTGACTGAGGAGGCCCATCTATTAAAGCCAACATGTCAAGCGTTCCTCTTTCCATATGGACGTACGAATCCATTATGTGTGTGGTGGACACATTGCTGATTTGTTCTTACCACCAACCCTCTCACTTCCCTGTCTGTCCCTCCCTTTTTGATTCTTTCTCTTCCTACAAAATCTTCACTTAGTCCACTCACCGCACCATTGTCAAAGCAATATCTCCCCCCTCCTCTCCCTTTTCCTTATGGCTGCTCACACACATCTATATTATAACCTACATAGATGGAGGCCACTAGCAATCATTGATTGCTATAAAGCTGCAACCACAGTGAGCCACGTCATATAAATTCTAAGCCCTTGGATCACCTCTGTTTAAAACCATCTGTCGAAACCCTCCCTTCAGTTTGCCAGTACTGCATGTCATCTTCGTGAATCGTCTCAATCCTAATTTGAGGCACACAGACAGGCATCCTTCAGCCTCCACCCAACCATCCCTTTGTCATGCCCACCTGGCTTCTTCATATCCAAAAGTTGCAGTAATTTACAACCAGCGACAGCGAGCAAGCTTTTTTCATACGGCAAGCCTCAAAAGTTGTATCTGATATGTGTATTCGACTAGCATGGATGGCTAGGCTTCAGCTGTTATATATATATGAACCATATCACGCCTTCATACAATTACATGCCTTCATACAAAACAAAATGTTCTGTGTTTCCTAGATTGGGAAAACCAGCAGCAGCTGGGCCACACCTCGGTACGCAGTCGCGTTGACATCGAGTTCGAGTCGGAGGGCGACAAATTCTCATCTACAAAAGTCGCACGGACAGGACGGAGGCAAGGCCGCGACCCGCGAGGGCAGGAGTCCGTGTGGGAGTTGGGACCAGCGGCAGCATAGCTTTGCCCAGCACACACACCCAAGCGGCAGCGGCCGTACTTGGCTGCCCACAGCCGGACGCGCGGCCGCGGAGCGCCGCCGCCGGGTGCCAACTCTGGCGACCTCCAGGTTGATCTGAGTCCGGCCAGGCGCATTGCGCAGGCCCAGCGTCGCCTTCGCGCGCGTGTGTAAGCAGCAGCGGCACTGCGCCGAACGCCGGCCAAGCCGGGTCGTTCTCTGCTCCATGCTCCTGAATCATTGATGTCAGCATGACATCATGCTGAAAGACATATACCTTCTTTTTCCTTTGGAAACTAAAATCTTGAATACACTACAAATACTAGAAAGCCATGCGCGCCGCTCGCCTCATACGCAAGCCGTAAGTGGCTTGCCCTGCTAGCAGTGGGACCCACTCAAAACAAGAAAGGAGCATTTGCAATTGCTTTTGTAAGCATAATTAAAATAATTGTTAAATGATTATAACGTTTACATGTACGTATACTGCAGGAGTAAACAATAAAAGGAATTATTAATGTTTTTTTTCTACTTTTTGTAGAACTTATGTAATGCGTGGGTTTCTAGAGCACACCAAAGATACCATGACAGATGATGGTCTTTTGATTTAGTTTTTGACTTTTAAGAAAATTAGATGATAAAGATCATGAAATGTGCTTTGTATTTCCTATGTACTGAGATTTGTAGATTTTTAATATGGTTATCTAAGCCACAGGCCATGTGTGTTGCTGTCAACGTGGACAAAAGTTCATGACCCGGTATAACGCACGGGCATATATGTAGTACAAATAAAGTAAATGTGCAAACAATACACAAGGAACAAAACTTTGGGTCAACATTAGCTGGCCCATGCTCGGAGCGAATCGCAGTTGTAGCCTTCCCACGCATCCCCCTGCCAACGCTCTTCATCACCATGTCTCCGTACAGTTTTTTTCGAGAAACTTATCTCCGTATGGACAGGTACGACAGCTTTTTTTTTCTTTCTTTCGTTGCTTGTATTTCTTTTTACTTTTTTGTTTGTTGTGGTATTTTATTTTTATCTTTCTTTTATTTATTTTTTCTTCTTTTCTTTCTTTTAAATTATTTTTCCACTTTTCTTTATTTTGTTTGTTGTGGAATTTTCTTCTTTTAATTTCTTTTTCCACTTTTCTTTCTTTCTTTATTTTCGCACTGTTACTTGATTATTTTTTCCTTTCCTTTCCTTTCTTTTCCATTTTTCTTTCATTTATTGTCACACCCATTTTTAAGGACAAAAATAGGATGCATAAAGTACTCACGTGCGTCCCAGGTCATGATCGCACACATAAGCAGAAAAATTACATAGTATCATCACAGTGCTTATTACATAGCGAATAAATATTTAAAACATAGTCTTGAACGATAAATATTAATATCTAGTAATAATCTCCAGCGGAAACTCCACACAGGGACACGGTTGACTGGTTGACACCAAGACTAGTACTCATTACGATAATCTTCCTCATAATCTTCATCTGTTATGGTGGAAATAGCAAGAGTGAGTCCATGTCGAACTCAACAAATATAACATAGGGTTCATGAGGCTCAAATGGCTAGACACTGTTTAACTGCGGTTAGCTTTTAATCTTATAACTTTCATTTGAGTAGCATCAAGATAATCCACTTCCCATTAAAGAACCAATGATCAATTGCATTAATGATAACGAATAACATTAACAAGAGCATGATATTAATCAACGATAATTAAACATAATATAACAATGGTGATCATCTATCTGTAGATGTTCCAAGGCCGCTCGTATCCGTGAGCACGGCTAGTATACCAGTTTTTTTACTCTGCGCAGAGGTGTACACTTTCACTGTGAGTCATGATTTCCAAATGAGTGGGGAGATCAAGCCCAAACACCCAAAAACCATATAAAGCCACTCAAGAGTTCGTCTAACAAGTTACGGCCATTAGATTCACTCGGCAGGCAGATGTAGAACCCCCCTTCCCTGTGGCACAACAACCGCAGCCTATACACACTAGGCCAGGGGCTCGCACTACACCCAACGTGGCAAGCCATTCTTACGCCATTTAAGGTAACCACTAACAAGCTAGAAAAGGTCTCTTGAACAACTAAAGCCAGAGCCATATAGCCCTCACAGCTGTACTGTATATCCCGGATGATCACGTACAGATAAGTCCTTACGGAGAGTAACTAGAGCATCAAAAATAATACACATGCTCTAGCCCCCTTTTAACAAAAATTAAATCATCTTAATAATTGGTTGCTTGATCCATTAATCATATTGCAAGATCATTGTTCTTAGTTTAAGCACTAGCCACAGCTACCCATATGCATACCCAAGGTTGACAAGGAATCAAGACATCAAGCACTAAGTTATAATCTCTAAGGTTGTCAAGGTAAGCACATGCATATGTATGATCATTTTGATGAATAGGTAACAAGGATAGTCCTGTGTTATACTTGCCTTGATCAAAGCTCTCCAATAGTACTGCTGACTTGGCTCAAAGTAATACTCCGAATCA
>CM039596.1:13761761-14221005 GCA_022457205.1 Saccharum spontaneum | reverse complement strand
ATAATGGCAAAGTGAGTAATTTAGATGGCAATTTAGGTTTTATTATGAATTATCTTTCATAATAGCATATATGGGTAATTTAAATGCAAATATAGGGGATTATTTTGCTGGCAGATATGGTTAATTTAGATATAAATTTAGGGGTTGTTCTGAATTATCTTTCATATGGGTAATTTATATGCAAAATTAAGGAGGAGGGTTTACTTAATGTATTTTTTATAACGGCAAACATGGTAGTTTTTTTTATAGAACATGATGGATCCAATAGCTACTACTGTTGATGATGATTAATGTCTATCCAATCCAAGGGCAGATGTTTTTTATAATTATAATACTTGATTGGATTTATCTTTATTCGAACACGTTGGGTGAGAATTAACGTAAAGGCTCCGTTAATGCATACATAAAAGCAGTTCCATGTGCACTTTTGGTAAATATGTATATGGCCATGCTAGGTATATGTTGTTTGTCCCTCGTTTCGTTTTGCTCATTGCTAAACGATGATCCAAATGGCAAGAAAAAAGAACATTGTTCAATATGATTCGCACAGTGGAAGCAACATATTAATTTTCTATGTGTGGTTGCGGTTGGTGAAAGAAATAAATTGATATACTAGAAATTGGACAGTACCTTCTCCTGATCTTTTCATAAGAACATCTTGAGCGAGCACTTACCAGGCCTTATGTTCCAGGTTGGGTGAACGCGTATTCTCTCAGAGGCTTGGGAATTATGTTCCATGGTCTTCACTAGCAGCCTTGGAAGAGAAGGTCGTGGAATGGAGCAAGGAGCAACCGGTGATATGGAACGTCGGAATTGGACCTGCAACTTCCGGTTCCTTTGTACCCACTCTCACCAGGCTCTTGTTTGAGCGCACCAGGGATCTATATGGGCCCTACGACCAAATTACACGCGTGAAGCTCCCACCCACTGAAGCTGCAAGCAGCAGTGCAGCCCAGCATCGGTTGGCGTTTGCGGTCCTCACAGAAATACTGCAAGCAGCAGTACAAGCCTTATTTTGAGAGGCTGTTCAAACATGTCAGTATTTCATCTTGATAAACTTCTCACCCCACACCTCCATGTCCTTGATTTGTCCTACACACCTATAAATTCACTCCCTCCATCATTCTCCCGTCTGCTGAATCTCTACTTGCTCTCACTCAGAGGCTGCAGTCGGCTACAGACCTTGTCTCCACCACCATCTACTTCTGAAAAGAAAACATCATCACCACTTGCTCATCTGGAAAACCTTGAAGTACTTGATATGAATGCAGTTCCCTTGCTTGAGCTAACACAACAAGATGGCAGGAACAAGAGAAATCTACACTACCTTGATCTCTCAGGCTCAAAGGTCACCACCCTGCCATCTTAATTCTTCTGTGAAATGTCAAGCCTTGAGGAGCTCATTTTCGGTAATTGCACCAATCTTAGAGAGTTACCTCCTTCCATGGCTCAACTGTCAAATATATTGGTTCTTCATGTCGAGGGGACTCAGATTACCACTTTTCCAGAGTACATGTTCCAAGCAATGCAAAGCCTGCATACACTCAAGCTAATCAACAACAGGCTATTGATGTCACTACCAATGTCCCTGTCTGTGGCCAGCAGCCTTGAGGTTCTACATCTTTGTAACTGCATGAGCCTTAGGTCACTCCCGTCCTCACTGTCTAAAGCCAAATGCCTCAAAGAGCTACATATTTCTAACTGCATTAGCTTAAGGCTTCAGGCTCTCTGGGAACTATTATCATTCCTTGAAAATCTGTATATACAAACATGGGAGGGCTTGGAAGATATCAAGATCCTTGGGCACCCTAATCTGAGAACCTTCTCACTCTCTGGACCATGGGTAAGGTACCTCTCCTTGTGTGGGTGCAGCAAGCTCAAATCTGTGAACATTAGTGATGATATGACAGCATTGGAGGATGTTGATCTTTCTGAAACTGCTATTGAGGAGGTGCCTCACAACTTGCCCAACTCACCGAAGCTCAATACATTGCTGCTTTTGAATGTTCCTTGTTTCAAGAGATTTCCATGGCATCAGTTGCTTCGTTTTCCAAAGGTTTTCTATTTGGATCACTGTGAGAATCATGATACTCAAATTCCAACGATGTTTTGCCAGCAAAAAACTTGTGGAGATGAAAATCCGCCCAAGGGAAAACTACCAATACTGCTCAGTTCAACATAAATGATCCAAGGATGTTTCACAGTTTCGATGCAGATGCTGTTAGCAAGCTGGTCGCGGAAGGACAGTTTCTTCTGTCTTTCAATGTCCAAGTCATACCATGCAGTGTGAGAGGCAAGGAGCCACGGAGCAATCAAGTTGAGCTACGTACCAGGATGCAGAGGCATTCAACTTATGGTGATGTCCAGTATTCTGAGGCTGCTAGCATTGTGTCCATGATGAAGCTTCAGCCAAAACAACGTCATGTTGATATATCAGCAGTGAATCAGTACCCAAATGGCTTAAGGCATATTCTCTCAGTCACAAATTCAATATTCATCGCAGATGATGCTTTTGTTAGATGCCTTACAGACATCAATTACAGTCTCAATGAACTAGAAGAATGCCAGCTGCAGCGCTGCCACCAAATGACAGTAGTATTTTTAATGCAGTCCTGGGGACTCAAAGGCTTTGCCATACTTACAGATACTTCAGGTCTTCGATCTAAATAACCTGCTAAGTTTGGTCGAGCCTAATAATCTGTCATATTCTTATTTGATTACTCTGAAGTTACTAAAGCACATTCACCTGGAGCACTGCCCACGGCTGGAGAAAATGTTCCCATGTAGTTTATCATTACCTGCACTGGAGACTCTGGTCATTCTCTTCTGCTCCAACCTCAAGACAATGTTCTACAAACGACCTCATTATAATGTAGCACGTTCTCCATTCCCAAACATCAAAAACATCTGCCTCCAGGAGCTTCCAGAACTGCTGCACATCCATGATGATGTCACGTTTCGGTTTGAAACGCCAAAGTGGGAGAAGCTTTGTCAGGGGCTGCCACTGCTTTCACCATCTCCCTCTACTCAAGAAGGAATATCCGAAGTCAAAGGTGGAAGTCAGTGGAGAGCGTGAGTGGTGGAACAGGCTGCAGTTGAAGCTGCCAGAGCAGAGTAACTATTACTTGCATGTGGCACCACCAGAGTTTGTATCACGCAAGAAACATATCATTGAAAGCTACCTCAGGTGATCAGATTGGTTTCAGATCCAGAGCTCTGTGTGAAGCACACAACTCAGTTGCTCTCTCTATTTTATCCATCACAGTGTGTTTCTACCCTGCTTTTGTGAGCGAGTATTATTTTTCGTCTAATAATGTTTGCCGAGGGACATGTCATCATTGTGCTGGTTTGCTCAATCCGTTTGGGTTTAATTTGTATGTGTTTTAATAATTGGTGATTTCCGGTTGCCATGAAACCAAGCTATGTGTGTATGAAGTTATGAACTGGTGTGCTGAGAACAAACTTGTACTCTCTTGTAATTTGGAATGGTTAATGTACTCTGTTCTTGTAATTTATTTATGTCGTGAGCTTGTTGTTGATTACTCCTGAGTCCTGAGGTGCATAGTGGAGATTTTTTTCTCGTCTCTGTCCTTTTTTGCTTGGTACTATCTATTATTTGGCGAACTATAGAAGGTGGTAGGCCTACTAGCACATAGAAATCTGTGATTGGATCATTGGATATTGTATACTGTTCGTTGTAATTTGTAAATTATCCAGACATATAATGTTACCTTGTTGAACTGTGCTGTTGCTGGCTTGCTGCCACAGTCAAGTATATTGTCACATTACACATAGACAATGCATGGCTGTCACCACTCACGAGCTCTAAGTTACCAATATAATTAGTGTAATGCACCGCCATAGTTGAGAATAGAGTGTTTTTGAGCGTCCAATAGAATCAAGAACAGAGTCACCTCGCTAGCTGTTATCTGATGATCATAAGTTGTAGGGAACGAATAAGTAAGTTGCTGTTAAGATACATCCATGTAATTTTCTGGACAGAGCTTAAATTTGAAGTGTTTTTTTGAATACAAGTAACCAGTCAAAGCATGGCACGTCCTTAACATGGGGCCGAGGGGAGTCTCCCCGTCAGGCCGTCACCGTCGAATACTTTTACAGGCAGAGGAAACCAGTGACCAAGCTGAAATTAATTATCATCCTGAGCAAATTCATGGAGATGGAGGCTACAGCAACACGATTCCTGGCCTGAAGCAATACCTGTTACATGAGTTAACTCCACCACCACTGATAAACATGATATTTTGGCTTTTTAGATGAAATTTTTTCCCAAAAAAAGGGTTCCCTAACTGGCTTCTGCCCATTTTATTTATGGCATGTGCACATCCTCTTCTTCAGTTGGTCCAGCGGGTCTCGGCCGTGTCGACTTAGGATGTGTTTGAGGACTGAGGTAGTCCATCTTCTTTTTACTTCTCACTTTTTTTATCTGGTTTGTGGAATGAAATGAGTTGATCCATCATCACCTCGTTCCGCACAAGCTAATAATTAGTATATGCATGAGGAATTGGTTGATTTCACCAAACTTCATAGGGTGAACTCATGATGCATCACCTCATGAAGTATGAGGTGACTCTACAAACCAAACACATCACATGTGTTCAACTGCAATACCCTTCATGTCTATTCTGACATCTGTGCGTACACAAAAAACAGGGGGAAAATTAGATAAGCAGAAAAGGGTCGCTGTTCAATTCAGTTTCTGGCAGTAGGGTTGTGCTTTATTCCTTTCCTTCAGAGCGAGTTTTCTGAAGATTTCAAAATTTCCATTGCTCAAGAATGACTGCCACTGAATCTAGTGTTGCCCTTAATTGAGAAAACAGAGTTATTCTCAACCTGTGCTTGTGCCGTTCACGCGCCTCTGCCTCGGAGCAGCCCAACGCCGAGCGAGGGATATGTATTGTATGACGGCTTGGGGCTCCCACGAGACCAGTGTCCGATCCTCTGCCTGCCACCTACGGAACTGGGTCCGTCGTTGGTCTCGGTCACGCGGGCCGGGATTTCCTGTATTCTTTCTGCACCGCAAACGATATGCACGAGAAGAGAACGGATGGAGCAACAGGCAGAGGTGGCGCCTCTTTTCATCGTTCGTTCATGATTACAACGTGCTGAAAGCAAAGGCAGGCAGATGATGTGGTGGGCGGTGGAGCAGAGGGTAGCTGCAGTCGCTGTGAGTTCTTGTCTTGGTGATGAGCAGTGCAGATCCAGAGAGCGGTATTATGTAGCAAGCTTGCAATTGACTTAGATTTCCCATGCACAGAGAAGGAATCAAACTATTATATATAGATAATGATTGACTGATATATACTCATATTATGTAATAGCTGCCGAAAGATTCTTTTCTTTTGGTAATATATAAGTTCACACTGTTTTTTTTTGAGGGATCGGGTTACAAATTAATAAAAAAGTTTCATATATACTCATATTATTGTAGTACATGGTACTACAATATACGCTGCTTAAATAAAAAAGTTTCAAATTAATGAGTAGGTAACTAATATATATATATATATATATATATATATATATATACAAAGTTTTTTGGCCTACTATGGGATATGCTTGGAGGAAGGTGGCTTAATATGGGCTCTTTTGTAACATATGTATAATCTTGTTAGGTTGTTAGGGTGAGTTTGGTGTGGTAAGGATGCTCTATGATACAGTAGTGCTAGCACCCGGACTTCCGGACGGACGCGCGTGCTGCACTCTATTTCCCGTGCATCTACACTGTACGTCCGAGCTCGTGCTAGCACGCCTCTGCCCACACCTGTGTTTCGCACTCCCACGCAGGGGTCACTCCACCAGACTGATCTACTTTTGAAACATCCAGATGCAACACTTGCAACATACGTCTGAAGATAGATGAAACACTTGAAACATGCTTCTGAAACACTTGAAAAACACATGAAAAACGTTTGAAAACCATTGCAAACACAGGTAACATCCAGATGAATTGCAACATATGTGTGAAACATATGCAACATCTAGATAAATAAACTTACAATATATGTCTAAAAACACAGATAAAACATTGGGAACACACATTTGCAATATACGTGTACAACCATTGTAACATATGCCAGACCCCAGCGGCAGCGAGGAGGCTCGCTGGCTCGGTGGAGGCAGTGCGGTGGAGGTGGCCGCGGCGAGCAGGCAGCATGCGTGTGGCGCTGGAGAACGCCGCGAGGCGGAGTGGAGAAATATCGCATCGTTTAGTTTTTTTTAGAAGCCATGATTTTTAGAAGCCATCGAAGGGTCCGATTGATTTGGTAGGAGGGACTTCGACCAGTCTGCAGGCCCACGAAGCTAGCGTCCGGACGGACAAACGCCTTGACCGTAGCATTACCGTCTATAATAAGATGAAGTTTTTCTAGTGTTTTGTTAAAGGAAAGAAGGAAATGGGATGGCTCTCATAGAGGAATATTCTCTCGGATGCTGAACAAGGCCATCCCCCAAAAAAAAAAAAGTCAGGATGGGGCTATTCTATCTTAAGTTGTTCTCCAACCAAATACAAGGTTGAAGAGGGAGGAGATGAAATAAGGTCCTTCACCCAAATGTTACTTCGCTAGTTTGCTTAAAGTTGGAACAAATGTAGGGTGCAAATGGTACATATAATTTCCGACCAAAAGGATTCTAATATTAAATGGATAATCTATATATGAATCCAAACATTGTGTCATTCCAACTCAGAATACTCAAAATTGGATATCTTTTACGGATATAGTATGAAGATTTATGTATCTGACACTTGACACTATCTGTGTCCACTCCAAGTCTGAGAAAAAAATAACTATATATGTATTTGTATTCTTATATATCCGTTTACATCCTTACTTGCGAGCACGGGTTGATAGACTAGTGTTCCAAAAATTGAAGAGCCTGCATACACTCAAGCTAATCAACACCGTGCTATTGATGTCACTCCCAATGTCCATGTCTGATGCCAGCAGCCTTGAAGTGCTACATCTTTGTAACTGCATGAGCCTAAGGTCACTCCCGTTGTCCTCACAATCTAAAGCCAATTGCCTCAAAGAGTTACATATTACTAACTGCATTAGCTTAAGGCTTCAGGCACTCTGGTAACTACCAACATTCCTTGAAAATCTTTATATACAAACATGGGAGGGCTTGGAAGATATCAAGATCCTTGGGCATCCTAATCTGAGAAACTTCTCACTCTCTGGACCATGGGTAGGGTGCATGTCCTTGTGTGGGTGCAGTGCAGCAAGCTGAAATCTGTCAACTTTAATGATGACCTTACAGCATTGGAGGATGTTGATCTTTCTGGAACTGCTATTGAGGAGGTCCCTCACAACCTCCCAAATCTACCACAACTCAACACGTTACTTCTTGTTGCCGTTCCTTGTTTCGTGAAATTCGCATGGCATCAGTTAGTCCGGTTTCCTAAGGTTTTCTATTTGGATCACTGTGCAAATGATGATAATCAAACTCCTAAGATATTTTGCCGGCAGAAAACTACGAATACAGCTCATATCAACATAAATGACAATAGAATGTTTCACAGCTTCAATGAAGATGCTGCTAACAAGTTAGTCAAGGAAGGACAGTTTCTTCAGTCATTCAATGTCCAAGTCAAACCATGCAGTGTCAGAGCCATTCAATGAGTTTGTATCACGCATGAAACATATCATTGAAAGCTACCTCAGGTGATCAGTTTGGTTTCACATCCAGAGCTTTGTGCCAAGCATACAACTAAGTTGCCCTCTCTGTTTTATCCATCTCATTGAGTTGCATCCTGCTTTTGTGACCGAGTGTGTTATTTTTCATCTAATAATGTTTGCCAAGGGACATGTCGTCATTGTGCTGGTTTGCTCAATCTGCTTGGGTTTAATTTGTATGTGTTTTAATAATTGGTGATTTCCGGTTGCCATGAAACCAAGCTTTGTGTGTATGAAGTTATGAACTGGTGTGCTGAGAACAAACTTATACTCTTTGTAATTTGGAACTGTACTGTTTGTAATTTCGATGGGTTAATGTACTCTGTTTTTGCATTTTTATATGTTGTGGGCTTATTGATTACTCCTGTGGCGCTTAATGTTATTTTCTCATCTGCATCATTGTTTGGTTGCCTGGGAATTTATTTTGACCTTGGTAGGTATGTGTTACTTGACAAGGCGGTGGGCCTACTAGAAATTTGGAAGCTACAGCTGGGTCATTTGATATTATATATACTCCGGACACAGTCAAGTATACTGTCAAATTCCACATGGACAATGGATCCCCACTGCAGGATGGATGTCACAAGCTCTAATTGTTACTAATATAATTAGTGTAACGCGCCTCACTCACATAGTTGCTAACAGAGAGTTTTATTCAGCATCCTATAGAATCAAGAACATAGTCACCTTGCTAGTTGTTATCTGATGATAGTAAGTTGCAGGGAATGGACAGGTTGCAGTCATGATGCATCCATGTAATCATTGGGACAGAGCATAAATTTGAAGGAAACATATGAATGAACACAAAGTAACCTGTTGAACGGTTGAAGCATGGCAGCTTCTTAACACGGAGCCTAGGGGAGTCTCCCCGTCACGGTCAAATACTTTGGCAGGCAGAGGCAATCAGTTTCCAAGCTCAAATTACTTAACATGCTGAGCACATTCATGGAGGCTACAGCAACGTGATTCCTGGCCTGAAGCAATACCTGTTACATGAGTTAACTCCACCACAACTGATAAACACAACAATATTTTGGCTTTTTAGCTGAAAATTTTCTCGAAAAAAAAGGGTTCCCTAACTCGCTTCTGCCCATTTTATTCATGGCATGTGCACATCCTCTTCTTCAGTTGGTTCTGCGGGTCTCAGCCGTGTCGACTTAGGGTGCGTTAGTTTGAGGAATGAGGTGGTCCATCTTCTTCTCACTCCATTTTTTATTTGATTTGCGGAATAGAATGAGTTGATGATCCATCGTCACCTCATTTCCCACAAGCTAATAATTAGTATATGCATGAGACTTGGTTTAATTCCACCAAAATTCATGAGATGAACTCATGATGCATCAGCTCAACTAATGAGATGAACACAGCAAAAGTGTTCAACTGCAATACCCTTCATGTCTATTCTGACATCTGTGTGTACACAAAAACAGGGGGGGAATTAGAATAGATAAGCAGAAAAAAGGTGGCCGTTCAGTTTCTGGCAGGGTTGTGCTTTATTCCTTTCCTTCACAACGCGTTTTCTGAAGACGTCTTAATTTCCATTGCTGCAGAATGACTGCTGCTGAATCTATATTTGATCAGTGCTGCCCGTAGTTGAGAAAACAGAGTTGTCTTAGAACCTGTGCTTGGTGCCGTTCACGCGCCTCAGCCTCGGATACGTATAGTACGACGGCTTGAGGCTCCCACGAGACCAGTCTCCGATCCTCTGCCTGCCACCTACGGAACTGGTCCGTCGTCGGTCTCGGTCACGTGGGCAGGGATTTCCTTTATTCTGCCGTGCAAACAATATGAACACGTATCACGGCTCATATCACGCACGTAGGTGCCTCCTCCTGCGATCGTGGCCCATATCACGCACGTATCTGCCTCCTCCTGCAATCGCGGTGGCGGCCAGACGGCCAGCCGGGCCAGCCAGCTCCACGTGCGCGACTCCTCATCCTCCGCCGCATCCCCCACGCGCGACCCGCAGGCCGCGTCGGCCACCAAGGCAAGCGCACCGGCCACCATGGCAGGTCGCGGTCACGGACGGAGCTCCAGACCGTGAAGCGCCGCCGGCCGTCGGATCTCGTCCAACGTTTTTCCCAGTCCCCGTCGACGCTGGCGAGGCCATCCTTCGGGATCGCCTTCGACATGGATTGGGTCATCCTGCATGGCCGAAGCCCAATCGGGAGCACGCCACGGGCCATCCGCCGCCTCTATTCCAAAGAAGGTAGTGCCTTGCGCTTCTCGTGCTCTACTGCATTCCATTGAAACAGCTTGCTTTTCTCATCAGGATTCAGAGTGTCTCGCTCCTGTGTTTGTGTCAGGCCATGCCTGCGGCATTCGCATTCGTGTCTTTTGAGAATTTTGTCGAACTGGTCCAAGTCATTAGGCATTGTGTGTATGAGTACTCCATTATTAAATCGTATTTGGATTTAAAATAGAATATTTAGGCTGCATCATTTACTCATTTCTGGAGTGAGAACATGTGAGAGTAATTTGTTGTGCCAATGTTGCTGTTCCTATTTGCTAAGTTAGGCCTATAGCTTCTACAAGGGATAAAGATGGATCATATTTATTTGTTCCTTTTCAGGTACCCTGTGCCATTTGCACACCCTGTTTTGCTATCATTGTCACATACTCCGTTTTGCGATATTTCCAAAAAGTTCCTACTATACATCAAGCAATGCATTCGACGAAACCTGTTCTTTGATAGACCGTCTTAACTACGCTGCCAAATGATATGACGTTTATTTAGAGCGAGTTAAAGGAGTGTTTGTTGTCAGCGATCCTGTTGACTGGGGAAGAGATCTACATGTACTTTCAAGCCCGTGCCATACTAATAGGAAACCTTCTTGGGCTGCATCTTGTCTACTGGTGGACTTCCTGGGACTGAAAAAGGGGATCAACCTCCTTTGTATTGGCACGCTGATGATCTTGAATACCAGGTAAGATGATATGTCAAGAATGGTGCTATAGTGTGAACACCCTACAGGCCACAATTTCTCTTATTTCCATCCAGGTTCAGTGATAATAAGATAACCATTGCACTGGAGGAAACTTAGTGTTGAGATCCTATGGCAGGATGCATTTGTGCGTATGGAAGAAAAGTTACTTAAATTGATCTCATCTTATTTGTAATGTGTTTTCTGACATTGTTCCTTTTCTTCTTCAGATCCCTCTCAGGAAACATATGACGTTAAAATACCATTCTTTCTATAAACATTTTGTCATTAACCATTTCGGCTGGTAACATTTGCATATGAGTAATATATCCTTTCAACTGCAGAAATGTTAACCTTGTTCAAGGCACTGGATCGGATGGCAGATATTCTAGGTAAACAATACTGTCCTCACTCTAAATCTATGCTTGATTACTAAAAGATATTTGTTGGTTGTTTGATTTGCATTTATAGATGCTGCCGTAGCGTTAGCACGGGCAATATACTGTTTATGTGGTAAAACAGTAATATGTGTGTTCTGCTTGATAACATAGGATCTGAATGCTGCTGTGAGGCACTTAAGAAGCTTGAGAAACACTATGATATTGCTATCAATATTCAAGTAGTTGTTTAAGGAGATCACACAGCTTCTGACCTTGGGGAACTTTAGGTTAAGAGTTAACTGGCCAGCCTTTACTTTCTTTTGTATGCATTGATCTGCTGTCATTATTATCATGGCCTTTAGTTGTTTATGGATTGCTCATCGAGTGATCTCTGACTTTTGCCTTGTTATCATTACATAAAAAATGATTTTTGGGAACACCACCCTTTTATTTGTAGGGGCGGCTCTATAATGAGGCGTCCCTATAAATGGTTCTCTATTTGTAGGAGCGGCTGGATATTGAGCCGCCCCTACAAATCGATTTATAGGGGCGGTTTTTGTTACGAGCCGCCCTTACAAATGCCGTCTATTTGTAGGGGCGGCTCAATATCCAGCCGCCCCTACAAATCGATTTGAAGTGGCGGCTCTACAGTGAGGCGCCCCTATAAATGGACGCCGGATATTTGAAATGAAGTACTAAAATTTTAATTTTTCAAAACAACCTTGGATGGAGAAATGTCCAAAATAAAAATTATAGATCTCAAAAAGTTATGAAACTTTCTAGTTGACAAGTTTTTATTTGAAATCATCTTGACATGCAAAACTACGTTTGAATTTCTCAAATTTGAAATTCAAATTTTGTAAACGATCTCGGATGGAAAAACTCCCTAAATGAAAATTGTAGATCTCGAAAAGTTATGAAACTTTGTAGTTAAAAACTTTTTTATTTGAATTCGTTTAGGGCCACAAACAATCAATTTACAATCGGTTCAGGACAATATGTGGGGAACCAAAATGAGTTCCAGACACAAATGACAAAGGGGTGTAGTGGTAGTGGAGGTCGTGCGAGAGAGGTCGCCGGTTTGAATCCTGGGTGATGCAAAGTGCGAAAAAATCACAGAAAAACGTCGCAGGAATAGATGGTTGGTGTGGATGACCGGTGGGGGCCTCCTCGGGATTAAAAAATGTTTTGCTATTTTTTTAGATTTTTTTTGGCTGAATTCACGTTTTTGGAAATGATTCGTAGAGGCGGCTCAATATTCAGGCGCCCCTACAAATCAATTTGTAGGGTTGGTTGGTCAGCCGCCCCTACAAATGCTTGATTTGTAAGAACACCTGGGCAGGGGCGGCTAGATTAGCCGCCCTTAAAAAGCATCACCAGCCGCCCCTGCAGCTCCTGCTGTAGTAGTGTATATTAGGGAAAAAGCGGGAGATACAAAATCTGCAAGAGCAATAACCAGAGGTAGTCCCATGTAAAATAATTATCTGAAGAAGCTGATTGAAGCGGCATTGATCTGAATTGATCTGAAGAAGCTGATTGAAGCTAAACCCTTGTTCCGTGACAAGCTACATTTTCCAGACCTGAAGAATTCTAGGTTGCGGACACTTATTAACCAGACGTAGTTACTACTACAAAAAAATCTTTTGCAAGATGTTTTAGAATTATTTTCGGAGGTGGGCAGCATTGAAAACCGCCACGGTTAATGCATCAATTAACCGAGGCAGTCACTTTTTATTAACCAAGGCGGTTGCAAAAAACTGCCTCGCAAAATCCATTAACGAAGGCGGTTATTGTAAAAAGCCCGCCTCCAAAAATAGCCCTATTTTCAGAGGCGGCTCTCTTATAAGGCCCGCTTCGGTTAATAGTGGTCGAGACCCACTACCAATGAAAAAGCCCAAACCAGCCTGATATCTACCACTGAGTATATATACGGGGACTTAGGTTTCCGCTGTCTCACTTCTCTCCCTCACCCTCAGCCCCGAGAACACCATGCCCTCCCTCCCCTCCACGAGCGCACTGCCCCTCCCCTAGCGCGCTGGCTCCTACCTCTCCCCGAGCGCGCTGGCCCTCCCTCTCCCAGTCCCTCTCAGGTGCGGGCGGCGCGGCCTCTCTTGGGCTCAGGCGGCGCGGCGGGCTTGGGCGGCGGCGGCGCGTCCTCAAGCTGGCGGGCGGCGGTGCAGCCTTGTGCTGCGGGCGGCGGCACAGCCTGGTGCGGGGTGGCGGCACGGTAGCAGCAGCTCCGGATCCGATGCACCCCTCCTCTATGGCCATGGCGTGGGTCGGCCCGGCGGCGCGCCCCTCCTCCACGGCCATGGCGCGGGGCGGCCCAGCTCCTCCCGGCGGCGAGATTCGACCAGCGCGGGTCCGGTCAGCTCCTTCCCTGGCCAGATCCATCCCGGCGACAGCAGATCCGGTCAGCGCGAGCAGGGGGCGCCAGATCCAGTTGTGGCAGCGGCGGGCGCTTGCAGGGGTGCCGGCGGTGAGGCCCAGGTCCAGGCCCGGTTGGGCTGGGCTTTTGCTTTTTTGTTTTTTTATTTTGATTTACCGAGGCGGGCAGCCAACCGCCTCGGTTAATGCCTGATTTACCGTGACCTTGAGTCCGAGACGGTTGGGCTGCCCGCCTCGGTTAACCCATTTTGCCCGCCACGGTTAATGTTTTCTGTAGTAGTGAGTCCCCTGTAAAATAATTATCTCTGTGCTCTTTACCAATCATCATTACAACATTTTGTTTCTTTCTATAAGCTTATGCTTATGCAAGTAAGGATAGAACCTTAACAAACAACAAATTTCTAAATAAGTTGTTTCTAAGAGTTTCTTTGACAGCCAGACTACCACAAGCAGTAGTATCAGTTCAAAGCTTAGCTGCAGTCAGGGTCTTGGTTCATGCAGATTTGATCAATACCACAGCACTATACAGAGCGAGCTTCTTCAGTAGCAAAGCTCTCACAACAAATTTTTTTCCTTAGCATATAAAAAATCAGAGCTTCTTCAGTAGCAAGGTTCTCACAACATATTTTTTCCTTTAGTATATAAAAAAATTAGTGACCTCACATCTATGTGTTGTCATCCTCCCCAAGTTTCTTCCAGATAACACTAATTTGACCATTGATAGCATCCTTTAGACATCGGAAATGCCATGAGATTGTCTGGAGGGCAACTGCAGTATAAGGCTTGGCAGCTCCAGAACCAGCAACCATATCAAACGATGACATTACAAGTTGCATCTGATGATAATGGTGTTTGTACTTTCGATCCACCTGAAAGCAAATTTCAATTTCATCTTAAAAATTCAGACATACCAGATACCGCATTGATGAAAGAATCAAAACACACCTAGCTCATTCATCTGATGGATCCCATGCTAAGACCATTTTTTTCTTGCTGAGGAAAAAATTTATTTATGCACCAACCTGACATTTTATTATGCACCAACCTGACATTTTAATGGGGTAACGTGACTTTCTGCATTTGGTGGTGATCTTGTCCTGAATAACAGTTCTGTGGATACAGCTGTTCCTATTCCAAATATGCTCATTGCTTGTTTGGAGGACCTTTTGTTAAAAAACATGCTATCTATAGGTTCAAGCCTTGTTAACCGTTGCAAAAAAAAGCCTTGTTAAATGGCTATGATAGTGGGCACCTAGGCATTATTAAGAAGGCTAGACTCACCTAAACTAACAACTTTTGACCAGTCCTCCCACCTTTTTCAAGAACTCAACTCGTGAAGCTCATGGAGCTGAACCATGTAAATGACCTTTGGATCAGGAACCAACTATTGGACTCAGTATTTAGTCCACAACTCAAACAGAACTGATGGGGTTGGGATTACTCAAGTATTTTTCTAAGAACAGAAGGCAGAAAATGGAGTTGACTTCTGACATATGAGAAAAAGTAATATGCAGTCGTCCCTGGATAAAGTATTAGTTTATCGAAATTCGTATTAGAATATCAAAATGATTATAGGTGAAACTAATCTTTGCAAACAAGTCTATCGATCTTCACGCCATCAAGCGGATTACCTCTACACTCGGCAGTGGCAAATCTAGCAAAAGCAAACGTTATAATACTTAGGTTTGGTTTTTAATGGTAAGGTACAAGTGCAGTAGAACACACACCTCGTGCAACATTGCCATAAGTTTGGCCATCTTATTCTGGAGCTCTTGTTTCTCAGCAGTCGAAAGCTCAGCTGCTGCATTGTGTCATGTTCGGGCGCACATACACCAGGCGTCGCCGAGCCAGGGACGTGCGCCGCGCCCGGGAACGCGCCGAGCAGCGGGCTCAGGCGGAGCAGGGCCCAGGCCCAGCCCTGGCCGCAAGTCACGATAGTGGCTGATAAGGAAGGAATTGTTAGTTGATTAATAGCCTTCTATTATTTGTTATCTTTCTATTATTAGTTGCTTAGGGGTCAAGTAAGCCTTGCTTGTAAGTCAAGAAATCCTCTCTATATAAGGAGAGGAGATGTATCAATCTAATCAAGCAAGATTAAACCTATCAAACCCCTCCCTCTTCTCTTCAGCCGCCAGAGGGCATAACCCGGCAACGTTCATCGGCGTGGGGGCAAAACCCTGCCGGCTACCACGGATCAAGGCTACGAATTACGTAGCCGAGGTCCACCCGTTCTAGGGCTTAAAGCCCTTGACAACCTGGTATCAGCGTCGCGTCGATCCTCCCAATCAGCCGCCTCCAGCCCCTCTGCCGCACCACCACCAGCCCCACCATCTGCGCCACCATCATCGGCTGTGCCTTCTTCTGTGCACCCAGCCATGGGTGACGGCGAACCCAGCCTCGCAGACGTCGTCCAGATGTTGAAGCACCTCTCCGCCGAAGTGGCGGGCCTCAAGGAGAAAGCTGCCTCATCCGCGGCGAGTGGCCACCAGCATGGTCAACACCATACCGATCGGCCGCCCCGGTTCCAAAAATTGGATTTTCCCCGATTTGACGGCAAGACTGATCCGCTGTTGTTCATCAATCGGTGCGAGTCCTATTTCCGCCAGCAGCGCACCATGCCGGAGGAGCGCGTGTGGATGGCCTCCTACAATCTGGAGGACATTGCCCAGTTCTGGTTCATCCAGCTCCAAGAGGATGAAGGCACTCCTCCCTGGGGGCACTTCAAGGAGCTTCTGCAGCTGCGATTCGGGCCGCCCCTGCGTTCGGCGCCCCTCTTCGAACTCTCCGAGTGCCGCCGCACGGGGACCGTCGAAGAATACTCCAACAGGTTCCAAGCGCTTCTTCCTCGCGCTGGCCGTCTCGACGAAGACCAGAGGGTGCAGCTCTACACCGGCGGTCTGCTGCCCCCGCTTAGCCATCAAGTGCGCGTCCACGCACCGTCCTCACTCGCGGCGGCCATGAGCTTGGCGCGTCAGATGGAGTTGGTGGAGCTGGATCGCCTCAGCCAGGCAGCCCCCAAAGCGGCACCGCGAGCGATCCTGCCGGCAACTTCCGCACCTCGCCCAGCGGCTCCCGCACCGGCCGTCCTGCCAGCGCCCGCACAGCAGGCGTTGCCCGCGCCCAGGGTGCCCTTGGCCCTCCCAGCACCACCGGCCAGGGAAGGGGGCCAAACAACCAAGCGCCTTACTACGGAGGAGCAGGCGGAACGGCGTCGTTTGGGCCTTTGCTACAACTGCAACGAGCCCTATTCACGCGGCCACAACCGGGTGTGTCACCGCATATTCTACATCAACGGCGTCAAACTCGCTGAGGACGACGAGCTTGCGGAGGCGCCCGTCTTCTCCCTCCACGCGGTTGCCGGGGTGGCCGTCAGCAACACCATCCAGCTTCGCGTATGTGTGGGGGCAGCAGACCTCACCGTGCTCGTCGACACGGGTTCCACGCACAGCTTCATCGGCGAGGCCGCGGCCCAGCGCGCGGGGCTGCTCGTCGAGACGCGCCCTCGCATGACGACCACAGTGGCCAACGGGGAGCGCATCTCCTGCCCTGGCGTCCTCCGTCAAGCTCCGGTCGTCATCGATGGCATGACCTTCAACGTCGACCTGTACCTCATGCCATTGGCGGGCTATGACGTCGTCCTCGGCATCAACTGGATGGCGTCGGTTGGTGACATCGTCTGGAACGTGGCGGCAGGCACCATGGCCTTCCAGCACGAGGGGCAAACCGTGTGCTGGCGCGGCACTACACCCCCGTCCCCTCCACGTCTGCATGCGGCCACACCCGTGACCAAGCCCCTTCTCGACGAGCTGCTGGACGCGTTTGAGGACGTCTTCGCGGCGCCAACCGGCCTACCACCGGCCCGGGGGCGCGCCCACCGCATCACACTCAAGCCAGGCTCGGCCCCGGTGGCGGTTCGCCCATATCGCTACCCCGCCGCGCACAAGGACGAGCTGGAACGCCAGTGCACGGCCATGATGGCGCAGGCATCGTGCGGCGAAGCGATTCAGCCTTCTCATCTCCGGTGCTCCTAGTCAAGAAACCGGACGGCTCGTGGCGCTTCTGCGTCGACTACCGCGAGCTGAACGCCATCACGGTGAAGGATGCCTACCCCATCCCGGTCATCGACGAGCTGCTGGATGAGCTCCATGGCGCGCAGTTCTTCACCAAGCTCGATCTACGGTCGGGGTACCACCAGGTGCAAATGTGGGCCGACGACGTCCACAAGACGACTTTCCGCACCCATGACGGCCTCTACGAGTTCCTCGTCATGCCGTTTGGGCTGTGCAACGCCCCGGCCACTTTCCAGGCGCTTATGAACGACGTGCTCCGTCCTTTCCTTCGTCGCTTCGTGCTGGTGTTTTTTGATGATATTTTGATCTACAGCACGTCGTGGGTGGACCACCTCAGGCACCTTCGCATCGTCCTAACCGAGCTTCGTCGCCACTCCTTGTTCATCAAGCGCTCCAAGTGTGCGTTCGGCGTTCCGTCGGTCGCCTACCTTGGCCACACGATCTCGGCGGCCGGCGTGGCTATGGACTCGGCCAAGGTGCAGGCCATCGTGGAGTGGCCGGTGCCCCGGTCCCCGCGGGCGGTCCGCGGATTCCTCGGCTTGGCGGGCTACTACCGCAAGTTCATCCACAACTACGGCTCCATCGCGGCACCCCTCACCGCCCTGCTCAAACGGGATGGCTTCGCTTGGAGTGATGAGGCGGCTGCGGCCTTCGCCGAGCTCAAAGCAGCAGTCACCACCGCGCCGGTGTTGGGCATGCCAGACTTCACCAAGCTGTTCGTTGTCGAGTGCGACGCGTCATCCCATGGATTCGGGGCTGTTCTCATCCAAGCCGGCCACCCGATCGCTTTCTACAGCCGGCCGGTGGCGCCGCGACACCGGGCGCTCGCCGCCTACGAGCGGGAGCTTATTGGGCTGGTCCAGGCAGTCCGCCATTGGCGACCTTACTTGTGGGGGCGCAGCTTCGTCGTCCGGACTGATCACTATAGCCTAAAGTACCTGCTGGACCAGCGCTTGTCCACCATTCCACAGCACCATTGGGTGGGCAAGTTGCTGGGCTTTGATTTCTCCATGGAGTACAAGCCGGGAGCGGCTAACGCCGTTGCAGATGCGCTGTCCCGACGGGATACTGAGGATGGGGAGCTGCTGGCCATCTCCGGGCCGCGTTTCGACTTCGTCGACCGACTCCGCCAAGCACAGCTCCAGGACCCGGCTCTGGTGGCGCTGCACGCCGAGATTGCTGCCGGGAGCCGGCCTGCGGCCTGGACCATCGTCGACGGCATGGTGCTGTTTGGGGGGCGCCTCTACATCCTGACAGCGTCGCCACTGCTCCAGGAGCTCCTCCGGGCGGTCCACGAGGACGGGCACGAGGGCGTTCAGCGTACCTTGCACCGCCTCCGACGTGACTTCCACTTCCCTAACATGAAGGAGGAGGTGCAGGCGCTGGTGCGGGCTTGCGCGGTCTGCCAGCGCTACAAGTCTGAGCATCTTCACCCGGCGGGCCTCTTGATGCCGCTTCCGGTGCCGCAGGGCATATGGACCGACGTCGCGCTTGACTTTGTGGAAGCCTTGCCGCGTGTCCGCGGAAAGTCAGTCATCCTCACTGTGGTGGATCGCCTGAGCAAGTATTGCCACTTCATTCCGTTGGCCCACCCCTACTCCGCCGAATCCGTCGCCCAGGCCTTCTTCAGTGAAGTCGTCCGCCTCCATGGGGTACCGCAGTCCATGGTCTCCGACCGGGACACTGTCTTCACGTCTCTGTTTTGGCAGGAACTTATGAGGCTAATGGGTACCAAGCTCCACATGACGACGGCGTTCCACCCTCAGTCAGATGGGCAGTCCGAGTCGGCCAACCGCGTCATCATCATGTACCTGCGGTGTCTGACGGGTGATCGGCCGCGCCAGTGGCTCCGGTGGCTGCCGTGGGCGGAGTATTTGTTCAACACTGCCTACCAGTCGTCGCTGTGTGATACGTCGTTCCGCGTCGTCTACGGGCGCGATCCGCCATCCATCCACTCGTATGAGCCCGGTGACACCAGGGTGCCGGCAGTTGCCAAGACCATGGCGGAGCGTGAGGAGTTCTTGGCTGATGTCCGTGCCTGCTTGGAGCAAGCTCAAGCCACTCAGAAGTTGTTCTACGACCGCCATCATCGTCAGGTCAGCTACCAAGTTGGTGACTGGGCGTTGCTTCGTATTTGCCAGCGCGCGGCCTCCTCACTGCCACAGAACACCAGCGGCAAGCTCAAGGCCCGTTTCTGCGGTCCGTACCAGGTCATCGAGCTCATCAACGACGTTGCTGTGCGGCTTGCCCTACCAGCCGGCGCCCGCATTCACAACGTCTTTCACGTGGGGCTGTTGAAAAAGTTCCAAGGAGAACCTCCAGCTGCGGCACCGCCTCTGCCTCCTCTTCGACATGGCGCCATCGACCCTGAACGTGCGCGTGCGGTGCGCTATCGCATCGCCAGGGGTGTGCCCCAGGTCCTCGTCCGGTGGCAGGGTGCTTCAGCTGCCTCGGCTACGTGGGAAGACACGGCGGCGTTCCGCGCCAAGTACCCAGCGTTCCAGCTCGAGGACGAGCTGATTCTCGGCGGGGAGGGAGATGTCATGTTCAGGCGCACATACATCAGGCGTCGCCGAGCCAGGGACGTGCGCCGCGCCCGGGAACGCGCCGAGCAGCGGGCTCAGGCAGAGCAGGGCCCAGGCCCAGCCCTGGCCGCAAGTCACGATAGTGGCTGATAAGGAAGGAATTGTTAGTTGATTAATAGCCTTCTATTATTTGTTATCTTTCTATTATTAGTTGCTTAGGGGTCAAGTAAGCCTTGCTTGTAAGTCAAGAAATCCTCTCTATATAAGGAGAGGAGATGTATCAATCTAATCAAGCAAGATTAAACCTATCAAACCCCTCCCTCTTCTCTTCAGCCGCCAGGGGGCATAACCCGGCAACGTTCATCGGCGTGGGGGCAAAACCCTGCCGGCTACCACGGATCAAGGCTACGAATTACGTAGCCGAGGTCCACCCGTTCTAGGGCTTAAAGCCCTTGACACATTGGCACCAGACTCTTGTGGATCGAAAGATACTCCCTCGCTTTTAGTCCCCCCATCAGTCTCTTTTCCATCTGCCTTTCCTGCTTCAGCAGGGCCTTTCTCTGTTTTCTGTTTAACACTCTTCCAAACACTGACAATCTCATCAAGCAACTCCTGTGCTGCCTTCAGATAGTTCCGGATTGCCTGTTAGGCCTCAGACTGCATATTCTTCATTCTCCTACAACTAAAAAAGAGGAGCCTGCCGGAAGGGGAGGGAGGAACATCAGGCCAGGGGGCGGTGCTACGGTGAGAAGAAATGCGAGGAAGAGGCGGGGATAGTGTGGATGAAGGGAATGCAGGAACGCAGGATGCTGGTGAATCGGTAGTTGGTGGCCTCCGCTGCGCAGGAAATGCAGGATGCTGGTGAATCGGTAGTTGGTGGCAATGTAAGGAGAGGAAGATCTATACCCGTGTGCTGGAGAGGACTGTGCGTCTGTGCAGACGCTGCAGACAGAGGTTATGCTTCTTCAGGTAAGGAATATTACTTGTTTGACTCGGAAATGAAGGAGCTGCTCGAGGATCCTTCCAAGGGGGTCATGTGCCTCTAATGTGAGACATCGGCCAAGCAGCGGCATCAGGGGTTGGCATGGGCTGCAGGGCCGGTACTACTTCCTGATGCTTCATGTGACAGTTCAGTAGTTGTTGCTTTAGGTTGCAGTATTAGTCCTTGTTTGTTGGGCAATGTGTGGGATTCAGCTTGATTTATTAGGCTGGGTTTCTCTGGCTGTAGTTGTAGAGGGAAGTACGGAAATCATACAGCTTATAATCTGCTACAGCTTTGTTAGGTTTAGGTATATTGCTTCACTTTGATTGGGATTAGGGCATCACTGAATCGGAACTGTAGAGAGCAATGGTTTGTACATTGGAGATGATTTGTTCTAAAGAATAATCCGGTGGTGGTCAAAAGAAATTCCAGAAAGGATGGCAAAGAATTGTGATTATTCCGGTCGTGGATTAATTTTGGTTGTGACTATTCTTGTGTAGAAATCCCATGATCACAACTTCCCTGATCATTTGCGAAGCTTTTGAGGAAAAATGGAGATCTTAGAAGTGTTAGTGACCTGGAACAGAGCTGCTTGAACTATTTTTTTATCATGTGCTCACTGAATTTACTGAGTTTGTTTTGCTTCATTGATTACCAGAGATAATAAGATGCAAAACTGATGTTCATATTTTGTATACAGTGGCCCAACTGACTCTGAAAATCAAGCATCTTTCAGCATTCTAAACAAGAAGGTATGCAAAATCTTTCTCTAATAATTTCTTTGTGCTGTTTTACCACAGCATCTGGTAGTGATGCTTCTGGAACTGTTTAATATTTATTCATCAAGAAGTAATTTGTGCTAACCAAATTCAAGAGGCCAAGAGTTGTAACACTCCAATTTTAATTTTTTTATATATTCACTATCTTTATCAAATTTGTTTGTTCGTACCAACTTTAGGTATAGTCAGGGTGAGTGCAAATACGATTATACCAGAGTAGAATAGTCTCTTTGAAAAAAACAAAGGAGAACTAGAACAAGGCCTTTACGAAGCATGAAAAGTAGTGCAGTTCTAATTTCTGAAATATATTTAATTCCATTTATCAAATGCTTAAATTTATTGGCACATTGACAATCAAATGCATTGGAATCAGCTTTAGAACTACAAAATCTACAACCAACCATTCACGTAGGGTTACAACAGTCCCTTTTTTTTCCAAAGCTGCCCTACAAACCAAATAAAAAACGTTGCTTTGTATAGAACAGTCCATTTTTTCCAAAGCTGTCCAACAAACCAAATCAAGTACATTGCTATGTATAGCATATTGAGCTCTCTGCACTGGGTATGCCCCCTTTGATTTTCTGCCAGTATCTATTAGTTTCTAATAAAACATGATATGAATTGTGTGCAATTTTGATTTCCTGCCCAGTAAGTCTCTGTTACCAATGATCTCTATTACCAATGCAGGCTCCAAAAAGAAATGGTATAGGTCTGCATCAAGGGAAGAGCAGATCAGTCGAAGCATCCGTACATAAAGACTCGTTTTTCTGGTGGTGCTAACGAGTTGTAGGCCAGTATGGCAAGCTGCGCACTAGAGACTTTCGAAATCCGAATTGTTTAGAACCAGTGATCAGTGGTCAGACTGAACTGTCTGTCAGCATCACTACAGGAAAACGCCTCTTTGCCGACTGCTTGCCCCGGTCGACAAAGGCTTAAACCCAGTCGGCAAAGGCTTTGCCGACCGCAAAGCCACATGGCAGTCGGCAAAGAGCAGTCGGCAAAGCCTGGGTCGGCAAAGGTGGCTTTGCCGACTGCCACGTGGCACACAGTCGGCAAAGGCTTTGCCAACTGCCACGCCAGCAGTCGGCAAAGCCACGTGGCGCCGTCAGCCCTAACGGCAGGCTTTGCCGACTGCTGGTTTCTCGGCAGTCGGCAAAGAAAGAAATTTTTTTTGAAATATTCTTTGCCGACTGCTTTTGGAGTTGCAGTCGGCAAAGAAAGAGAAATTTTTTTTTGAAATATTTTTTTGCCGACTGCTTTTGTAGTTGCAGTCGGCAAAGAAAGATTTTTTTTTTTTGAAATGTTCTTTTCAGCCTTTTCTTTTCAGGTTTATAAAATCCACACAAGAAGAAAGGGGGGGCTTCAAGGTAGGGCTGAGGACATGCAATTACCTCGCAGTATGACAAACTAGCCTCCACTTGGGGTTTACAAAATTTCAAATCCAAGCATATGTCAGGTTTATGAAATTTCAATGAATTAAATACTCATATGTGCATACAGACTGCATATGCAAAAGAGCACACCACTACCAACTAAGAAGATAATTGTACTGTTATGTTCTTACACAATGGAACATCCACTAGTTTGCAGAAACATTGAAATGTCAAGGTAGCATAGTGATGGCTGTTGAGGGGGAAAAACTTTAATACCTGAAGAACCCCAATGCTCAGCAGTGTCTCCAGAAAAAACAGTGCAAACCCCACAAAGTAAAAGATCTACAACAGAGAAGTATTGATTCTTATTATCGCCCCAAGATTTGACAGACATCACGTGTCTGACGCATTGAAAAGGCACGAAAAGCGTGTCCATCACTCAGCTTACCCCAATTATCACATGCTCAGAGAAGGTGTCAATCGCAGCTAGAATACCACTGACAAGAATTTTTTTTAAAAAAAGTTCTGCATCAGACTAAGCATAATAAATTGATGTTAAAAAATAGGTCAACTATGAATAACATTTTCACACCATCCACTCAAACCAATACGTTTAAGAGTTTAAGAGCATATTTACAGACCCAATAAAGCATATAGCAAAGAACAGTTCAGCTGCTAAATTTGAGACATAGAACTGGCACATGGCAAGCCATATTCTTTTGAAAAAGCATAAAATTAATCAATTTTTTGACATATTTTAGATTCAGACCTTACAGAGGAAATTTGAGAGGTTAACTGGCACATGACCGGCCATATCTTTTAAAAGAGCATTAAATTAATCAGCTTACTGAGTTATTTCAGATTCAGACCTTGCATTAGAATATGGAAGAACTTATTTCTGACCTTTCACAGAAAATTCTCAACTATAAGCACTGAGTAATTGAAACTAACTATACTCATAATATGGCCATGGGCAGCCATCCAACAAGGCGGCACACATGCCCAATTATCATTAATTGTTGTTTGTTTGGAACCCTATATCTGAAAAATTACAGAATTATCTCTTGCAATCCATAGTGACCTTGTTTATTATGAAGGTAGAAATCCATATAAAAGGGTCAGCCAACTATGGGTTATGATCAAGCAAGAATCAACCAAGTTTCTCCTCCGAAATCTGTGATCCCAATCTATGATTTATTGATTTCTCCTTTCCCAGCAGCCAATGTCACTGGCTATCTATCCAATGGTGCTTACCCACATTACCCAAGCCCATAACAACTGATGGCTTTGATTACTTTAGATAAAAGGATTGGCAAACTTACGTTAATGATTTCCCATGAAATACAATTGGTGGAGCAATGGCAGCAATTATGCAAAAACAAATGTGGATCTGCACCAGACATGATTGCAAAAAATGACTTCATCTGTGCTAAATGAAAAGTGACAACTACTTGAAATGTTAATCATGCAAAATAAACTTGCAAATTAGATCTTACCAGGTAACACAGGAAAAACCATCCAAAACTGAAAGCACTGTTAGTCCTATTTAACAAGTTAATGAGAGTATCAAATACAAAGCATCATGCAGCAAATCTTCTGTGCTATATTGAGCAGTCCATAAAAGGCTAGATCATTATTCTTCTATTGTAATCTCAAGTACGCCGTTTGGATTGCATTCTGTGGAGACTCAAAAGTATTCATTTTTCTTTGTATCCACTAAACAAAACCAAAGTGTTCCACAATCAATAGAGGACAGGATTTATCACGAGGTGAAGTAGTACCTGCAAAGCACCACGAACCATGGCACAGCAGCCTGTGAGCCTGCTATCCTGCCTCGTGCGGACAGGCCTTCCAGCCATCGGGACGGGCTCTCGCAACGCAGCAGCAGATGCCTGCCGATCCAACGGGACGGGCCTTCTAGCCATCGGCGGCGCCAGCGCCTGCCACCGCAATGGCCTGTACAAGTAGCACAATTTGCTTCAGATAGTCAGATTAATACTGCCATGTTGCATGCAGGGTGCAGCCTGAGCCCGATGCAATGGCCTGTAAAGTTAACAGCAATACCTAGCACTATCAATGTAATCAGAGAAAAATAACGAACGAACTACTCAACCTAGATAAGCAAGGAAGTTGTCAAAAAAACATTGATAAGCAAGGACCAGGATTGGAGGAAGAGGGTGCTGACCACTCATGCTCCACACACGCCATCAGTGCAGAGCCACCGCACTGCCGCAGCACATCTGGAAGCTGCCATGTTGCCACAACACATCTGGGAGCTGCCAACCAATACCTGCTCTACTACTGCACATCCGAGCCCTGCGATGAGTTGTTAGTGTTGCAAGTTATGCGATGCAAAAGGGTGTTTAGTGTTGTAGTGAAAGAATCAGAATATACAAGCATGTTTCATAGTAGCCTAGTCTTACGATACCATATTCAGGCAATAGCAACATCTCACTAAAAACAGAAGCCCAAATTGATATTCGAATATAGATGTAAACCTAGAATCTTGCATATACTTACTAGTGAATGCATCATCCTAGAAGGTAGTCAGGTGCTATGTGTTGGGCTCAGATGTGGATTTAGAAACCTGTCATATGGCACTAGTGAATGCATGCTGTTATTTCAGCTGCAGTTTTTAGTTGTATCTATTCCATTATCTGACAGAATATTAGTAATTCCCTTCCAAATATATTCCTATGTGCTGAATTGCTAAGCTGACCAATCCCTTGACTCCCAACCTCGGAACCTCCAGCTGGCGAACGGACCGGCGCTGCATCGGCTGTGGCCCGAATCGCACGAACTAGCGCCGAATCAGGCCTGAGCCTTTACATTGGATTTTATCGAACTTTATTGAAAGACAGTTATTCAAAGACAGAATTTTTGTTGAGTAATGTTGTTTATTTGCATGCTGAAGAAATGTAATTGTACTAAGGTAGCGTAACAGTAATGATATTCTAAACAAGACAAGTGTTCAAAAGTGTGCAGGAGAGCACATTCGTACTGCCCATCCATGTAAATTCCGAATATCTCTGCCCCCACCATGCCAAATTTCTGAAACTTGTTGGTTCATACTTTACCCATGTATTTCACAAAGAAAACAACGGCAGCCCAAAACCATCAGCTTGCCTTCATTCACAGGGAGACAACATCACATTATGGAGTATATTACAATAGTTAGATTACAGCATTTATAAATTACGGGCCAAATTATTGATCAAGATTGTAAAGTTTTAATCTTTATATAGGTGTGTCCTATAAATTGGACTTGTGAATACAACTATATGAACATGGATAGCAAAACTTAGGAGAGTTTCTCCCTCTCGTTCATTGCCTTTGCTTGAAAATTGGAAACAAAAGGCACTGCCTCATCAGACTATCTATTATCTATGAACTTGCGTACGGCTAAATGTTGTAGTGTCCTTTTTTTTCTTTTTGCACATAAACAGATCCGCATACAGAGATCAAGAGAAGAAGCAAAAATATGATTTATTAATCCTAAAAGCAAAAGCGAGATCTTAAAATGACTTCAAAATGGTATATGCAGTCCATATTGCGGATGCCAGAAAATCAACATTTGAACTAATCTAGACGTACACAAATCACGAAACCTGAAAGGACCTCCAGCTAGTGAACGAACCTCCAGCTCGCAACCTCGAAAAATGCCTATATGCCCTGAACAGACTAGCACTGCGCCGACCGTGCCCCGAGCCCCCGAATCGCAGGAACCAGAGCCAAATCAGGACTGAGTGGAGGAGGAAGAGGGGAGCGGAAGAAAAGTATATCACCTCGCGCGCTCCACCCTCGGACGCGGGGACTGCCGGTCCCATGGTCCTCTTCTGGGTCTAGGGTTTGGGGGCAGGAACTCAGAAGCCGCTGTTTGAAGCTCCTCGAAGGCGCTGCCGCAGGCCACCTCTGCTCGAAGAAGCTGCTGCCACCGGCGTCGGCGGAAGCCCCTCGGAGGTCGCCGCTTGGAGGAGAGGAGTAGGACGCCGCGCCGCCATCTCCAGAAGGAGCAGCCGCGCCGCCATCTCCGGAAGAAGCAGCCGCGGGGGATAGACTAGACAGACGAGCTGAGTCGGAGATAGGAGAAGATGCTAGGGTTATGTTGTTTTCCTGGGCTGGATGGATGGGCAAGGCAATGGGCCGGAATGGCACACGTTTTAGTGGGCCGCTCGGTCAAGTGAGCTAGGTGGGGGCCATTTCTTTTTGGCGTCAGACAGACTGATGTATATTTATCTCGAGTTTCAAACAATAAATATCTCGAGTTTCTTTTTTATTTAATTATTTTTCTTTCCTACATACAGGTGTATATTTATTTATCTACTATTTCAAACAATTAACAATAAATAATATTTATATATTATATAAAAGGTCTAGGCCCAGGTTGTGTTTTCAGATAGCCTGTGCAAAAGGTCTATTATTTTTTTTCAAAAAATTATTTTTTTTAATTTTTTTTAAAAATACTTTGCTGACTGTTCTGCTCCCTGGCAGTCGGCAAAGGTTATTTTTTATTTTTTTCTCAGAAATTCTTTGCCGACTGCCATCCTCCCTGGCAGTCGGCAAAGGCTCTTTGCCAACTGCCACTGATGGCAGTCGGCAAAGAATTAATTTTTTTTCGATTTTCGATCCCAGTTTTTTTGTGTTGCCTTGCTACAGCAAGTACATGATATATTCCAAGTTTGGGGTCATTTTGATTTATTTTGCTATATTTCATTGATTTTTGTTGTTTCTTTGATTTTTTCCGGCAGCTCTAGATTTGAACTGCAGGTACATGAAATAATGGAATCCGGCGATTTAGAAAATGATATTCATGATGTTTGGAGCATGTTGAGGCCGTGTGCGGGGCCTCGCGTGAAATTTCGACTGTGTTGGTGTCGGAACACGCCGAGGCACGCGCGTGAAAAGTGTTTTTAAATTTTATAAAATCGAAACGGAGTCCGAAAATGACGAAACTTGACGACGTGTCTTGCCATCGCATGCGGAGGCTGTGGTAAAAATTTGAGAAAGTTTCGAGCAAGTGGCGACGTTGGGTGGCTAAAACCTGGACATCTCCACATGTGATAACAAGTTAGCCACCCGACGTTAGTCCAGGTTTTAGCCACCCGACGTCGCCACTTGCTCGAAACTTTCTCAAATTTTTACCACAGCCTCCGCATGCGATGGCAAGACACGTCATCAAGTTTCGTCATTTTCGGACTCCGTTTCGATTTTATAAAATTTAAAAACACTTTTCACGCGCGTGCCTCGACGTGTTCCGACACCAACACGGTCGAAATTTCACGCGAGGCCCCGCACACGGCCTCAACATGCTCCAAACATCATGAATATCATTTTCTAAATTGCCGGATTCCATTATTTCATGTACCTGCAGTTCAAATCTAGAGCTGCCGGAAAAAATCAAAGAAACAGCAAAAATCAATGAAATATAGCAAAATAAATCAAAATGACCCCAAACTTGGAATATATCATGTACTTACTGTAGCAAGGCAACACAAAAAAACTGGGATCGAAAATCGAAAAAAAAATTAATTCTTTGCCGACTGCCATCAGTGGCAGTTGGCAAAGAGCCTTTGCCGACTGCCAGGGAGGATGGCAGTCGGCAAAGCCTGCACCTTTGCCGACTGCTGACGGAGTGGCAGTCGGCAAAGGTGACGGTGTGGATGGCGTCAACCATGGCCTGCCTTTGCCGACTGCAATTCTTTGCCAACTGCCTGGCAGTCGGCAAAGCCAGGCAGTCGGCAAATCTTGCTTTGCCGACTGCAGGAAATTCCAGTTGGCAAAGGGACCTCTTTGCCGAGTGTCGAAAAAAAACAGTTGGCAAAGAAAATTGCAGTCGGCAAAGAGCCAGTTTCCTGTAGTGCATGTGATTCGAATTTTGAGAAATGGATATCACAGATTTCTTCTTGCCAATATAAACATTATCTTAGCCGCATCACGAAAAAGGTCTATACAGTAGAGTTTGTGAGCCTATACCACTGCGCTCTCCATGACTGTTAATTTCACAAATTTTATTTTTTAGATTAAATGTCACTTTAATGTCGGTATTTAACTTAATAGTATTGTTATCTTATCGGGCGATCCGTGTGTTTTTAGTATAAAAGTTTGCGATCCCGTAGCAACACACGGGTATGAACCTAGTATATACTAATATTGACTGATATATACTCCTATTATATATTATTTAATAGCTACCGCTAGATTCTTTTTTTCTGTAATATATAAGTTCACACTGTTTTTTTAGGGATTGGGTTAGAATGTGAAAGCAATTTTTCTCCTTCCCTTGCACTCCGGTGTGCCGTTCAGCCCTTGCCTAGCATCCAGCCCATCGCGCCTTTTAAGGTCCCTTAATTAACTTTGCTTTCATCCATGTCATTTTATTACCTGTTCATTCAACTTCGTACATGTTCTTTGTTTGAGCATTTCTTTACCTTTCCTTTATACCCTGGTCCCTGACTGATGAGGTGAAAAGCAGTGTCGTCCTCTGTTCCTTTGCTTGTGGTCTGCATCATCGCATCATATCATGGCATGCATGTCGGGCTTTCTCAAAAGACAATTGAGCATCATTCCTTACTTGTTCATGCATCCAGCTGTATGATAAAGAAAAGCATCCATAATATGGTTGTATAGTATATATATGTACGAGAGAAGGGTGGTCCTTGTTTTTGTTGCAGGACCTCATACCTCACACACTCACGCCTGTTGGTTCTTGCAATCTATCAACCTGTGGCATTCACTTCTCACATTATAATATAGGCACTCTCCTCACCTGAAAGGGCACAATGCTGGCTCGTCAGAAACCAGGTATAGTTTCAACAAAAAATTGTTAAACTATCATATCATACAGTATTGTATAGCTAGTGTTGTTGGTGCTTGGATTATTAGTGATAATGCATAGGCGTGAACCTCATTGAGAATGTCCGATGCAACGGGAGAATTTGACTTCCTATGCTAACTCCATTGCGTTGACTGAATTTTTGTTTTATTTTCTTCGCAGATTAGGCCCATCCGTGTGCCTCAAGGATCTAATTTGATTTCCAGAAATTGTGGGGAGCTTTGTGGCTTGCTGCGTGTGGCTTGTTTAGCTACGGATTTATCATTTGGCTTTCTATCTTTTTAATTTTTTTTACCAGGTATGGATAGCTCGCAATTAAATAAACCACGTCTTCCATGAATGCAATTTTGTAATTCTATATGAATTCCGAACTATGTTCAACACAATAATGATTTAGCATAATTGATATTGTCATTCGTATGTACAAATCCCTAATTTTGTTTGTGTCCTCTTTTCCTTTATATTTTTATCAGCTGATTAGCTGAAAACCTTTTTAAAAACCTGGCTATCTGCAATCACAAAGTCTGGAAACAATTGCATAATCTTTTCTTTTAAAGATCAATGGCTCAAAGGAAATTTGTCCGTACAAACCCGTGGTTCCTTTTCAGCACCACTGCTCTTTTTCTAAAAAAACATTTTCTTGATTCCAAAACATTGGGAATTATTGTGGTCGTTGCTATCCATGCTTCCATGGACTCCCTCGCCTCTAAAGAGGGGATATCTTGCTTTCTAAGAAGTCAAAGATTTTCAAATTTGATTAAATCTATATAAAAAGTACTAACATTCATGATACAAAATAAATATCATTAGATTAGTCATGAGAGTTCACCTACTTGGCAAAATAAATGTTGATATTATTTATAAAGTTAATAATACTTATAATTGATTGACTTCTTGGAAAACATGTGCCCTCTTATTAGGACTGAGGGAGTACATATTTGGACTGCATGGTGGCATCCATGATCTTTGTATACGTAAAGCATACTTATACAAATATTTTCTTATCTTTTCTAAAGTGATACGTAGGCTTTAGTTACTAATTACTTTATGTGCTTTTTCATCCACACATTTTGTTTTTCCACTTTCCTTCTTATCTCCATATCTATATATAGCTCAAACTATGGAGGCATGATGTATGTTTAGTTGAAAACATAGCTTCAAAAAATAAACAATATATCTTATGGAGTTTTTAGGCACAACCGCCAATTTTTAAAAATCTTTTCTACCTCTGAAAGCGAACCCTTATGGTTCAGAAAAATGCGATGGGGCCTTTTGTGGGTTTAGTTGGTGCTTCCCAATTTATATTTTTCAAGAGCACAATTTTTCTGCCTTTAGCTTTTTTCTAGCTAACTCCACCAAACATATCACACAGTACACATAGAGAAAAAAATGTCATACACGGTTCCAAACCATGTGATATATGTGTTATCTCAAACATTTTTTTACTTAAGCATTTGGAATAATTGGCATCTCGAACTTGCAATTGTTTTCATGACTCAAAAAAACATCCCAGAGATGATGACTGTCTTTTTACTAGTGTTATTGGTCCCTCTATTCACAGATGAGTGACTCTTTGCGTTGTCCTGAGTCAACACTTTTATACATTTGCTTCATATATATTACTTGATGTGTTGTGTTTTGGATATTTGAAAATTATAGCAACATTGGATTAGACTTGAAATATAGATATGTAAAAGTATAAGTATGCTATGTTTTACTAAACTTCATTTTAAAAAGCAGTAACCAAAATATATTTTGAAGACCATGTCAATATCTAAATCATCACTTATCTGTGACTCGAGGGATTAGAAAGTAACAAAACCAGCATCAAACCATACCACAGCTATGGAAAAATTTCTAAGTCCAACATAGCACTAGCAATTTCTTTAAATAATTTTTACAATAATAAAATATATTATCACAGCTAGGGGAGTTTATATACATAATGTTCTTAATTTCCGACTTATCCATATGAAACGTAACCCACCATTTGCCTTTCTTTCCTGCAGTCCTCTTTTCAATAGTATTTTTGTATCCATACATCTACATTTATATATAATATAATATTATTTGATTTTGTTGATCATCGAATGCATTTCGTTGAGAGAAACAAATGGTTACAGCGTCACATGTTTCAGGTGGGACTATAGGCATTGAAGCCCGAGCTGACGACGGTACTAGCTATATGTAAATGGAAAAATATGATGTCTTTCACTGGGTCGACTGCCTCATCAATTATCCTCAAAATGTGGTGTGCGTGATCACAACTTGCTTGTTGTTCTTTTCGCTGCATTTATTTTCTCAACCGTGGCTGACGTTTGCTGCTCAAAACATCACCTCGCTACCTTATTAGTAAACACCTAAAATGTCTAGAAACAAAACATGCATGAAGACATTATATAGTATTGGTGATTCATCCCGAACATGCATGTCGTCAAAACTACAATTTTATTTTTGTCTTTATTTGCACGAGGTTATTTTCAGTCTTAGTCCATTTGTTCAAAATTTACGAATTAAAAACCAGATTGCCATGAAGGCTTCTTCCATCACGGCTGCTTCAATGAAATTGATATAGACATTGTGTGCATTAGCAGTGCCTATAAACTCAAACGTCATAGCAATCCAGACACCGAAATATCAACCCACCAAGGCAGCAGAACGGACTACCATGACGTCACCCGAATCCACGGCATGGCTGCTGCCTCCACCGTACTGTAGATCCTTCCTAGCTGTATCATAAAATCTGGGTTTGTGCATGTTTGGATATATAGATTGTAAAAGCTAGAAGGGCTGCCCTTGAAAGTAAAAGGTTCAAAATACCCTAACTCTTTAACTATGGAAGTGCAGGTAGGAAAGACAGAAGGGTAGAGTGGTCATGTGAAGTCTAGAAGCTAGGAAAAGTTAGGGTTCCTCACCTTACTAGCTAAATTATGGAATTTCGACGACACTGGATTGTTAAAGGTAGACTCACACAAAATATGTTTGGATCCCTAGCAGGCTTCTCGAATCCAGGTTCCATAATATTCTGGGATCCAAATAGGACCTAAGGCGTTCTACAAGACCAAGCTAGGCTTAGTTACTATATATGATCCTATATGGTTTTCGAACAGTCCACCACTAGAGCAAGTGCCTCATCATCTTCTTGTATGAGAGGCCAGTTCTTTAGGAACTTTGGTTTTTAAAAAGACCCTATCATTCTCTTGTGCGTTCAGTTACCCTAAGGGCACCCTCAATGAAAAGAGTCAACATCCAGCTCGGAGATGGTACACGTAGGCTGAAGCAACAGCAACCAAACTCGCTCATCCAACAGTTCACTGTATCCAATAAGGAAATAGGCCCACAGATCATCTTTTTTTTACTATTAAACAATCCCTCCTAGCCATATCTGTATTCCAGTCCGCCAATCCCAGGTGCCAAGGTATTGAAAAGTGGAGCAGCGAGCGCGAGGAAAGATGGTGGGCCAAGGTTTGCTTCGAAATGCACAAATCTACTGGCTAGGAAGTCATCGCTACCGAGGAGGTTTTCTGGCTTTCTCACTCCACGTAAGTACAAATCCGACGTTAGCTAGCTCCGAGTCCGAGCTAGACTGTTGGACACGCCCTAATGGTTGGCTCCATGCACTTGCTGGCGCATACAAATCCCGAGGGAACTAAGAATTGGTTGGCTCCTTGCACTTGCTGGTGCGTACAAATACCGAGACAACTATGATTGGTTGGCTGCATGTATAATGCCAGCCTAGCCCAGCATGTGCAAGCATACGTCCTCGTGCAGCATCGCGCAGTGTGGCCAAAACAACCGTAGCTCAATAGGATTGCCGACCTGATGCAACCGCACAACATTAAACCAATAACCTTGTCAGCACATTGCACCTATCGATTCAATGTTAGATTTAGCCTACAACTCAGACTCTGTTCGGCCTGCATTCATAGTCGCGCCCAACTAAATACTCTTCTTTTTAGAAATACAATTCCACTCGGCTGGTTAAGCCTCATTAAGGATCTAGGATGCAACTTTCCCTCAACAACCAAACACATGTTCTTTCAATTCTATGATGAGCTCTCGGCCAAGTGCACGAATCAAGCCAATGAAGTGCTCTCAGCCAAAATAAGTCCTAAATCAGTCCTAAGTTAACTGTGCGTGCAATCATGGTAAAAAAAATTACACTGTTCAATTCCTTGGCACATTGGAAGCAACTTGTTAATATTCTTTCTATACTGGTTGGTAAACATAGCAAGATTAACATATCTATCAGAGAATAAATCGAAGTACTAGGAATTAAGTCATGTTAATTTGATGACATCACCTTCTCCAAAATTTCACATTCCTATTTACAAGAAGATTTTGAGCACTGTCACACCCAGTTTTAAGAACAAAACCAGATATACACTATATGTGAAATAAAGGAGTCAAATCTCACATATAGCCGCAGATAAGTGTAATATCAAGAGACAAATGCTTAATATACATAACACAATAGTATAAAATATACCTTAGAGAGCAACACAGCGAAAAGACAACTCCAAACACCGGGTGTAGACTCAATCCAGGAACAAACTGACTGGTTGATCACAAGTCTAAACTTCTCCTGAGGTGTGGGGGAAAATAGCAAGAGTGAGTCCATGTCGAACTCCGCAAGCATAGCAAGTATAGATCCCATAAACTCATGATCAATGTAACATAATCAATATAAAGCATAATCGATAAGTAAATGAGCATCTTAACAAAACAAGAATCATCATCTTTAATGTAGATGTCTCCAAGGCCGCTCGTGTCCGTGAGCACGGCTAGTATACCAGTTTATTAAACTCTGCACAGAGGTGTACACTTTCACTGTGAGTCGTGATTACCCATATGCCCAGGGCGGCCAATCCCCAAAACACTTCCAAGGTGAGCAGGCAGGGTTCACTATGAAGCCTTTCAAAGGTTCGTCTAACAAGTTAGGGCCGCTAGATTTCAGAAGTCAGTCTGTGTGATACAACCAGTCCCAAGGATCCACAGTCTGCTTTTCCCCATTTGCGCCACAAGGGTAACCTCTAACAAGCTAGAAAAGGTCCTCATACTGAGCTAAAGCCAGAGCCATATAGCCCTCACAGTTGTACTGTAAATCCCGGAGGTTCACGTACAGACAAGATCCTATGTTGCTAAAAAGTCATCTCTTAACCATCATAGTACTTATATTAATTAAGTCACAAGATCATGGTCACAGAAAGAAAACCCAAGCTATACTTGCCTTAAATCAAGATCATTTCTCTGATCCAAATCTTCAATTAATAGCTTCTTGAATCTTCACGTAAATCTCACCGACTAGACATGATTATAAAGCACCACACAAGCATCCATGTAATCATACACGAAGCAAACAATAGAACTAAATTAGAACAATACACCAAACATATGAAACAGTAAGTAAAAAGGTGTTAAAGACGTTCTCCACGATGCTACGAATACACAGACGCGAGAAGCACGCTAATCGGAACTAGATGCAAAAGAAACCGCTACCGAAATATATCTACTCATAGGAGAAAATGTGAAACTAGCTTCATGTGTTTTAACTATATAAAAGCACCTATGATATAATTAAGAGAAATATCTACATTGAATTAAGTAAAATTATATGAGAAACAGGTTTGAACTAATCAAATTATAATTAAGAAAACATGTTTAACTGGCATTAATCAAATTAATATTTATTTACAAAAGATTGGTATTTACTTACATTACTTTTAATTATACAAAGTATTGCATCCATATTAATCAATTTAATATTTAATTAAGAATAGCTAATAAACCGTGATCACGTTATTACAAATTCAGCACAACTTGATCGCACTAAAAACAAAGCTAGGATAGTGAAACTACCAAGACTTTTATATTATATTAAAGAAAAGTCTATATGCTTGATTTATTTTAATTGAGCAAAATCATGTAGATGTTATTAATTCAAATTTAGACAACAAATATTTAAACTTAAAAACTGAGTTGAAGCTAATCATATTTTATCTTATAAATATTATGACATAATTTATTATGCAAGTTAAATGTTATCTTTGCAAAAGAAAAGAAGCACATGAAAGCATCTAAACGAGTTTTATATGACCTTATTTAGCCTAAACAAATTATGATGAAACATATTTAATCCGACGTTAATCAACTTTAACAATTACTTAAAAAGATCAATATTATCCTGTTTTGCTTTTATTTAAAAACGTATTTGCGTAAACATTAATCAATTTAATATTTTAAATTATAAAATTCACAAGCATAGCATATGAAGACGTTGGTACTAGTACGTAGATTAAGTCAACAAAAACCTAAAGTCATTTGAATGGATACTAATGGAGTTAGAATGACTAAACGACACATAATTAAGATGGCACTGATTTTTGGAACAATAGAACGAACAGAACAAATAGATGAGCTTAGCTGCAGAACGTGCACCTTCTTCCTTGTACGCACGGAACATGAGCCAGGCCAATTGGAACTCTGGCCGTGGGAACCTTCTACCGACCAGGTAAGGCGAGGTGGGGCTAAGCTCGGCTGTAGGCAGAGCCGCGTTGTGCAGCTGCGTGCAGCGAAGGCAGGCAACAGCTGCCCTGCTCGTACACCCTTGGAAAGGGGCCGAGATGCGAGGCCTGGCCAAGCTTGCAGGTGGAACATGGCACAAAAGGCAAAGGATAGGTGAGACGCTTCAGATAAGCAGCAGAATACGGATAGATAACGGGTGATGAGGCAGATTGAAGGATGAAGAACTTAAATAAAATATTTGAAGCTCATAAGAAGATTGTTGGGACTTGGAAGATAAAGATTAAGGTCAAGGAGGTAGGAATTAAATTGCAGAAAGAAGATGGAAAATTCGTAGAGATAGATATTCGTCTCCAAAACGTATTTAAAAAAATATATTTTGCACATAGAAACACAAGGTGCGAACGGCATGAATGCAACAAACATGTTTCTACCTTAAGATAAATTTTAATTTAATGAAAATTTATTATTTCCCTATGTTTTTATAAGCACAAAAATACAAATTTAAATCATTTTAGATCTATTTTGAAAGGAGCAAATTTTAGGGTGTTGTTAAGAAATGCAAGAGCCCCTTAAACAATTTATTAGAATCATTGGATATGAGTTGTTAAGAAGACATTTTTTATGATACGTAACATATATATTTATCGCTCATGCATGTTTACTTTGATCAAATCTTAATATATTAATATTAATATTATGGGTAATGTATAAATATATACATGCTCTATGTTATTTTACCATTTTTAATAAAAGATGTTGGTAATTTTTAGATGTAGATTTTAGAGGATATTTATTTTTCAAAAAAGAAAAAGACTGGGTTACATAAATTATCTATCATAATAAGAGTACATGGGTAATTAGATATAAATTTAGACATACTTTAGATCATTTCTTAATAGCATATGTGGGTAGTTTGAATATAGAGTCATGTGTTGCCTTATGTTGTTTTAACCAATTGCAGAGATGGGTAATTATTTATATAATAGATCCAATAGTTATTATTATCAATGGTAATTAGGTTATACTGAATTTATTGTGAAATGTTTTTGATTTTGTGAGAATTTCTAGGATATATCTTTTTTCCTATCATGTCTGATGTGGTTTAACATGTCTTATGAGGATTAACATGGAGGCTCCATTAGAGACCTCTAGTTAGAATTTATAGTATTTATCTTTTCTTTCTAGCATGATATGTATTTTGTTGAAACATAATATCAACATATATAAACTCTAGTTGCATCTTTTATGTGACTTCATAAATCATAGTTTAGCTTTCGACTTTCAATCGAGTTGCCCAATTTTTTCTCACATGTTAGGCAGAAACTCTAGTGTTTTCCATCTTTTGTTCAAAAATTATTGTTAAAGGAGTTTAAGTCCTAGTAGTATTGTTTTGCACATATTAAAATTAAGTTAAAACTCAGATTGTACTCTAATACGGAACTTGTTGAATTTGTTATATCATAGACTTATATGTGTCTAGTATTGTTGATATATCGAAGAGTGCTTAAAATTAAATAACTATTATTGATATGACATAATATTTCAATTAAAATATATAAAATTATTTAAAACAACAATTTTAAATAATTATTATTGATATGACATAATGTGTCTAGTATTGCTTTTTCTTGCCCTTCATCTTATTTTGCTCTTCACATGAGAGAGCTTTGCCTTTGCTTGATGAAGTGGCTTCTTCTTGACCCATCTTGCATCACATTTCAAATGCCACCAACTTGCCAATGACCATGGCCAGAGTCATGTTGCTCAAGTCATCCATTTTGTGAAGGGATGGTGATGATTCTTGCATACTTGTTTTGTTGTAGCATGGAGATGATCTTCCTCACAATTTCAGCATCACCTAGCTTGTTTAAACCTATAGAGTTGAGCTCGTTGACAATTAGGTTCGAACAAAAATACATATCCTAAACAAGCTCATTTACTTTCATTTCAAAGAATCGTAGGTTTGTTTAGTTAGGCAATATTTTTGCTCACAAACATTGCTTGTTCCGTCATGGAGCTCATGCAATTTTAACCAAATTTTATTTGCACTTTTTAATGTGAACACTTAGTTAAAAATTTTCATGCTTAAAGATTCAAACAAGCAATTTTCAGCACTTGCAGTTGGTTTCTTGGGATTCATTAGGGATTTCATCCTGTCGCTAGTGACTCTCCAAACAACCAAATCTACCGCCTCAAGGTAGCAAGCCATTCAAGCACTATAGTAGGGGAGATTAATGCAGTCAAAGTGCAGAGGCCTAGAAATATCCATCCCAACCACTCTAAATAGTGTTGGCTCAAACGGCGGTGAAGCCAAAGGTCCAAATTGAGCCAATGGCTCCAATACCATTTGTAGGGAACATGACGCCTAAGAAAGGGTGAATTAGGCAACTTAATTCTCTATTTCTAACTATGACCTCTAATTCCAACCTTAGCAAAACCTATGCAATTAAGTAAACTATCTAAATGTGCAACTACGACTTCGCTAGGTGTGTTGCTATCTCTACTGCAAAAGAGTTATGCATGCTAAGTTTCAATCCTATCAACTAGCCTATCAATAAAGCTAGAAAATGTAAAGCACACAACTAAGGTAACATTATAAATGTGGAAGCTTAAGCGAGGTATTGAGAAGCATGCAAGCTTCCCCCTAGTCCACATTGGAGCCTCTCGCAAGGGCCAAGATCCTAGTCGTGTAACTCCGTGGATAGCCTCGGGCCTTTCCCAGCTGAAACACCACTGACCTTTTTCCCTCCGATACGCGGTGGCGGCCACACCACAAATGGGGTTGGTGTGGTCTCGGAAGACTACAAGCCCCCCATTGTACAACAATGGTGTGTGCAAGCACCGAGTGGTAAGAGGTATACAAATGTCACTAAACACTGGGCCTAAACCAAGAGCAAGTGCATAAGTGGTTGTTTAATTAGCCTAAGCACTTCGCAAAGCACATATACTAATCACCATGTGTATCACTAAGCACTATGCAAGTTGAGAGCTCTAAAATAGTGTATCAACACCCCCCACACAAGTTTCCCAACTCCACATTTCAAATGGTCAGTTGGGGGTGGTATTTATACCCGCATCTAAAAACTAGCTATTGGAGGCTGAACAGTAGCATCTACACGTACATCAGATGCATCCGATGCTCTACGTACGTACATCAAACGTGTTCGATGCCTATTGTAGTATTGTCTGATGCATAAACTAGCCATTATGTATACAAACTAGCCGTTGCACTACCACGGTCGAACTGAAATAGTGTAAGCATATCGTCCGATGTTAGTCTCTACGCGTACATTACAAAAATTTTCCCAGCATCTGATGCGATCCAAAGTGCTCTCAGAGCCCATTTTTGCCCATCAGACACATCCGATGCTATGCATAGCACAATACGATGCATAGGACTGTATGATACTACGCATAGACTACTGTCTGATGCTATGATAGACTTCATTTCTTCACGTGTCTTTGTCTAAGCTTCTTCCATCTTGTATCTTGGCCTTTGCTTGATATTTGTAGGTCTTCAATACAGCTTCTAAGGTTTTGCTTGAGGTGTTGATCATTCGGATCGCCACATCTCCTTCGTCCAAGTCCACTTTGCATCCTTTGAACTATATCCAAAAACACTAGCAAACGATGTTAGTCTAAATAATCATGTTGATCATCAAACACCAAAATCCTAGTTAAATGGGCAAGGGTCTATTTTCCTTACAAACTGAGCAATGTTCTCTTGCTCTCAACGGTGGGTTTCAAAGAGTGGTTTTGACATGAGAAGTGCCCTCATGATATCTCTCGAGGGTTGACCAGATCTCCTGAGCCATCTCAAGGTTCTGCACATGCTCAAAATCAAGAAGTGCAAGAATAGAGAACAAAGCGTTTCTTGCCTTGCTGTTTGCCTCAAGGCGGTCAATATGATCTTAACTGATTCGAACAAGCACCACATAAGTAGCATCCAAACAAATCTCCCAAGCTGGAGATCCGAAGCTCTGGAGGTACGCCAACAACCTTCCAGTATGCATATTTCGTGCCATCGAACCATGGAGCTTTTTCGGACCTCTTCATGTCGCCTTCATGGATCAGGAACCGGTTAAGGTTGAATGATCCTTAACCCGCTCTGTTACCGATTGAAGAACCGAACTAGGTGACCAGAGGGGGTGCATGGGAGCCAAATCAAATTTTCTCTCAAAATCGCCGCTATCCTAAAGTCACAACTAGAAGCACCAAACACCCCAAGCAAGATGCCCTCAAGCGAACTGGTGGCTAGCTATTCACTAGGAACATAGCAGGACACCTCAACACCACTGGCGGAACTGGTGGAAATAGGGGGGGGGGCAGCAGGGGCTGTGGCCCCCCTAAAACAGTGAAAAAAAAACTTTTAATACTCTTACAAACATTACATTTCAAAGCATATTGTGCCCATTTTTACTCATATTTTATCATGATATTGTGATTTTTTGTTGTTAACACTAACTACATTGCAAATTTTGTTGCAATGTACACTTATGTATATATTTGTCTTGCTTATGAAATGTTATTATGTTTGTCCGGCCCCCCTTAATCAAAGTCGTTGGTTCCACCTCTGCTCAACACACAAAGAACCAACGCGACACTGAGAAACCGGAATGGTGCTCTCCACTTCTAGAACGGAGAAGCAATGACTATAAAATTAGTAATATTGATAACATATAATGTTTTATTTAAAGTATAGAAACTAATTTAAAGCAACACTTGACGTATTAATAATATGACTTAAAAATGAACTATCAGTGTTATTCCTATGTTGTTTGGTAAGGGTACATTTTTCCAGAGTTGATAAGCTACTAAAATAAATATTCATCTTAAACTATACATTTTTACTTAGTTTGCATGGCGGAACATATTACCATGCTTACTTTAAACTTAAAAGCAATAGAATTGAGTAATTTATAAAAATATAACTTAATCGATACACATTGGAGTATTTTTCACAATAGCTTATTTAGTAGTGTTTACATGCAGAGTTGAGAGATATTTTGTTTACCTTAGAAAGGTTGAGATCAATAATTTAGATACTAATTAAAGATGTTACATCATATGATCTTTCGTAATGGTATATATGGGCAATTTTGAATGCAAACTTAGGTTACTTTACATTTTGTTTTATGCTGATAGAGCCTCGTAATTTATAATAAACATTAGATATTTATTTTAAATTATTTTTCATAATGCTAGAGCAGCAGAGTGGGTAATTGAGATATAAATTTCGGTTTTTATTTTGATTTATCTTTCATAATAGCATATATGGTTAATTTTAATACAAATCTAGGGAGTTTTTATGATGGCAGATGTGTGTAATTAGATACAAATGTAGGGGTTATTCTGAATCATGTATGATAATGACAGATGTGGGTATTTGTATGCAAAATTATGGGGAGGGTTTACTTAATGTATTTTTGATAACGGCTAACGTGGGTAATATTTTTTATATAACATGGCATTTCTAATGGCTATTATTGTTGATGGTGATTAATGTCTTTCAAATCAAAGATCAGATGTTTTTTATTTTTGTAATACTTTCTTGGATTTTCTTTTTCTAATGTGTCTGATGAAAATTAAGCTGAAGGCTCCGTTAATACGTACATAAACGCAGTTCCACGTCTACATTTGGTAAATATGAACAGCCACGCCAAATATATGTTGTGTGTCCCTTGTGCTCCGCATCGCTAGTGTCTAGTGCAGTTTTATTGTCCCCACTTCCCTAACGAGTAATGACCAAAAATAGACAGGTTGGTTCTGACATCGTTTTGATCGAAGTGACCAGAAAAAAAATTGTCCAATATGATTCGCTTGGTGCAAGCAACTTATTTTCTTTCTATGTGTGGTTGTTTTTGGTGAGAGAAATAAATCTATATACTAGAAATTGGACACAACTTTTCACATATCTATTTATGGGATTGCAAGCGAACACTAGACAAGTTGGTCTGGCGATGTGCTTTGCACCCTGCTGGCCAGAGTTCGAACCTCTAGGGGGCAGATTTGTTGGCCAGAGGAGGCGTAGTTTATCTGTGCGTTGAAAAAAAATCCTCTCGTCTGCCCCACGCTAAAGCATAGGTCTAAGGTCAGCCCAGTCTCATGGGAGCTGTGGTGCTGCTGTATATGGGTGGGGCAGAGGTTCGATGGTTTTCTCGACCTGCATGAGAAGGTCTTCTTCTTAAGCACAATGTCCGGACGCTGTCTTAAAATTCAGGTGCTTGAATTTTAGTTTCCTTTCAGGCGACGGTTATTGCATATATTTTATACTAAAATTGCAGATTTTGTTTATTGCAATTTCTTTAAACGCAATCTGCTATTTTTGGAACCGAAAATAAAAAAACCTGTTACAAAAAACCACAAACTCGACAAAATCTAATTTGTGTTTGCACAAAGATAATTAATAATTTACAATTATTTTTTGTAGGAAGACAAGGACAAATTTTTTTTAGAACATGTTGGATCCAATAGCTAGTACTGTTGATGATGACTAATGACTATCAAATCCAAGGGAAGATGTTTTTTATAATTACAATACTCTCTAGGATTTATCTTTTTTAGAACACGTTGGGTGAGAATTAACATAAAGGCTCTGTTAATGCATACATAAAAGCAGTTCCATGTACACATTTGGTAAATATGTATATGGCCATGCTAGGTATATGCTGTGTGTCCCTCGTTTCGTTTTGCTAATTGCTAAACGATGATCCAAATGGCAAGAAAAAAGAACATTGTTCAATATGATTCGCACAGTGGAAGCAACTTATTAATTTTCTATGTGTGGTCGCGGTTGGTGAAAGAAATAAATTGATATACTAGAAATTGGACAGTACCTTCTCCAGATCTTTTCATAAGAACATCTTGAGCGAGCACTTACCAAGCCTAATGTTCCATGGTTTTCACTAGCAGCCTTGGAAGAGAAGGTAGGGGAATGGAGCAATGAGCACCCGGTGATATGGAACGTCGGAATTGGACCTGCAGCTTCCGGTTCCTTTGTACCCACTCTCACCAGGCTCTTGTTCGAGCGCACCAGGGATCTATATGGGCCTTACGACCAAATAACAAGCGTGAGGCTCCCACCCGCTGAAGCTGCAAGCAGCAGTGCAGCCCAGCATCAGTTGGCGTTTGAGGTCCTCACAGAAATACCGATGCCTGAGGGCAGCAAGCAGCTTCATCAGGAGCTCAAGGAACTTGCCGCAGAAGAGAGCTACTTTGGCTACGGCAAAATCTCTGACAACCTGATGCTCCAGGCTTTTGGACGGGAGTACATTCACTGGTTTGGGTCAGATCAATCCGTACGGAAGGATCCTATCTATGACCGCCATCCTGCTAGTTCTCCAATACTAGAGAGGATCAGGGAAGCATTGGAAGGGAAGAGGCACCTGCTGCTGCTCGTAGAAAACCTGCATGTTCCCATCTCATTGGACGTGTTGGTTTTCATACTGGGCGAGCGGTGGCCATCGATATTCCAAAACCGGCGGTGGCTCATCTCAGCCACTTCCAAGGATGTCTTTGAAAAAAGCAGGGACGCTGAAGGTGCACGTGCCTTGAAGCTTCATTTAACTCGTGAATATTACTCTGCACCACCTTTTGGTGATCTCCGTGAGAGAGATTGGGCTGTGTTGATTAATGAGGCCTTACGGGATGCAGCCAGATCCATTTATATCGAACTCCAGGACAAAGGAGACGAGAAGTTTTGGCTCCATGTAGCTCAGCACTGCTTGTATTATGCTATCCTCTACCACCCCCTGCAGGTGCAAGGAGAAGGAGGCGCTGGGCATCAGGCAACCAACACTTCCCCCATTACATCTGATGAGCTAGTTCGCTGTTGGGTGGCTGAGAACCTGATTTTCTCAACAACAATCCCAACCCAGATACCCGCATACACCGGCCAAAAACAGAGCAACTACTACAGGTCTGCATATGAAGCTGGAAAGGTCGTGATACAAGCCTTGCAGGAATATTCGTTACTGCCAATCTACTCTGTTTCTACCACAACTGTAAGCACTTCATCCACCCAGGGTGTCATCACTGGTGTGTCAAAGTTAGCTGACAATGTCCCACGTCTCGGACAAGATGAACTCAATACTCTTGTGAAGAGCAACCATTTAGGATGGGTCTCATTTATGAAAGATGATGGCAGGCATGTAAGCTGGAATTGGTGGTCGTGGGAAACCAGAGGAGATATAAAGATGACAACCCTTATTTTGAGAGACTGTTCAAATATGTCAGTTTTTCCACTTGATAAACTGCTCACCCCACACCTCCGTGTCCTTGATCTGTCCCACACACCAATAAATTCACTTCCTCCATCATTTTCCCTTCTACTCAATCTCTACTTGCTCTCGCTCAGAGGTTGCAGTCAGCTACAGACCTTGTCTCCACCACCATCTACTTCTGAAAAGCAAACATCATCACCACTTGCTCATCTGGAAAACCTTGAAGTACTTGATATGAATGCGGTTCCCTTGCTTGAGCTAACCCAACAGGATGGCAGGAACAAGAGAAATCTACACTACCTTGATCTCTCAGGCTCAAAGGTCACCACCCTGCCTTCTGAATTCTTCTGTGAAATGTCAAGCCTTGAGGAGCTCATTTTCGGTAATTGCACCAATCTCAGAGAGTTACCTCCTTCCATGGCTCAACTATCAAATCTGTTGGTTCTTCATGTCGAGGGGACTCAGATTACATCTTTTCCAGAGCACATGTTCCAAAAAATGCAAAGCCTGCATACACTCAAGCTAATCAGCAACATGTTATTGATGTCACTACCAATGTCCCTGTCCGAAGCCAAATATCTCAAACTGATACATATTTCTAATTGCATTAGCTTAAGGTCATTCCCATCATCGATGTCTAAAGCCAAAGGTCTCAAAGAGCTACATATTTCTAATTGCATTAGCTTAAGGCTTCAAGGTCTCTGGGAACTATTATCATTTCTTGAAGACCTATATATACAGACATGGGAGGGTGTGGAAGAAATCAAAATCAATGGGCATCCAAATCTGAGAATCTTCTCACTCTCTGGACCATGGGTTAGGTGCTTGTCCTTGCGTGGGTGCAACAAGCTCAAATCTGTGAACATTAGTGAAGATATGACAGCATTGGAGGATGTTGATCTTTCTGAAACTGCGATTGAGGAGGTGCCTCACAACTTGCCCAACTCACCGAAGCTCGAGACATTGCTGCTTTTGAATGTTCCTTGTTTCAAGAGATTTCCATGGCATCAGTTGCTTCGTTTTCCAAAGGTTTTCTATTTGGATCACTGTGAGAATCATGATACTCAAATTCCAACGATGTTTTGCCAGCAAAAAACTTGTGGAGATGAAAATCCGCCCCAAGGGAAAACTACCAATACTGCTCAGTTCAACATAAATGATCCAAGGATGTTTCACAGTTTCGATGCAGATGCTGTTAGCAAGCTGGTCGAGGAAGGACAGTTTCTTCTGTCTTTCAATGTCCAAGTCATACCATGCAGTGTGAGAGGCAAGGAGCCACGGAGCAATCAAGTTGAGCTACGTACCAGGATGCAGAGGCATTCAACTTATGGTGATGTCCAGTATACTGAGGCCGCTAGCATTGTGTCCATGATGAAGCTTCAGCCAAAACAACGTCATGTTGAGATATCAGCAGTTAATCAGTACCCAAATGGCTTAAGGCATATTCTCTCTGTCACAAAATCAGTATACATCACGGATGATGCTTTTGTTAGATGCCTTACAGACCTCAATTACAGTCTGAATGAGCTAGAAGAATGCCAGCTCCAGCGCTGCCATCAAATGAAAGTAGTATTTTTAATGCATTCGTATGATTCAGAGGCTTTACCATACTTAAAGATACTGCAGGTCTTCGATCTAAACAACCTACTAAGTTTGGTGGAGCCTAGTTTTCTACCATATTCTGAATTGATGACTCTGAAGCTACTGAAGCACATTCACATTGAGCACTGTCCCCGACTGGAGAAACTATTCCCATGTAGTTTGTCATTACCTGCACTGGAGACTCTGGTCATTCTCTTCTGTTCCAACATCAAGACAATGTTCTACAAGCAAACTAATTATAATTCTTTGGTAGCACCTTCACCACTCCCAAAGATCGAAAGGATCTACCTCCAGGAGCTCCCACAACTGCTGCACATCCATGATGATGTCACGTTTCGGTTTGAAACTCCAAAGTGGGAGAAGATCTTTGTCAGGGGCTGCCAATCCTTTCACCATCTCCCGCTCCTGAAGATGCAACATCGGAGGTCAAAGGTGGAGGTGAGTGGAGAGCGGGAGTGGTGGGACAGGCTGCAGTTGAAGCTGCCAGAGCAGAGTCACTACTACTTGCATATCCTGCCACCAGAGTTTGTATCACGCAGGAAGCATATCATCCGAAGCTACCTCAGGTGAGTTTCATATCCACAGCTCGGTGCTGTGCACGCCACTAAGGCGTCCTCTCCATTCTATGCATCTCCGTGAGATGTATGTATCATGATTTGTGTTTGAGTGTGTTTTGTTTCTTGTAATAATGTTTGTCTGGGACATATCATGTTTGTGCTGGTTTGCTCGGTCTGTTTGGGTTTTTCATATATATGTGGCGATTTCAGATTGCCGCTCAGAATCAAGCTATATATGCTGTGTATCGTATGGATCGGTGTGCTGAGAACAACGAACTTGAACTATTTGTAATTTATCAACGGTTAATGTACTCTGTTCTCATATTTTATTTGTGTTGTGAGCTGCTCATTGATTTCTCCGATACGGCCTTATAGTTGGGATTGTTACCTTGGTCGGTATCTGTTATTATATTATTTGACGAAACTATACAAGGCCTACTAGAGAACGGCGCTGTCGTGCTCCTGCCACATCCGCATGTGCAAGGTCGCATGGACCATGTCTACAATGCCAACTGTTCTCTAGGAGTAGGACGGCAAAGGCCCTGAACGAATAGTGTTTCGACCTGCTATCGATTAATTTGGATCCTTATACTCTGTGAAGCACAAGCATGCATCCTCCTACTCACGTATATGCATGGAGGCTGCAGCAACACGAGTCACAGGCTCAGATCTGGCACATGTTGTATCGGTTAACTCTGCCACCACTGAAACTCAATATTTCGTTTCTGAATCTGAAATTTCGCTGAAAAATTGTTCACTGCTAGCCTCAGTCATTTTCTTCAGTTAGTGCAGCTACCTGGTCTGAAATGACTGCGCTGCCATCAGTCATGCCGTCTCAGAAGGGAGGCATGGAAACGGATTGGATTCATATGGAATCGGATCTGGATATCACCTTTTACCACATTTTAATTCGTATATAAATACGGATTCGAATATTTTTGAATACGCATACAAAACGGATGTCTCTGATTTGGATTTCTATTCGGATATTTACTCAAGTCAACTCCAAATATATATTGTTAAATTTAACATATATGAATAAAATTTTACTACTAACTACATCGTTAACCAAAGTGAACTTGAAACTACACTTCTAATAATCTCCAATATCGAAGTAACCTAAATTATAGTGGACAATATTGAATAAAATAATAGATCAAGCGAAGACCTTCAAATGAAAATGGTAGAAAACAAATAGCGATTTTACCTTATCAATAGTATTGGAATTACAAAATAATCACACAAGTAGAGATTAAAGCATTTGTGTATATAACATAGACAAGGATAGCACATAAAAATAATATAGTTATCAATAAATATTTAATTATTTAATATATCAATTAATCAATCAATATTATATTTATATAAATAATCATGAAATTATAAATTTATATAAAATATATTAAGATAATTTAAAAGAACAAATTATTCGGACTAAACTAAATAAAAAAATACTAAAATTAATTTAATCTTTATGTATCATAAATAATATTAAATTCATACTAAAAGTTATTTATAGATATACTATTAAATGGGGTCAATGTATTATTAGTAATAATAAAATTAAACAATTGGTCACTCGTTATAGAGAGAAAACTTTTAAGTAGGTTCATTATACCTTGTTTTTTCTTTGCGGATTTGATACTGTCAAATATTGTCGAATACGAATCTGGAATTGGATAGGGAAAAATATTGGAAAACGAATTCCGACATATCCATTTATTATCTATATTAGAAAAGGATACAAATACGGATATCCACACTACAAGTTTTAGCAGATATGCATATCGGATTTCCATACTTAGAGGGGAGGGCAGCCCGTGTGACGGCCGGGGGGCCATGCCACGGATGGGCCCACATGAGTACATCTATGTATATAGTATTTTAGTATATATATTTGGCATAATGAAATGAAAATTTAAATGCCCATGCACTTAGCACAAGTCAAAATTAAGAAATTAGCATGTCATCGCTCCCTACTATGATATTTAGCTATTCTTGATCGTTGACTGATCCTGGTCAAGCAATCATTTGGCCTCCCAATTGCCTAGCCCAATATCCAAACACGATGACGCTGCTTCGCGAGGTGAGACATCGTCGTGAAGCCACGACACACGCCGACACGACTCGTTTGCATGTGACGAGGGACAAGCCCCACTTCCCCACTAGAAACCTATGTTGCAAGTTAACTCTCAGTATTATTAGTATATATTTTAATCTTCATATTAAAAAATTAGATTACTGGACCTTACTATATATCTTGCTCGCCCTAGGGCCCTTGAAATTATGTAGAGCGGACCTGATTCTTGCTTAGCGATGGGTATTGTAGTAGCAGGGACGATAAAACCTGACTACGAGAGGGAGGTTCCTTTTTAATACATAAGGATTAAGATGAAATATTAGTTTATTTTCTATTGATTTTCATGGGTGGCTAGCTAGTAGTACATCAGGTACCTCTGGAAGTCGATTTCCATGGATAGGCCATTTTTTGGCGCCGAAATGAAAAAATGATTTGAAAAGACAGATTTATTAGATACAACCGCCTCTGAAAAAAATAGAGGCACCTATAGAAATCGTTTGACGACACTAGGGGCAGTCTCAACTCAACACCAAACGAAGCAACATGTTGATTAACTCAATCTGATACTTTCTCTTTAGTTGCTTTAATGTCACTAACCTTTACTTTATCTCCAAACAGTTTGCTCCTTACCTGTGGAATCATTGTCTTGGAAACTAACACGTCGAGCTTTCTGAAAAGATATCGGAATGCATCCCTTGCTTGTCCATGCATCTAGCTTTAAAAAGAAAAGGCATCCAAGCTAGCCACCTGCTTCTTGCATTGGGTCGGGTGCTTGTAAATATAGTAGTATATAATTACTCTATCTATGAGCGCAGCAGACATATTTGGTTCTTCTCCGGGCGGTCTGTTCATTTTCTAATCTCTAAATTAACGTTATCGTATCATATTGCCAAGTGGCCGCCTGCCCAGCTGAAAGTAACCACAATGCTTGCTGGGTCGCCAAAATATAATCCAGGTACATAAATACTCTGCTTCATCTTACGGCCAACTGCATGTGCGCTTAATACAATACATTTCTTCAATGTTTTTTTTTCCAAATATAATCCAGGTACATACTCTGCTTCATCTTACGCCCAACTGCTTCATCCAAGAAGGCGATGCATGTTACACGGAAGCCATGGCTGCTGTCGGCCTGCTGATGGCTGCGGAAATTTTTGTCCCAACACCAGGGTCGAAACAAAGATTTACACATGTAATCAGTTCTTTTTCCAAATATTTTTGGTTCGACGTACGAAATGATGATTTTTTTTGAAACTAAATACAGTATAAATAAATATATTGATAGCGTACGTTGGTATTCACTTCCTCTATGATCCTTATATTGAGAGCGTTGGTTACATCTTCCCGAAATACAGTATAAGCGGTATTCTAGATGCCGCTGCAAGCATGGTTTGTTTATATTCCTCATGATACCTTACCGCGTTACATGCTTCCACGCTTTTCCTTTGCATAATAAAGCTTCGACATACTATTTCTTTCCTTTATTTTATTATCTCGAAATTTGAAGTTTTATAATCTCTCGATTAGCGGTCGTTTCCTTTACTTTAGCTCGGTCTGATGATGCAAACGGAAGACATCTGATCGTGCTCCATGCAGCCAGTAGCAGGGTTAAAAAAACCGCTCGGTAAACCGCGGTTTACCGCGGTTACCGGCCTAACCGGGCCGGACCGGTTCCGGTCCGGTCCGGTTAGGTATTCCCCAAATTCAAATTTAAAATTTGAAAAAAAAATGCTGAAAAAATTTCTAAAAATAGTTTAGTATTTATTTATACGTATAGAAGTTTGAAAAAAAAAGAAAAAAAATCCCGGTCCCGGCCCGTTAAGGCCCCCAAATTCAAATTTAAAATTTGAAAAAAAAATGCTGAAAAAATTCCTAAAAATAGTTCATGATTTATAGAAGCCAATGGTGTAAAAATTTTTCAAATTCGAGTTCGTTTAGTATTTATTTATACGTATAGAAGTTTGAAAAAAAAAATTCCAAACTCAAACCGAGCGGTAAACCGCTCAAACCGAGAGGTTACCGCTCCAAACCGCCCGGTAAACCGGTGACAAACCGAACCGAAGGCGCGTTTGAATTCAAATTCAAATTCGACCGGTTACCGACCGGTTACCGGTAAACCAGACCGGTAAACCGGAACCGGAGGCCGGCGGTTTGGGGTGACCGGTCGGTAAAAAAAAACCTGGCCAGTACTGACATGATTGCCTCGGGAATGAAGTGACATATATTATTACAGATAGCTTTCAAAAGGTGAATACGTTCCTTGCTTGTCCTGCATTGCATCAAGCTGAAATAAAAAACAATTCAGACATCCCGTAATACGGTAGGAGTTGGTGTTTCTTTTGGTGCGGTGCGGTGCGCCATATAGTTGGTTCCTGGACGAGCGTGGCCGTGGCTTTCTCTGCAATCACCTCATCATCCCTCATTTCATATCTCGCATGCATCAACGTACAGTCTCCTCAACAGAATGTCACAATTAATGCCAGTTCTCGTATGAATCCAGGTATGTACCACTTCCGTGACTCATTGTTCAAACTATAGAGTTTTGTTTTTTGGTACTCAATATGACTCATCTAGAAGATAGATACCGCCGATGTCTGTGTTCTGACTTAATTATTTTCTGATTATGGTTTCAACAAATATGATAGCGTGTGGTTATGAATACGGAGGGATAAATTTAGTAACGGCTGTTCCTCCACCACCCGACGCAGCAACAAGGTAGGTGCTACTTTGATGCGGCATAAATATAGTTCCTAGTCGTCGAGCGTGGCCTGTTAGTTTCTCTTCTCTGCAATCACCTTATCGTCTCTCCTTTCATATCTCGCATCGACAGTCTCTCCACAACAAAAGTCGAAATGCATGCCAGTTCGTCGATCTTGTGTTAATCGGATCCAGGTATGTACTACGTACTTCCGTGATTCATATTTTTCAAGTTATTTCTACCTATGGAGTAGTGTATCATAAGGCCATCAGCATATATAGTATCCAAGCTTGAGTTATTGGTACTTCGACCCATCGATGTGTCATGTGTGTGTGTGTGTGTGATCTTTGTAGTGCTCTGTACTTAATTATGGTGTGATTGTCGTCTAAACAGAAAAATGGTGGTGTGTCATTATATTTGTATATACGTCCCCGAGTGTGTAGAAGCCGATACAAAAAAGTTCGAATGCAACAACATCATTGATAAATTTGAGTTTTCACAAATAATAAACATAGGCACGGCGAGGCTACGGTAGGCAGGGCGGTGCATGTTCGAGCGGCACAGGTAAGGATGACCTGGGCAGAAGTGACATGAGGATAGCCAGCGGGCCCCATAGATAACAGGGATCGACAGTGTCAAACCCTATCCATCTTATTTGGCTTAATCATCCCAACCAAACAAAAAAAATTGGACAAACTCATTCCTCACAACCAAATACGGAGTACAGAATAAGATTGTTCAATGGCAAAAATCGAGGATGGGATCCTCCTGTCTGAAAACATCTACAAACTAATCACGTGTACGTCCTAGGGGCACTCGTGTCCTCCATCACTAGATTCCTTCTCCGAGAAAGAATCGCGGGTGCGAAACCCTCTAGGGTCCAGGGGTTCGAAGGCTGGCTCACCTTGAGTTCGACAGCTGCCCCAGGACAAAAGAGTCAGGGATGGCTAAGGGTGAGCCCCTCTGCGGTCGAGCCCGAGCGATAAAACTCAGGGCACCCTAAGCCGTTCCAGGACCCAGCAGGCGTTGACTAGTGGAATCCCATCGGAGGGAGGCATCGAGCCCTCAGATCCCATCGAACGGATCTGACACCCATTAGACAACCCTCGGGTATTTGGAGCGCGTCTCTGGACCACTATCCGACCCCTAGTGAACGGGACTCGGGCCTCCACCTGGACTTACCTGTCAACAGCTCACCGGGAGTGCTACTGCTCGCCGATCAAGGGTAGCATGGCATATTCCACCCCTCCTCTCTGCGAAGGGGACGCGTGAGGGATGTGAAAAAAGACAAGACGCCCTTGACCGCCCTCTCGCCATGAGCAGAGGCTCGGGGGCAATCCTTGCACCACGGCCGAAGCCTTGGATTCACACCCCGCATAAAGTCAAGCCCTTGGAAGAATATCCTATCCTTCCAAGGCCTCGGGGGCTACACTCGGCAAGTGCGCTCGCGCGCACCCCCCGGAGGAAAGTAGTACATAAACAAGCCGAGGCCCCGGCTACGACCTGGCTGAAACCTAGCAAAAGATCAAACTCGACGAATAGCATCCGAAGGAGTGCCCTTGCTCCTCCACAGGCTCGGGGGCTAGTGTCGGGTACCATGATTAGGGGTACCCAAATCAGAGATAAAACCTTTTCATCACCAAAACTAAGCAAGGCCGCATGCGAGCAGTTATCCGTCTCGCCCGAGGCTGGCTCGGTCAGCAACCTTTGACAGGTCGATTCTCCGCCTCGCCCGAGGCCCCGATACAGGGTCTCGGACACGGGAAGTTCTCCGACTCGCCCGACCCCAGCCTCTGATGCTGCTCTCCTATTAGCGCGCTCGAGAACCCCTGTGACATCACCCATGACCCTGCGCCGACCAACTAGACAAGCCAGGAGAGACATGGGTCAAATCACGACGTCGCTGCCCATAACAGCATGGGGAAAAGCTGCTAGTCACTATGCCACCCATACTAGCACTATATGCACGATCCGGGCCTACGCGGCGTACAAGGCGTCGCTCTAGGCCGCTATTCCCTCGAACGGGGTGGAATCACACCATGATTCATGCCTCCGAGGCCTCGGCTCTCTACGCTAGTCAAACCGCAGGGACAGGCGCGTCGCCACAGGAGGAGGTCTGCAAGGGCTGACGTGATCGGCCAACGTGGAGATCAAGGCAAACCGAGACAGGCGTATCTAGATAATAGCTAGGATCAATCTGCTATGCATATCATGTAACAAACTAGGAAACCAATCTCTTAGCCCGATCGCTCTCCCTATAACTCTACCCCTCTGCCTATATAAAGGAGGGTAGGGACCTCGGGCTCTGTATCTATCTTTCGCCATTCCAATCTACTTCGTAGCTAGGAGCAACAGCCTCTGTAATTGAGCATATAAATACAAGAGCAGCCGCACCACTAGAGTAGAGTTTAGCGTGCCATCGTGCCCCAAACCAGTATAAATCCTTATGTCTCGTGTGCTATCATCTGATATCATCTACGCGATTACATTGCTGAGCATTGTTGGAGCAAAACAATCTGATAGTTGGCGCATCAGGTAGGGTCCTTTTGCGTTCAGATTTGATTTTGTGTTTCACATGGGAATCATGTTCAACTTCAGCGATGAACTAGAGAAGATGCAACTGGGCATGAGGATCGCCTTCGGCAAGCTCGACTTCATCACTGACCGGTTTTGGGATATGTGTCTGCAAGAGCCCAAGCTGACCAAGCGGGAGGAGGAGCAGTCGCTCCAAATCCATGCTTTCTCCATCAGACTAGAGGAGGCTGTGGACGGAGGACCGCTCGCCATCGCCCGTCATCTAACCCACTATGGCCAGCTTCTTGCCAAACCAGGCCGAGAGCATAGTCTCGATGCCACACTTTTCCTTCATAAGATAGGGGATCCAGTCTAGATTACGGATGTGACACCTGATCCGATTCTCTCCCGACCTACGGGAGCATCAAAACATGCAGCGACGACTCGCCAGATCCAGGTTCTTCAAGCTACCTCATTACCCTCTGAACCTCCTACGGAGGACTCACAATGCCCGTATCAAGCTGATCGGGATCATAGTGACGATGACTTCGGCTCAAACCTTGTCGGGGTCACCATCCACAACCTTAGCCAAGGTGGCACCGTCCTGGAAAAATCAGACTACTCCAATGAAAATAGCCGGCGACACGCCGCCGACGCCTCCAAACTCATTAATGCGGTGACTTCCCACCTCTCTCTCTACAACTGTTACCGGCGCATGAAGATGATCACGCGGATGTTGATGATGATGACATCATCTCGCATACGCGCAGCTGTTACCTCGGCGCAAGACTATTAGGGAAATGGGTATCTCACCCTGAACGTTCCCCTCACAATCACTTCGAGTTTGATTATGCAGCACCTTATGAAACCAGCCAGCAGGCTCGGGCTCACGTGCTTAATCACAATGGTGTGCTAGCAGATGAAAATCAGAAACTCTGATGCTAGCTCCAGGAGCAGAATGCAGCTCGGGGCCATCAGGCTCACAACGACATCCTGCGAGCAGCTCTGGTGTTTTCTAATGCTGAGCAAAACTTGGCCTAGGCCATGAGGGAGGCGGTGGCGATGCCACAACCATCTACAGAAGAATGGCGTCATTCTTTTCAAAGGATCTAGGAGCTGATAGCAGCCACAGCTGACTACATACTAGCGCCCAACAACGCGCCTATCACTCACAATCGTGCACCCTGAGACTTAGGGACTCAGCCATAGTGTCAATCTAACAGTTCCCCACGCCATAATCCAGAACTCCATCGAGGTCCTATCCCACAACTGGGCGACAACAGTGGCAGACGGGGAGGCGGCGGATGTGGAGGCGAAGACGACAAGCATACTGCCAACGGGGGAGACCACAAAGACAACAGGGCTAACGTTGACGTCGAGAGCAGCTATTACTTCAACGGCGAGGGCGACACTGCTCGCAATGGGAGAAACCCAAGGAACCAGCTCAAACCAGTGCCACGTGCTGTCAAGGACGATCCCTGTGACTTGGGTGGTCCTCCCGCGTTCGGATACAAGATTTGATTGCCCCAACACCCCCAAAATTTTGTTCTCCAAGCATCGACAAATACAATGGTGAGATAGATCCAAAGATCTGGCTGGTAAACTATCACCTTGCCATGAAGGCAGTGTTCGCACCGGACACATTCTTCATGATCTAGTATCTCCCGATCTATCTCATAGATCCAGCCAGTAACTGGCTAAACAACCTCTAGGAAGACTCAATCAAGCGATGGGCCGACCTCGAGAGGGAATTTTGTAATCATTTCAAGGGGCTTACACTAAGTCGGGCACCTCTTGGGACCTCCTAGGATGTAAACGCAGGGCCAGTGAGAGCCTTCGCGATTACATCAAACGCTTCAAACAGTGCAAGAACAAACTTGAGGATGTCCTCGATGCCAGCATCGTCACCGTCTTCACTCTAGGCATGGATAGTGAAGACCTCATTTGAGATATCGAGCGAAGGAAGAACATCAGTCTTCATGACAAGTTCACCTTAACCCACGAGCACGTCGACAGCAAAGACTGCTTCAACGCCAGCAATGGCAAGTATAAGTCATGACTCACCGATAGCGTAGGCCAATCCTCACCTATGAAGAAGGATCGCAAGCGCAGAGGTGAGCTTGTGGCCAACACCAAGAAACAAGAAGGCAACAATCCCAAACAAAGCTACGGAGGCCGTGGTAGGTTTGACGAGATCATGAACAAGATGTGCCAAAACCATAGCTTCCTGGTGAATCATCTGGTTAGGGACTGTCAGACCTACAAGCGCGTGGTCATTCAAGCTAGCAAGGACAAGTCAAAGGGCGGCCGTCCATAGAAGAGCAAAGATAGGGCTGATGATGATGACCAAGATGGCTACCCCAACATCAAGGGAGTCATGATAATCTTTGGGGGCCCGTAGACCTACAAGGACCATCGTCATGAGAAGGTAACCCGATGACTTATCTTTGCCACTACTCCTGTAGTTCCTGTTTATTTGAGATGGTCGGAGCGACTGATCACCTTCAACGGAGATGACCACCCCGAACATGTTATCGAGACCGGTCGATTCCCTCTGGTGGTCAATTCATAGTTGTGAATTCCATTCCAGTACCGGTCGAAATGGCCGGAATGCCTCGTACCGGCCCCTAAACCAGTATAGAAGAGCCCCAATCCCGTACCGTGTCGAATACCGGTCAATGCCGGTCAATACCGGTCAAATACTGGTAAATACTGGCCAATACCGGCCAATACCGGTCAAATACCGGTCAATACCGGCCGTGGCTGCATGTATTATATTTTTCCATGTATGATCTTTGGAGTTTAAACTTTGAAATAAGGTCTTATGAACTTGTTGCATGATATTTTAGTTTGGTAAAAATGTTAATTTCGCCATAAGTTAAGTCAAAATATATTTATATGTACATTTATGTATAAGTTTATTCATATATTATTATTATTATGGAATGGTACACCGATATGGGCCGGTACCGGAATGTTCCATTCCAATAGCCAAAACGGAATGGCCTCCGGAATGGAATTTACAAGTTAGGGTCAATTCCTTCTGGTTGTCAGCACGGTCGTGGGAGATGTAAAAATGACGAAAGTCCTAATGACGGAGGAAGCGACATAAACATCCTTTACAAGGGTGCAAACCGTATGATATAATTGTGTTATCCCAAACATTTTTTTAGTTAACCATTAGGAATAATTGGCATCTCGAAGTTGCAATTGTTTCCATGACTAAAAAAAGCAATCAAGAGACGAGGTGACCGTTTACAAGTATTATTGCTCCATCTATTCACAAATGAGTGATATTTTGCGTTGTCCTGAGTCAACACTTTTATAAGTGAGGAGCGTGTGAGGTGGTTTGGACCGTGGAATTAGGCAGGCAAGTCCTCTTCTTCCACGGTAGGAGATGGATGCATGGACGGGATGGGCCGTATGGCAGCCATTCCTTACGTCCCTATGCGCTATGACGCGGCGGGGGTGCGTGCATGCATGGCACGCTCGCCATGGCTGAGTCCGGCCCGGGCCGTATGAGCAGAGCAGAGCAGAGCAGGCGAGCAGTATACATGCTGGAAACCAGTCGTCGCTCGCTGGCTCGCTCCATCGCTCGGTGAGTGAGCTTTCAACTCTGCTAGCAGCGGCTAGTGTTGTTGAGTACGCCTCGCCGACGCCAGCTAGCTGCTAGATCACTGGGGCACCATCAGCTTGCATTGCAATGCCCAACGCGTGACCATCCGTGACAGTGTGACACCACCATCTCCTCCCCACATCCATGCATCCATCCGGAGTTGGAAATGAGGAACAAGAGGTCCTTCCTACTTATTTCCAGTCCAAACCACCTCACAAGCTCCTCACGTGCGCAGCGGCACAGTCTGCGCCACGCTAGCAACTTCATGTAGGCCAAAAGCCAGCTCCCAAACTGTTATGGACCTAAGTGACACACTCGAACAACATTGGTGCTGGATATGCATTTTGAGAGTTTGTGGACCTAAGTTGCACACTTAAACAACATTAGGGTGCCAAAAATGCAATTTGAGAGTCTGTGGACCTAAGTGACACCTGAAGACAGGTTCAATGGCCTACCATGCATTTAACTCTTTAAAATTATACTGATATTGGATTAACCTAGAAATATAGTTCTGTAGAGGTATATTTTTTTTCTATGTTCTACTAAACTTCATTTACAAAAATAGTAACCAAAATTATGTTTTGAAGACCGTGTCAATATCCAAATCATCACTCATTTGTGACTTGAGGAAGTTGTAATCAACAAAAGCAGTTCCAAACCAGGGGAAAATTTTGTAAGTCGAACATATAGTATAGCACTAGTACTTTCTTTAAATAATTTAATTTATACAGACAAATAGGTAATACATAAATATTATCATAGTTAGGGGGTACAGCGCTATTTGGAGCGCTACGCTCTAAACAATATTCAGTGCACCGGTGGTGGCGACGGCATCCCTCCGCAACCGTAGTTATTACGGTAATTTTGGATCGCTACTAAAGGAAAGGGATCAGGCAGCCTTTGTGACCGTAAAAGAAAGGGAGCAGCCTGTCATCCTTGCCTGTGACCGTAATTCCCGCACAAGAAAAAGGAGATCATGCAACCGCAAAAGGAAGGGAGCAGCCTGTGATCCTTGCCGATCGTGAATTATAACCGTAATTCGCCTATAATTAACCATAAAAGTAAATAATTAAATTAAAGATTATTTATTCTCTAAAATTCAGGAAACCAGATCAGCCGTAAAAGATGGAAGCAGTTAATGCTTGGTCGGCACAAAATTCAGCATGTCTGCTGTTGAAAAGTAGTATTTGACGTAAATGCCTATAATCAAGGAAGCTATTCCTTATTCCCCAAAAATTCAGGAAAGCAAATCACCATTTAAGATTCGTTATCAAGTAGTAATAATCAAGCAATTTCCGCAAATCAAGTCTTTATTCGCTACCATACTAGCAGTAAGATTCTTTTTTACTCTGATTTGGTGCACTCTCATTTAGTGTAATCAAGCAGTTTACACAAATCAAGCTATATTGTCATTGCAAATACACAAACCAGATCACATAACTTTAGTAAATTACAAAATTATCACTTCTGCACACAAACATATTACAAAATCACTTGCTCTTGGCAGTGATAAAAAATGACAGGATGAGAGTAGCATCAAATCTATCCACAGAATCATCCAAAAAAACATTTGCAGATCCCAAACAAATTCAGCCAGGACAGAGTGCAGTAGATCCATTGTGGCGTTGTCAAATCACCCTGATCTGGGAGCATGGTGATGCTGGTGTGGTCGCCTGGACCTGCAACCTGCAAACCATAGTTTGATTAAAAACAAGATACTGCAGTAGGCATAGTCTTAGTTAAATGACTTTGGATACTACTATTACTGCAACCTGCAACCATAGTTTGATTAAGAAACAAGATATTGTAGTAGTCATAATCTTAGTTAAATGACGTTGGATACTACTATTACTATAACCTGCAACCATAGACAGTTTAGTTAAAAATAAAAAGAAGGCACTACAAATGATTGGGTTTTATAACTTTGGAGACGCAATACATCAGAATTAAGCTACATTCGATTGATCTGTTCTTGAAACAGAAATTTATAATCTAAATTGGTACAATGCTAATAAAAACCCAATGTCATTCGTAGAACAAAGCAGTGGCGCATACAGACAATTACAAAAGCATACATAACCGTATCACTTGTGGCTAATCAATATGGATCTGCTGCTCGTAAACAAATCATATAAATCTATTACTACCAAAGTTTTACATCTATCTTTCTGTATATAATCTATGGGGCAATTGCATGCACATTTACAGATACTACTCCTATTCATACCTTGTGATTGGTGTTCTGCATTTTGGGCAATAGCATTTTGTGCTTGCGAATGCTGCATGAGGGGCTGATGTGTACTATCTTCAGATTCCATTATGCCATGCCCTGCATCGTGGAACAGGGAACAGAGTTTAAACTAAAAAGGTCTCAATATGATGCAATGCATCATCATAATAACACACTAAAATCTCAGTCGAAAATGCAGTATCAGCAACCATACTACCAATACTACTATAATATAATTCAAAGTGAAGAGACCAAATGGCATGTGTCGTACTGGTAAGACAAATCCATCAATACTACTAATGCCATGTCTGAATACTACTAATATTACTAATGCCACGTTTTCCTATGAAGTATTTGGTTACTGCTAAAACTACTAATACAAAGTAGTAACGGTAAGACAAATCGATCAATACTACTAATGCCATGTCTGAATACTACTAACACTACTAATGCCATGTTTTCCCATGAAGTATTTGGAAACTACTAAAACTACTAATACAGAGTAGTAGGAGTATTCATTATGCGATTCCAGCAACCTCCCGCAACTGGTAAATATACGACTATTTGTTACCACAATAGTAAAAGTTAAAACGGGCGCAGTCTAACACATCAGCCGAGAGCAATATTCAATTCCTCAACCGTAAAATCTAATACATGGTTCGAGAACTCAGTATAAAATACATCTAGTAATGTCCGGCTTAAAGATGAGTACTACTTGGTTGAATCATACAACCGTAAATGACAGTCACTCCATTGTCGCGGATCACTCCATTGTCGGTCTAGACAAGTAGTAATATTTTTAGTTGTTTACAAACCACACAAGAGTAAATTGATTAAATTTGTTATTGGAGCCATTCGAGCAGTTTTAGTGGTAGAACATATACACAGGTAGCAAATAATGCCAATGCCAAGAAGGCAAGCAGACCCCTAATTATTGGTGGTAATAGCAGTATTGGTGGTAATAGCGGTGATAATAATAATAGTTGGGACAGTAGTAGTAGAAGTAGAAATTTTAATAGCAGAGGATTGTACCAGTATGTGTATACTTTGTGAGACCCACAATCTGAACTCAATGTTACTACTAAAGAAGTTCTCGTACAATTTGAAGGAGCACAAAAAAGAAACATATTTATGGCGAAATGCCAGCTTTCTAAAGGAGTTCTAATAAAGTATAAGTTCCATACTGTTCTTTGACGGTTGAAGGAATGAAACATCTAAACATTAATCTCATAGTAGAACTTGGAAATTTCCCCTGAACCTGAAACATTCATAGGAAAAGAGATAAACAGTCACTAGTATGCCAGCAATTGTATGCAAGAAAATACAATGAATCAGCAAGAAAATTCAGGTAGTAACATTTTCTTTTCATAGCAGTATATGCAGCTAGTATATGCAAACAGTATTACTACCAAAAGTAAAACTACCAGTAGCACTCGTTATACTACTGCTATGCTCAGTACTACTATAGTGGATGGCGATCCTACTGCCTACATTTCATAGCTAGCAGGATTGGTCACACTCATTGTAACATCCACTTCTTTTAATTCCGTTACTATGGAATCACGACTACTATAAACATGAGGCTACCGAATTAGTAGTACCACTACTACAAGTACAATATATTACATTCCTACTACTAGCACTTTTACATGACGCAATAATCCAAGAAGGTGGAAATACTATTAAGGGACAATGCTACTAATAGTGACAATTTCAGGAGCCACAACAGGTACTGTTTTCACAAGTAAAAACAGTGATTCCAGATACACCTACCAGAAACTAAGATTTGCAATAGTTAGACGGTAATGTGAATAAACAACATTTAAAATTACTACTAATAAACGATAAATAATATAACAGTAGATCTAATAAAATTCAGAGAGTACTAAGACCCAATGAGAACAATCATATAAGACAATCATATACTCACAACAAGTCACAAACAGGACCTTCTAATTTACCCAGGTGGATTTCATGACAAAATTTTGGATAACAAATTAGGAGATAATTACTATGAACAGCTGCACCACCTTGAGCATGTGCAAGGAATTCAACTAATTAAAACCTGACGAATTCTGAAACTAACAAGAGACTCACTACTTTGCTGACGAATTAATCAATGAAGATGTGGAGACATGCAGCTTCAGCCATGAAAAGTACAGACGCCTTGCAATGACCCCATGGTACGCCGTCAGTGGGAGGGCAGCTCCATGGCTGGAGAGAAAGGGAGGTGTCGCCATGGAGATTCGCCCAGATCCAGCCCTGGGGAAGGCCCTGCCGCGGGTAAGGTTGGGATAGCCAAGGGAGCGGCCGTGCGCGCGGATCGGGAGAGGCCGGTGTGGAGCGGGGGCGCCGGGGAGGTGGGGCTGTTGGGGGCGTGAGGCAGGTGTGGCCGTCCTGAGGCGAGGAGCCGGCCCCGTCGACGCCATCACCGGATGGGGAAGGACCAGCAGCCACCGCCGCCGATGGGGAAGGAGGAGGCGCTGCTGCCGTTGGGGAAGGAGGAGGCGTCGTGCGCGCGAGTCGAGAGCATGCCACCACCGCCAGAGCACAGCCACCGGGAGGCTGCCACCACTGCCGCGAAGGGGAGCCTCCACCCGCTTCCTCCCGATGGATCGGCTGGCCCCTTGATGGATCCGCCGGCGAGGACGGCGCCGATGAGAGGGACGAGCACCATGGGCTGGAGGCCGCCGGTGGATGTGGGAGCAGGAGACGCCGTGGCGTGAGAGGGGGAGATCCGCCGCCGGTGATGGGGATTGGGTCCTGCTCCTGCCACCGCTCTCTTTGGTCCAGATGAGAGGAGAGAGAAATAGCAGGAGAGACTGAAAGGATGTTTATGTATTTTTTTAATATATGTACGGTGTATTTGCCGAATAGAGACTGGATTGGTAGCAATAATTACTCTTGCGAGCAGGTAATTTGCGGTCTGCAGTCGACGCCGGAGCTGGGCGGCGCTCGGCGCCCTAAATATTGTTTAGAGTGCTGGGTCCTGAATAGCAAATACTCCCTCCATCACAAATTATAATACATTTGACTTTTTTAATTCCAAGTTTGACCATTCGTCTTATTCAAAAAATTTATGCAAATATAGTCAAATTTAAGTCATTCTTGAGGAACTTTTATTAATATACCAAGCCACGATAAAAGAATTGATATTTTGCATAAATTTTTTAATAAGACGAGTGGTCAAACTTGGTGTCAAAAAAGTCAAACGTCTTATAATTTGGGATGGAGGGAATATATAGTTAGGGGAGCATATATATATATATATATATATATATATATATATATATATATATATATATATATATATATATATATATATATATATATATATATATATATATATATATATACATAGCGTTTTTAATTTCTAACTTGCACATCTCCTATACAACTAAAAAGAGTAAAAGATGGACAATTTTTTTGGTGCGACAATGGTTCGTCCGTCTGCCTCACCTTGTGCGATACCGCGAGTCCGCGCCGGTAGGTGGGACCCCACGATGCGATCCGCAGGCGGCCGCACACAGGCAGTGGCGGATCCAGAAACGGACCAGAGGGGGGGCTAAATAACAAAGGCTAAAATTTTTTTTGCTCGTTGGACACAGTACACTAATAGATATAGCTAAAATTGATAATTTCATATTGATTCTAAGTGCTCAAAATCAAAGATACATAGAATTAATATAATAAGGATTAAAAAGTACCAAATAGAAGGAGCCTTCCATCTTCCATCTTCAAGAATTCACACCACTTGAACCAACACCACTTGAACCGCCACACTCAATGCTACATAAATTTTAAATGTCAAACACTTCTTCAATAATAATTAAGATAACAAGCAAAAAGAAAAGAACTAAAACAATACGCACCTTGGGACCTTGGGTGGCAAGTTTATCTTACGGTTTCTTAAGCCTTGAAAGCGCTTTAAAATTTTATCATCTTCAATAGATGCAAACAAATCCCGCTCAATATAGCATATCATGCTATTATTCATCCAATCATCATTCATTTTATTCCTCCTGTCGGTCTTGATAATATTCATAGCAGAGATCTTTCCATTCTACAAAGTAAAACCAATTGAAATCGGATCACTGACCGACTGAATTTCAGAAACTAACAATGAAAAGAAAAAAATAAAAGAGGAATGAAAGAGGGGATCTGATTCTCAGTTTCTCACCCTAGGTCTAAAGACTGAAGCTCCTGGACTCCTGTCTCCTGGCCTCCTGGGGCTGCCGGCTGCCGGGCTGGCGCTGACGTTGGGCCGCTGGCGCTGGCGGGTGGCCGGGCTCCTGGCCGCGCGGAGCAGAGGGCCGGACCACCGGAGGCCGCGGCTAGCTGGGCTCCTGGCCGCGCGGAGCAGAGCCGCAGAGGGCCGGACCGCCGGAGCCCGGAGGCCGAACTGCCGGGAGCCGGGAGGGGCGGGAGCCGGAGGGGCGGACGTGGACTGGCCGCCGGCGGAGCCGCGAGCAGCCGCGAGCGCGAGCGCGCGGGACGGCGGGAGGAGGAGGAGTCGCGACGGGCGGCGTCGGGGCTCGATGCGGCGCCTCTGCTGGACTGGATCACTGGACTGCTCTTTTTTTTAATCTAACCTAGGCATGTTTTGGGCCGGGCTGTATACCTGTTAAAAAAAATTTCAGCCCACGGGGGGGGGGCTGCAGCCCCCCCAGCCCCCCCGTGCGTCCGCCAATGCACGCAGGGAAGGTAAAAAAAAGGAAAGCCCCAATGACCGCGAGGGATTGGCTTTCCTCCTGCCTCGCACCGCCGCCGGCCATCGCCCTCGCCAGCGTGATTCGTCCACTGCCCGGCGCCCATGCCCTTGCCAGCTTTGCGTTCCTGCCGCGCGCCCTGTGTTCACCGTCGCTGCCCTCGTCGACCTGGGAGATGACGCTGGTGGAGGTTCCAACGTTGTTGACTTCCGACCGGAATCAGATCGGCGGCACATGTCCATGGATCCACCCTCATCTTCGTCTCTCGGACACCTGGAGGCTGCGTCGGTGCGGGTGCCGCCCGTCGGCCTACTCGCCGCGCTCGCATTCCTTTCGTGGCCCCGCGCCGCGCGGATCCCGCTCAAAGGCCGCCACGTCTTCATCGGGCGGGTCCAGCAGCATCGGGCTCGCCATGGCCACGGCTGCGACGCGGGAGGGCGCGTGGGTCTCCATCCTGGCCCGCAACCTCGCCGGCCTCGAGGAGGCGCGCGCCGCCATCCAGCGCGACTCGGGCCACGACGATGTCGTCGTCCACGCGGCTGACGTGCGGGACGCCAGAGCCGTGGTGCGCGCGCTCCGGGAGGCCGGCCCCGTCAACGTCCTGGTCTACAACCACGGCATGTTCATGCCGCAGGAGCTCGAGGGGCAGGACATGGATGAGATCAAGTGGATGGTGGACATCAACCTCATGGGCACCTTCCACCTCATCAAGGCCGTGCTTCCTGCCATGAAGGCACGCACCCGCGCGAAATGCTGCTCGCTTGGTGGATACCGTGCAAAATTTGTTCGCTGCCTTGCCTGCCATGCAGCTAAGGTGTTCGATGTAATGCTGCTCGCTTGGGAGAATCTTTTTGTTGGTAACATCTTTGCTGCAGGTTGGTATTTATGGTTACACCGCATACTCAGCGAGCAAGTTTGCTCTTCGGGGATTGCGTGAGGCGTTGCAGCATGAGGTCGTTGCGGACAACATTCATGTCTCATTGATATTCCCTCCTGACACTGAGACTCTGGGATTTGAAGAGGGTATGTGTTGCTTATTACTCATTTAATGAAAATATTGTTTATTACTCATTTCAGAAACTGATTTTAGCAATCAACAACACTTACACTTGCCTGTAAATCAGTATTTTAAAAATCATAGACCAAAGAATGCTGCTATAGTGAATATTTTACAGTCCCATTTGTTTCATTTGGTGCATGACTCATAGTTGCTAGAGTGAATATTTTACACTCTCATTTGTTTCATTTGGTGCATGGCTCATAGGAGTAGTTGATATAGTCAATATTTTACACTCCCATTTGTTTCATTCTGTGCATAGTTCATGGTATGATCTTATTTCTTTTCATTAGTAAATGCTTCACAGTATCATTTTGTCAAGCACAGCAGTATCTTTTTTTTTTTGGGGGGGGGGGTTAGAAAAATTGTCACTAAGCTTGCCATCCAAAGTTCTGAAGACACGGTCTACACATTTTGTTACTCAATGCTGAGCATGTGGTTTGCCTAATTTCAGAGCATAAGAGGAGGCCAGAGTTGACAAACATCATGGCAGGATCGTCTGGTGGAATGAAGGCCGATGATGTTGCCAAAAAGGCCCTGGACGGCATCTAATCTGCAAAATTCATTGTCCCCTGCAATTTCGAGGGCACAATGTTAGCTGTAGCCACTGCTGGTTTGTCCCTACAGAGCTCCCCGTTAATGGCATTCATAGAGGTGATTGGCGCTGGATTCATGCGGTTTGTGGCACTTTGTTTCCAATGGAATTGGTTCTCTACCACGGAGAGCTATTATGCCAAGAACAAGAAGAGCCAGTGATAATACAAACCACATTATTTCCTAGATTTTATGAGAGTAAAAAGAACAAATAAATGACAGTGTAACATTTTTCTTTGTATTGGAAATTCTTCCTGGCTCTCCATGGTTCACTCAAGATTGGGATTGCAGAGGTTTCTCGTGAGCTACATCCAGTCCACGGAATCAGATATTGAGCTCGCAAGGGTTTGTCGGGCTTACCTCTGTTTAAATGATTCAGGTATAGTCTGCAGTTCTCATATTCATTCTTCAAAACGTTCCTCATCCTTCATCCAATTTCGTTGACTTCATTGAATTAGTTAGTGTTCAGGAACTTTGGACCATGGTGCTTTGGTGCAACTTTGGGCAAAAAATGAGAGATTATTCTTTTGGACTAGAATGTGTGTTTGCATATCAGATTGGTTAGTGAAGTTTATTGTTTGCCGTTTTTATATCCCTAGGTAGTTTAGGACAGGAAGAAAGGCACCTTTTCAGTGTCTGGTGCACTTTAAAACTGCGACTTTTTCTAATTATGAGTGATCAAACTAGGCAAAGAACAAGTTGTTTGTTGTTTTGGTCAAGTGAATTTTCAGTACTGCTTTTTTCCATATTTTTGCTTTTTTGTACATCATACTTACGATGCTGCCATGCAGATGATGACGTAGTTTGCAAAGGATCAGCTATTACTATTACATGCTTCCATGCAGGTCAAGGTAAGTGTTGCAGCTATACAGACTGATTGGTTTTGAGGTCAAGTTGGACAAGGGTGATGGTGCTGAAAATGCACCAATTTATGAGTCAAACAACATGCACGCCTTTTGTCCATTGGATTCTGGTATTTGATTAAAGTCTATTTAGTTTAGCAGTTCAATCCTTGCCTCTGTGAGTTCCATTTCAGTAGGCAAAGGCAATGCTCCTGTATCACTAGAAAGACTGAAAGAGAATCCATCATCAATGAAACTACTGATCAAAGAGAAAGCCTGCTCCAGACTGCAGCGGGTGCTTGTGGCCGGTGCCGCTGCGTTGCTCTCCTGGCCTAATCTGGGAGCATGTGAGTTGCTTCTTCGAATTTACGATCGCCTTAATTTGCTTTGCCTTCTGCAGCGTTGTGCGTTTTGATGTACATAGTACACTGACCGCTCAGTGGGAGACAAGCTTGCGTTTTGATTAAACTCTGCGTCTGAGTGCAATTCTGATCTGGTATAGTTGCAGCAGAGGCTAAGAAAGGGTTCCTGTCTGTGGTCAACAAGAAGGCCAGTGAAAAAAGAAACATGATTTGTCTTACTTTTTTACTGCACATGATGTATTTTATCGTAACTTGTGTGAGGTTAATCACATTATCCTATCCAGAAAGTGGCGGTGCAAGGACAAGACAAGGTGCACAAAAGATGTGATAACCTGTGGAGAGTGTGAGCATCAACTCTACTCCCACTAGCAAGGAGGGATAAGGTTTACTATTCTCTTTTCCATAAATAAACTGGGATAGTCCATAGTTATCTAGCGGAGAAGGTCCAATTTCAATTTATTGACTCCTATTTTTCAGGTTGCTGAGGCTTTGATACAAAAAGTTTTGGCACCGCCAACACAGAAGACAGAAGTTTGTTGAGGCGAAAGAGGTGTGCCTTCCTTCCGAGTAGTCGTGCTTGATCTCACTATTCCTGTTAATATTCATGGATACCAGTGCGTGCCAAATCTTTGAGGATTGGGGAATGATGATTTATGACAACATAAATGGTTCTTTAAAAAAATCATTCAGGCATGCCAATTGGTTTATGTGGGCAGAAAGGTGAAAGGCTACTCTCTGAAAATAGCATGCACTAATGAATGGATTGCAGGTATCCACCTACAGCATGTATTGGAATTTGTTGCCTGGTTTCCATGTTTCAGATGGTATGCCGAGCAAATAAAAGATTAGGTAGTCAATTACCAACTTGAAACAATCAAACCTTAATAAGTTAACAGATCATAACTATGAAAATTGTTGCTAAACTGCTGCAAAATTATTCATTTTTAGTATGGTTTTGTGTGATTAGGTTTGCTTTTTTTTAAAAAAATAGAACCAGCTCTTCATTTCAATTAGATAACCTTTCTAGCACCTTCAATGCATACCTTTTGTATGAACTGATATTGTGTTTACTTGGCCTGGTTCAGAATTGTGATAGGACCAACTATTATGATAGATCAGTTGATGTACATGCAATGGCAATGTGCCGACTGTTGACCATGGCTTGTGCATTATTTTAGATTTAGCTAGCTAGGATAGCAAGACCAAGTGCAGCTACCTCTGTTGTTTGTGACACCGGTAAAAAGAGTTGCAACTTGTGTGTTTTAATGTTTGTAAGGTTCTCTGGATTTCTCATAACTTCCTTAGAAATTTATTAAAGTAAATGAAAATCTATGTTATCCACAATTTTCTCTGCATGATTATGTTGTAGAAAAATATCAGGAAAAAAAGTCAATTACGAGGTCGCACGAGGGATTGCAACACATGCACAAACATAACTGTGTTTCAAAAAAAAAGGTAATGCTCTCAAATTTTATAGTTCAGCTGTCATGCACCGGTCACAGCATGATTCTACTACATCTACATTTTACCTTCTTCAATATGCCTTTTGATTTTTGAATATTAAATTCTTAATTAGCTGGGTGATTTACCAATCAAAATGCTCTTTCATCAATCACCATATATCTCTAGGGCTTTCACCTGGCCTCATAGGCCGTGCACGTCCTCGACGAGCGCCTGTGGATCTGGGCGCCACGATGGAGGACACCGGCCACAAGGACGCTGCTTCCGCGGAGAATAGGATCGAAGGGGGGAGGACTATGTCGTTGCCAAGGCAGCCGTGGAGGGGGGACCCGTCGCCGCCAGAAATGCGGGGATCTTTCGCTGCTCCCGCCGAGGACACATCGATTGGTTTGCTTGTAGCAGGGTAATTCACAAGTTTCACTACCAAACATAAAGTTTTCCCGTTGCGATGGGCATTTCTTCCTGCCGACATAAAATATTATCATAACCGTATCACGGAAAGATCTATACAGTAGAGTTTATGAGCCTGCGATGCTGCACTCTTTATGACTGTTAATTTCACAAACTTTGCTTTTTGGATTAAATGTCAGTTCAATGTCTTACAGTATTATTATCTTATCATGCGATCCATGTGTTTTTAGTACAAAAATTTAGTTGTCCCGTAGCAACGCACGGGCACGCTACCTAGTATATATATTATATATAGAACTAACCCACCATTTGTGTTTCTTTCCTGCAGTCCTATTTCCAATGAATATTATATTATATTATTCATGATTTTGTTGGTCATTGAGTGTATTTCGTTGACAGAGACAAATTATTACAGCGTTGCTGGTTTCAGGTGGGACTGCATCCACGCCTGACCAGGCGACGGGACTAGGCGTAAATGGATAGATATGTCGTCTTTACATTGGTCGACCGTCTCATCAATTATCCTGAACATAAAAAGTGCGTGATCTCACACTCATCTATTTATTTTCTCAGCTGTGCCTGACGAAGCAATGATGATATAACCCTTGGAAGGGTTGCTGCTCAAACCATCACCTCGCTACCTTAGTTAACGCTTGAAATGCCTAGAAACAAAACATGCATGAAGACTTCTTTCTAAAAAAACATGCATGAAAACGCTATATATTATTGGTGATTCCTCCTGAACATGCACGTCGCCCAAACTACATTTCGTTTGTGGCTTTATATACACGATCGAATTTTCTCTGTCTTACTATCATTTACTCTTCCCCTTGCGTATTTCCACGTTACAAAACAAAATGCCACTCCATTACCGTGGTGCCGGAATACATGTCAATTTATCCGATTTTAAACTTATTTTTTTACTGAAAATGTATTTTTAACAAAAAATACTTATGTTATAGACATAAAAGTAACATGTAGAATACATTTTAGATACTACTACCATAATATTGTAACTTCATTTTGTTTAATGTATATGCTACAAGAACTATTATAGAATTATTTTTTTGTAACACAATTAGGCAAACTGGGTGTGTTTCACCACCGGTTCTAAAGTTGGTAGGCATACTGGCTATTAAAATCCACGGTGATAATAATTATCACTACAGTTTCTATAATAAACATATCACCGTCAGTTTGTTTAATGAGACAGTGGTGACAGGTTTGTTAGGCCAGTCTCAGTGGGGTTTTATGGCCCAGTTTCTAACATAGCCATTTTTTGGAAACAGTGTAGAAGAGTTTCTCTACTCCCATGAAAGTTTCATCACCTCTCTCTTTGTCAATACCATGTCATGTCAGCGTATTTAATGCCCATAAAACTCTATGAAACCCCCATTGAGGTTGGCCTTATCATCAATGGCTTGTTTAAGGGACCAGTAGAACTAATAAATTTCTAACCGCCAATTTGTATATGAATCGAACTAGCAGTCATAAGACATTGTCACTGCATGTTTCGACATGTGGTGACTGCAAACTTTCACCACCGAGGGTCCAAACTGTCTATGAAAACCATTAGGTATAACTCAAGATTTGCATAAAGGTACTAGCATAATTGTTTGGCTTGGTATTTAAGATACATACTGTCGCGGGGTCGAAACCACGGCAAGCAATGTTGTTCATCGGATGTCAGAGTGCGTGTCTCCGGTGGCTCGGATAGACTCAAGAATACTAGAATCACAGAGGGGACGCAACGGTTTATACTTTTTTGGGTTATCGGGGCCCTACATCCAGTAGCTGATGATCCTTATACTCAAGAGCACCCAAAATCTGGGGGGTTACAACACAGTGTAAGAGAGAGATTTTGTAGGGGATCCCTGCTGATCCAAATTAAAGAAGTCTCGTCGCCGATGGAGCCTCCCCCCTCACCGGAGAGGAGGAAGACGATCAGAGGAAGGGGAGGAGCTCTCGGTGCCCCTCTCTGGGTGGCTCTGCTCTTAGTGTAGAGCACGAGCTGGTTCGTGAGGACTCGAATGACCCATCCGGGGATCGTTTGGAATCGTCCTCCCCCCGCTAGGATTCCGACCTCCCCTTATATATCGAGGTAGGTCCGGTACATGACGGTTTGGGGGAGTCTAGCCTATGGTCTACATGCACCGGAGTCCAAGAGGCTCTTGCAGTGGCGCTGTGTGGACCGTGGCGATGTCGTGGAGCCAAAGAAGCTCTGGGCGTCGTCCGGCTACTCTGTTCTGACACACTGAGTGTCAGGTTCTGTCGACTTGGACCGGCCTCCACCAGGTGCGCCTTCTGGAGGCTTCTTGGTAGTGAAGGCAGCCAACTTGAGGGGCTGACGTGTGGGCCCGGAAGCCCCCAAGCCCCGAGCCAGTGGATTTTTCTTCTTTTATCATGACCCATGTGTGATGATGTCAGAGGAGCGGTTGATAGTGCCGCGCCTACAGGACTGTGATGGGGAGCCTCGAGCCTTGGTAGCTCGGGGAGTTTATCTCTTGCGCGGGCCTTGGCTAGAGTTGAAGGCCGGGAAGGAGCTAAAGACTAGACTCCCATCGATCGGGAGCCTAGGGCTCGGGCAAGCCCCCAAGTCCCGAACAGAGGCACTGGCCATGCTCGGTCTCGGCCCAATACCTTAGTCGAAGGGTGCGCGCAAGTGTACCCGATGGGTATAGTCCCCGAGCCCCCGGACAATCCTAGATGGGTCGGTCAGGGGGTCTCTCAGTCGGGAACCCTTGATCCTGAGGCTTAACATACCCCTATGTTAGGATCTCGTCAAGAGCCCCTGAGCCCTTCGTGGCCTCACTGAGCCAAATTCGTGATGGCGACGAAGGGCTGAATTCGATCTTTTGGTGACCGAGCCAGTCACAGCGAGGATGGCCTCTGCTGATGAGATTGTGGTGCCCTTGATGGTGTTGCTTCCCAAATGTGATGGGAGTGCATGGTTATCGGGGCCGAGTGATGGTGTTGACCCCCTTCGACTAGCGTCGCATAAGTCTAAGACCCGAACGAGGATTCAACGAACTCATCTGGGAGTTGCCAGGCTTAGGCCCTGAGGCACCCTCCATTCAATCTAGGCCTGCTATGGGTCGGATGATCGAGAGCATCTGGGCTCTGGCCCGGGCCCACCTGATCACTTGGTGCGCCATGCCCTTCTGGGGGCATTGGTAGCATGCCTCAACCTTCTCGAGCTGACCTTAGCATCATAGGACAGGCTATGGGGAGTGCGCTGAGCTCAAACAGGACCCTCGTTGGGCCCACCGCTCGGCAACTCCTGACACAACTCTAGGAACTTGGTTAGTTTTGGGGGCATGCCGCCCGGGCGCTCGTTGGTTCGGAGCCCGGCGTCTCCGTCTAGGGAGTTGGCATAGCCCCCGAGGCTATCGCGGGGCCTCCTTGCTTGCAGGCAAGGTGGTTTCTGGACGCGCCCCTCCCTTTGACGTCCCACATAGGCGGTTGATGGTGCCTCGGCTGCCATGCCAGCCGGAGGAGTTATGGCGTGCACACCCGCGCCATCCCACATCGTCTGGGAGATGGGACATCGGGCCACGTGGAGTGAATTTGGCAGAGAAGAGGCCGCGACACTTAATGTGTGTGGATTTGGGCTGTCGATGATGGCCGGTGGGCCCGAGGGGAGTCGGATGCCCTCAAGTCCTGTGAGAAGGCGTGCGCGGAGTGGGCGGCGCATTTGATGGAAAGTGGAGCGGGGACTTGATTCGTTGTCAATGCCCTCCCTGACTCCGCCTTTATTGTGTGTTCGCCTTCACACAACCGCTCGAGGCATGTTGCGGGGATTGAAGGGGTGCCCGGTCAGCCCCCTTGGGGTCCCTTTAGCCGTCAATGGCTGATCGAGGGCCTAGAGCTGCTCACAATGCACCGATCTAGGCTATAAATTGCCCCTCGGGGGCATGGCACCTATATCCAACTCCTGATGGCCATGGCAATGATGAAGTGCGACACTACCATCTGAGTGAGCCTACCCTCCTCCATCGAGCGATCGCTCCCATGAGAGTGGAAGGATTCTAGTGATGTATCACTGGACTTTCCTTTCACCTCGCAGCAGGGGAAGGGGAGCCACAATGGGTCAATCGCTAGCCCTCTGTATCGGTGGGGACGGGGCTCGAACCCATCCCTGGGGTGGTGGTCGATGCTGCTTGAGCGCCGACTTTGGGGAGGAGGCGCCCCGAGGCCAGTCCGTCGGCCCGAGCCAACGTGCTGCGAAGTCCCGACCAAGAGCTCGGCCGGGCCCTATGGTCTTTGCCACCATATAGGCGGCGTGTCATAGCAGTTTTTGCCACTGTATATTGTAATCAAGTCATTCCTAATTATAAATGAAATTACTTTCGTTTGTAATCTCATTGCTCACGAGTTGTGCTCGAAGACTTTCGTCCCTCATTGGGATGGGCTATTACGACAAAATGGGCTCGGTGGCCAAGATTGCCACGCCCGTGCTACTAGCGGGTAAGTTTGTGAGAACCCTAAGCTTACGGTCATTCCATGCCTTGGTCATGTCTCCCAAGGGGAAGATCCTCGGCTTCTTGACCAAGCCACTCATATAGTTCCTGAGCCCATCTTTTGGTGCTCGAGGGCTCGCTGCCTTCCTCGGTGGGTCACCATGAGCGGCTCGAGGTCGATACTCGGACATCGTTCGACTAGCAATTGGTTTCATTTCTAAGCACCCAGCTAAGATTGCTTGTGCCCACCCGTGAACATCTCTCGCACTTTAGGTGCTTCGGGCAGCCTTGAAGCCCAGTGGGTTGGCCTTGAGATCCTCGGTGATGCCCCGTCTAGGGGCACATGCTGTCATGTGGCTAGGAGAGTCGATGTGTTGACATAATGGAGGAGAATAGCTGAAATGAAACAAAATGGTAACAAGAGAAGGGAAAGATGACATAGCTGGTAACATGGCAGTCGGGGCCATTCCGTTAGCACTCACCGATCCTTCACTCGATTCCCTCATCGCCCGGTCCGCTCCATCCGTCCCAACCTTGTGTATCGAGGCATCCCTGGTCACAGTTCCTCTTTGAAGAGGGCTAGGCATGATAAGTTAGCCACTCCTTGATGCAACCGAGCATCTCGTGGGGTAGCTCGGGAAGAAGGAAATAGTAACAAAATGGAAGAAAACGAGAGGTCAGGAGAGAGAAAATTATCTTGGTTTTTGTTGATGGGGCGACATACCGGCGAAGGAGGTCGGAGGTCTTGACTTGGCTCGGGCGTTGAGCTACTGGGCGGAGGGCTCTGTAGTGGACTTCCCTAATGGGGAAAGGTCGGAACCCACCTCGATCGGGTCCGCCCTTCTTGGGGGCCAAGCGCCTAGATGGAGGGGACAGTCGAGCTTTCACTGCCACTAGTTGGGTTGGACACCTTGCCAGAGCTCGATAGGTCGAGTGTCACCATCGCCAGAGCTCCTTCCTTCGCCGGCGCCCTTCCTGTGTCACGGCTGGAGCTGGCAGGACCATAGGGGGCAGAAAGTAACGCCGCTTGGGCGACGCAGTCCTGCTCGCAGTAGTAGGCTTGCTCTAAGCTGCCCTCAACGGTGATGACCCCGTTTGGGCTAGGCATCTTCAGCTTCAAGTAGGTGTAGTTGGGGACGGCCATGAAATAGGCAAAGCATGGGTGACCGAGGAGAGCATGGTAGATGCCGGTGAAGTCCACCACCTCGAAGGTGAGCGACTCCTTCCAGAAATTGCCCGACCAGCTGAAGGTGACGTTGATCCGAATGAGCCCAAGGGTCATGACTTCCTTCCCTGGGATGATCCCGTATAACGGTGCCTTGCTAGGGCGCAGGCTGCTCCGCGGGATGCCCATCTTGTCAAGGGTCCTAGAGTTTAGGATGTTGAGGCTGCTGTCTCCGTCCATCAGCACCTTGGATAGGCGCGTGGTGCCCACGATCAGGCTGACCATGAACGGGTAGCGTCACGGATGAGGGATGCGATGGGGGTGAACCCCCTTATTGAAGGTGATGGCATTCTATGACCACCGGAGCCGCATTGGGGCAGCCAGGGTGTGGACGACGTTCACCTCCTGCTTAGTGATGTGGCATTATTGGCGGGATTCGTACCGCCTGGGAGCCCTCGAAGATCATGAGGCACCGTGTTTTGCTTTGGGAACTTAGCATCCTCCTCCTAGGCGCCTTCTGCTGGCTTGCCAGCCTTTGGGGCAGACTTCTAGGCCTTGCCTTGCTGGCCGAGGGTGCTATGGATGTAGCCTCTGATGGTGGCGTAGTCCATCAGGAGGTGCTTCACCTGCCCTCGTGGAATGGGCAGGGGGCCTCGAGTGCCTTCTCGAAGTGCTCGGGGCACGCACCCTGCCCGTGTGGTTGAGGCTTGGCGACGTGATCAGCAGCAGCCATCATCTCCTTCCCGCGGCGCTTTCTATCCCTAGCCCTCTTGTCACCACCGCTGAGGTGGCCAATGGCCTTGGCCTTGCCGCTGATGTTGGCCTGGGTGGCCTCTTCGCCTGTGGCACACTTGGTGGTGATGTCCAAGAGCTCCTGCGTGGTGCGTGAGGTCTCAAGCCTGAGAACATGGACGAACACCTCACAAGTCGTGCAGTAGGTGAAGGCGTTGATCATGTTAGCGTCGGTGATGTTGGGGAGCTCATTGCGCTTCTTGGAGAAGCGATGGATGTACTCCTGGAGGGTCTCGTCGGTCCTCTACCTACAAATTGTGCAGGTCCCATGAGTTTCCAGGTTGGGTGTGCGTGCCTTGGAAGTGATTGACGAAGATAGAGCGGAGATCGCCCTAGTAGCAGATGCTGCTGGGTTTGAGTTGCTCGAACCAAGATCCATTGAGCTCAACAGAAGCAGGGGTAGGTACTGCATAGTGAAGTCATCATTTTGATCCCCCGGCCCTCATGGCGAGGTGGTAGTCCTCAAGCCAATGGTCTAGGTTGGTCTCGCCGTCATACTTGGAGATGTGCGTTAGCGGCCGGAAGCGCCTGGGGTAGAGAGCCACACGGATGCTGGCCCCGAACACTAGGGGATCAAAGTGATCCTAGGCGGGGCTCCCTTCTGCCACTCAGGGGTGTGGGACTGACCCTGAGCGTGGCGTCTGGCCTCGATGGTGTCGCACACATTACGTCGTCGTTGATTCGGTTGTGCGTAGGTGGACAGCGGTGGAAAGCTCATGCCTCCGCTCTAGCCAGGGCTTGGCGCCCCTAGTTCGCAGGCGGTCAGATCTATTGCTAGAGGTGTTGTTGCTGCCTCCTCCTATCAATGGGGCACGCACGTCAGGGCGGTCCCCGTTGATGGTGGCCATCGGCTGGGACAGCCTGGAAGGGCCATCGAGGGCAACACGAAGGAGCCGCCTTGCCTCGTGTAGCCACTCGTTGGTCCTTGGGTCTAGCGTGTCAGAGATGTCTTCCAGGCGGCAGGTGGCGGCCACCATGTTGTAAGCCGTGCTGGGGAAACATGGCGTGCTTGGAGCCCCCATGCGGATGTCATCATCGTTGGTAGTAGGCTACGTCACCTACTGTCGCGCAAGCTCCTCGGCGGCCTCCAGGTCCACCTGCCTAGCCTATAGGCGAGCTGCCTTATCTTGAAGGTAGTTCGCACGGCTGCGAGGACTCTAGTCTGGCAGCGTGAGCTCAGGAGCCTCATTGATGGGGCTCTCGCCGTCGATGTGGAAGCACATGCGAGATGAGGCACCGTAGTCGATGCCGTCGGAGTCATACTACGGGCCGTTCCCCGAGAGTATCTCAAGGAAGGCACGCAGAGAGGGGACGTCGGTCCTCACTGCGCCGGAGAGGATGGGGCTCTACGGTGCCTTGTTGCTGATGAGGTGCTCCAGCTCGAGCTGGAAGGGTGCCGCCTCATTCTGGATTCCGAAAGGCAAGTCCGAGAGGTAGTACCAGAAGGGCTTCGGCAGTGGGAGCACCTCGCCGGCGGTGATTTGATGATGGACGTTGGCTAGCATATAGAACATCTAGTGGCAGTCTAACATAGTGGGGTTCTGGCCCAGTCTGCGCCGGATGTGCCATTCAAGGACCTCGGGATTCGCACCCAAGAGGCCCGGTAGAGGGGGTGATGCCGGGGTCTCGTTGCTTACCTGCGTAGCCTCCTTGAGCGGGTGGAGCTCACCGTAGCAGTTAGCGACGTAGGCCTGGCTCCTGAAGTTGAGGACCTGGCCCGGAGCGAAGGCGCCAACCATGACAGAGAACTCGCTGGGGAAGTGGATGTCGCTGTCTAGGGTGGCGCTGCTTACGCTGGTGACGAGACGGGTGGTTTCAGCCACCGTAGAGCAGGAATCACACTTGACGCGCTCCCCTACCAGGCACACCAGCTGTCGCAGGGTCGAAATTACGGCAAGCATTGTTGTTTATGGGATGTCAGAGTGCGTGTCTCTAGTGGATTCAAGAACACAAGAATCACAAAGGGGACGTAATGGTTTATCCTAGTTTGGGCTATTGGGGCCCTACATCTAGTAGCTGGTGATCCTTATACTTAAGAGCACCCAAAATCTAGGGGTTACAACAGTGTAAGATAGATCGAGATTTTGTAGGGGATCGCTCGGTGCTGATCCAAAGAAGTCTCACTGCCGGTGGAGCCTCCCCCCTCGCCAGAGAGGAGGAAGACAATCAGAGGAAGGGGAGGAGCTCTCGATGCCCCTCTCTGGGTGGCTCTACTCTCGGTGCAGAGCACGAGCCGGTTTGTGAGGACTCGAATGATCCATCCGAGGATCATTTGGAATCGTCCTCCCCCTCTAGGATTCTGACCTCCCCTTATATATCGAGGTACGTCGGGTACATGATGGTTTAGGGGAGTCTAGCCTATGGTCTACATGCGTCGTGTGGACCATGGCGATGTTGTGGAGCCAAAGAGGCTCTGGGCATCGTCCGGCTACTTCGTTCTGACACATTGAGTGTCAGGTTCTATTGGCTTGGACCGGCCTCCACCAGGTGCGCCTTCTGGAGGCTTCTTGGCCGTGAAGGCAGCCGGTTTGAGGTGTTGACGCACGGGCTTGGAAGCCCCTGAAGCCAGCGGAGGAGCTTGTCTTCTTTTGTCACGCCCCATGTGTGACCCTGTTGGAGGAGCGGTTGACAGCGCCGCGCCTGCAGGACTACACTAGGGAGTCCCCAAGCCTTGGTGGCTCGAGGAGTTTATCTCTTGCCCGGGCCTTGGCTGGAGTTGAAGGCCGGGAAGGAGCTAAGGATCAGGTCCAGACTCCTGTCGATCGGGAGCCTAGGGCTCGGGCAAGCCCCCAAGTCCCGAGCAAAGGCATCGGGCACGCTCGGGCTCAGCCCAATACCTTAGCCGGAGGGTGCGCGCGAGCGTACCCGATGGGTATAGCCCCTGAGCCCTCGGGCGATCCTAGAAGAGTCGGTCGGGGGGTCTCTTGGTTTGGAACCCTTGATCCCGAGGCTTAACATACCCCTATGTTAGGATCTCGTCACATACACTTGCTTAGATAACTCAACCCACCCCAAATCACCTGAGCCTTTTCCTCTTACTAATGGGTATGGCTGTGTTTGGGTTCTTCTGGATTTCGAAAGCTAGGATGTAAAAGCTAGATTATAAAATCTGGGTTTGTGGATGTTTGGATCCATAGATTATAAAACCTAGAAGGGCCGCTCTTGAAAGTAAAAAGGTTCAAAAAATACTCCCACTCTTTAACTATGGTAGTGCAGGTAGGAAAGAAACGGTAGGGAAGACTGGTCATGTGAAGTCTACGAGCTAGTAAAAGCTAGGGTTCCTCAGCTTACTTGCTAGATTTTGTAATTTGGTCAACACTAGGTTGTAAGAGGTAGGCACAAACAAGATATGTTCGGATCCCTACCTATCTTCTAGAAGCTAGGTTCAATAATTTTTTGGGATCCAAATAGTACATCAGACTTGTCCTCGAAGACCGAGCTAGACCTTAGGCAAGTCTCGGTGGGGAGTTTCGTGGTGTTGTTTATAAGACTGCAATGTCATACATAAATGAAATGAAAAATGGCTGAAACACCCACTCTCAATGAAAAATTTCTTTCTATAGTTTCATAGATATTTAATTTCATTACTTATAGAGTTGGTAATTGTACTAAGAGAGTTTCATCCCCATGAAACTCACTTCTTCCATCTCTTCATAAAAACATTGCCACATCATTAAAAGCGCTTATGTGCCATCTTATTAAATGCAAATGAAACTCTAATAAAACTTCCGCTAAAACTGTCCTTAGTTGGTATGATCCTATAGGGGTCTCATCCACCCGTTGTCTAGCGCTAGTACTCTGGGAATTTTGTTTTTTTAAAAGACCCTATCGGCTATCGTCCTCTTGGGGTGTGTTCGGTTGCGCTAATGGCTAGCTCCATGCACTCGCTGGTGCATACAGATCCTGAGCGAACCTTGGTTGGCTGCATAGTATAATGCCGGCCTGGCCCAGCATGTGAAAGCATACGGCCTCGTAAAACATCATGCATTTGCAGCTGAAACATCCATAGCTTCTGAGGCTTGCCGAGCAGTTCCAACCGCAAAATACTCTTCTTTCCAGAAATACGGTTCCACTCAGTTGGTTAACCCTGATTACTGATATAGGATGCAACTTTCCCTCGACAATTACCAAACACAACCTTGCCCTTCTACTCTTCTAGACACATGTTCTTTTGGTTCTACAATGAGCTCTTGGCCAGGTGCACACATTTTTTTAAGAAGAGTTTTACCTCAATGTAACAGGTACACAAAAGGCTAGGGATACCAGGTACAAAGATAGCCAAAAAACCTTCATTAGTCCTATTACAAGATTCAAATCTCATATATGTCTGTTGGTACAAAAATACTAGGTTGGAAATTCTTTATCCAACTCATAATCTCATCCTTCACTTGATGTACCCGCTCTCTGTCCACCTCCTTTAGAAGAATACTCCAGTTCTGTATCAAAGATAACACAATGTATACCACATCAGTTGGCTATTTGGAAATTTTTTTCTCAATCGCCATCTTGTTTTTAGAAATCAAGAGCACTCATGTAAAACCTGCAAAACTGAACATTATCAAAACACTAGGCAAGGGCCCCTGGCCCTGCAGCCCTGACCCAATGAAGTCCAAAAGAGATTTTGGAATGTTTTTCCTTAATCAGTTGTTTCTAGGACAACCAAGCAAAATGGCAGCTGAAAAAGATATGATCGACACAAACAACATTTGCCACTCCCTTTCCAACCTTCATTAAGATGACTCTGAGCAACATGTAGTTTGCTATTAACATCATATGTGGGTAATTTAAATGTAAAATTCATGGGGTACTTCATGTTATTTTACACAATCACAAAGATGTGTAATTATTTAGCAAATATAATATAGATCCGTTGTTTATTATTATCAATGGTGATTAGAGTCGCTACTGAAATGATTGCCAAATATTTCTTGCTTTTCGTGAGAATTTCAAGGATTATCTTTCTTTAGCATGTCTCGTGAGCATTATTGTGGATGCTCCATGGGGACATCTATGTAGAATCTTTTTAGGGTCCATTTTCTTTTCTACCAAAATATTCATTCAGTTGGAACTTAGGCTTAGCTTATATAAGCTCTTGTTGCATCCATTTATGTGATGTCATTAAAACTATACTTTACCATTCATCTTTCAGTCTAGTTGTTGCAATTCTTTACCCACATGTTAAGTTGATACTCTAGTGCTAGGTATGCAAGTATTTCATTTCGAACATTCATTTTATATTCTGTTAAAAAATATTAGAGTCCTATGATATCTTCATAGTTTTTATAATGGCATAAATAGTCATTTAGCTTGCACCACGGAACTCAAGATGTTTAAATTTTTATATCATAGAACTATAAGTGTAGTAGTATTGTTCTATAAAATACGGAATGATTAAAAAAAAATTATTAGTATTGATAAGCCATAAGTTTTGAGTCAAAATGTATCAACTTTTTTAAAACAACAATTTCCAAAATTAATTATCATGGAGTATTAATAATATAACTTAAAATAAACTGTCAGTGTTATTCCTATGTGTTTTGCTAAGGGTATATTTTTTTCCAAAATTGATAAACTATTAAAATAAATACTTATCCTAAACTATACATTTTTAGTTAGTTTCCATGGTGGAACATAGCATCATTCTTACTTTCCACTTAAAAGCAATAAATGTGTGTTTACAAATATATAGCACACTAAATGGATATATACTGAATTGTTTTTGGAAATATATTATATTAGTGTTTACATGTAGATTTGAGTGATATTATTGTTTACTTTGTAAAGTTTGAGATCAATAATTTATATACCAATTAAAGATGTTAGTTTATATTATGCTTCACAATGGCATATGTGGGTAATTTGAATGTAAACTTAGGGGTTACTTTACACTATCTTTCATAGTGTCAGAGGTGAGTAATTTATAAAAAAATTATAGATTTATTCAAATTATTTTTCATAATCGTAGAGTGGGTAATTTAGATATAAATTTAGGTTTTTATCTTGAATTATCTTTTGTGGTAGCATATAATATATGGGTCATTTAAATGCAAATTTAGGGGATTATTTTGATGGAAGATGTGGGCAATTTGGATATAAATTTAGGGTATTATTCTGAGTCATCTTTTATAATGATGGAGGTCGGTAATTTGTACGTAAAATCATGGGGGGAGGATTTACTTAATGTATTTTTAATAACAGCAAACGTGGTAACTTTACAAATATATAAGTAGTGTACTTTATGGCTATTACAACATTTTCCTTAATTTTTTAGATAAGGGAACCAAGTTCCAACCTCTACCATCCAGGGATGGTACACAGCTGATTGTCACAATACAAAACAATGCCATGAGGCGAACACACCCGAATAGAAAGCAAAACAAGGTTCAGCCCATCTAGTGAGCCTGACATAAAAAGGAAAGCACTAAACACCAAGATGGTTTGTGAAGTTCCAGCCAAACTTCGCAAACACAGCCATAATCAACGTCCCCCGTCTTTTGCAGCCTTCTTTGAATAATAGACGTTCCTCCTCTTTATGCAGCATGGACCATTGATGGATCCAGAACGTCGCCATGAAAATTACCCGCATGGAAGTATTAGTTTTAGCCTTGTTAAGCACCATATCATTCCTATTCAACCAAATCACCTAACAGAGCGCTGCAGCTCTTAATAAAATTTGTTTTCGGAGGACTAGATCGAAACCATGGAGCCATGAACCAAACAAATTAGCAAAGCTAGAAGGTGGTTGAATTACAAAAGTGATATGCACAGTATTCCAAACAAAGCTCGCAAAGCGACAATCGAAAAACACATATTGGATGGTTTCAGTTGAGTTACAAATACAACTTTCAATACTTCCTTGTCAGTTCCTCTTTGCTAAATTATCCTTTGTGAAAGTTACCCCATTCTTTGGATACCACAAAAAAGAATCTTAATTCTCAGCGGTATTGTAAGTTTCCAAAGAGGTCTTTTGTCAGGTAGAGCTCCCTGTTGAATAAAGGATGTATACATGGATTGGACTGTAAACAAGCCATTCTTAGTAAGGCCCCATCAGAAGATGTCTTGCTTGTATGTGAGGTTGATTTGCACCACTCTTGAGACTAGATTGAACCAGGCGATCTAGTTTGCATTAATCAAACTTTGTCTAAAGGATACATTTAGTGGTATTTTCCCAAGGACCTTAGCCACCGTATCGTCTTTTCACCTCACAATTCTAAATAAGGTAGGTTAGACCTCACTCAGAGGTTTATCACCTAACCACACATCTTTCCAAAACCGCACATTCTCCCCTTTGTGCACCTTAAAAGTGCCACAAGCTAGAAAATCGGTCTTGGCCTTCATTTTCCATAATAGCTTATATTAGTATTAACATGTAAATTGACGAGATATGCATGGGTAATTTAGATACAAATTAAAAATGTTACTTTATATTATCTTTCATAGTGACATGTGTGGGTATTTTGGAAGCAAACTTATGGGTTACTTTGTATTATCTTTGATAATGGCAGAGATAGGTAATTTATAGCAGGGTCTTCAAATTTTCTTTCATAATAGCAGAGGTCGACATTTTAGATACAAATGAGGGGTTTTTTTATATATATTTATAATGGCAGAGGTGTGTAATTTAGATGCAAGTTATGTTTTTCATAATGGCAGATATGAGTAATTTTTGTATATAAAACAAAATAGATCCGATGGCAATTATTGTTGATTATGTATGCTGAGAATTAACATGGAGGCTTTGTTGAGACCTCTAATTAGTAACTCTAATTAGTAATAATAAGATTCATAGTTTTGAGGACCCTATTTTTCCTTTCTGCAGGTTAGCTCCTGAACGTATATTATCTGAGAGGCGCTACGGTTATTGCAATTGGGCCAATCTACCAGCATTGGAAGAGAAGGTGTTGGAGTGGAGCAAGGAGCATCCAGTGATATGGAACGTTGGAATTGGACCTGCAGCTTCCTTTGTGCCCACTCTTACCAGGCTCTTGTTCGACCGCACCAAAGACCTATACCTATATGGGCCCTACGACAACATTACACGTGTGAGGCTTAGACCAGCCGCAACAGCTGGCTCAGCCCATCATTGGTTGGCGTTTGATGTCCTGACACAATTGGCAAGAACCCTCGAGACACCGCTGCCTGACGACATCAAGCAACTTGCCGCAGAAGAGAGCTACTATGGCTACGGCAAAATCTCGAGACACCGCTGCTTTTGGACAGGAGTACGTTGACTTGTTTGTGTTAGATAAATCCATATCCAGTGGAGAGCGTTCTCCAGTACTAACAAGATTCAAAGAAGTGTATGGAGGAAACAGGCATCTGTTGCTCGTAGAAAACTTGCATTTTCCCGTCTCACTGGACGTGTTGGCTTTCATGATCCACAGACCACCGTCAACTGTCCAGCAAAACCAGTAGCTTATCTCAACCACTTCTAAAGATGTCTGCAACAAAAGCAGAGAGGCCAAAGGTGTTGCTGATCCCTATATTTATCATTTATCTCCAGAGTATTACCATGCCCCGCCTTTCCATGATCTGCGTGAGCGAGATTGGGCCATGTTGATTAAAGAGGCCTTACTGGATTTCGCACTCAAGGTGAAAGGAGACGAGAAGTTTTGGCTCCACGTAGCTCAGCACTGCTTGTACTATGGTATCCTCTACCACCATCCACTGGACGTCAGGCAAGCAACATCTCCTCTGTCACATCAGATGAGCTAGTTCGTTGTTGGGTGGCTGAGGACCTAATTTTCTCAACAGCAAGCCCGACCAAGATAACAACAGTCATTGGGAAGAAACAGAGGAACTACTACAGGTCTGCATACGAAGCTGGAAAGGTCGTGCTTCAAGCCTTGCAGGAATATTCATTGCTGCCAATCTACTCTGCTTCTACCTCAACAGTAGGCACTTCATCAAGTGAGCAAGAACCTACTTGTGCGTCATCCTCCCAGGATGTCATCACTGGTGTGCCAATGTTAGCTGAGGGTGTCCCACATCTCAAACAAGATGAACTCAATACTCAAGCAAAGAGCAACAAACTAAGATGGGTCTCATTTATGAATGGCCATGGTAGGCATGTAAGCTGGGATTGGAAGCCGAGAGAAACCAGAGGAGATATAACCATGACAACCCTTATTTTGAGAGGCTGTTCAAATATGTCAGCATTTCCTCTTGCTAAACTGCTCACCCCACACCTCCGTATCCTTGATTTGTCCCACACACCTATAAACTCACTTCCTCCTACATTTTCCCGTCTACAAAATCTCTTCAAGCTCTCTCTTAGAGGCAGCTCTCAGTCCCTGTCTCCGCCACCACCTACTTCTGACAAAGAAACATCACCACTTGCCCATCTGGAATACCTTCAAGTCCTAGATATGAATGGGGTTTCCTTGATTGAGCTAGCACAACAAGATGTCACCAATAAGAGCAATCTGCACTACCTTGATCTAACCGGCTCAAAATTCACCAATCTTCCTACAGAATTCTTCTGTGAAATGTCAAGCCTCGAGGAGCTCATCCTTGGTAATTGCTCTATCCTCAAAGAGTTGCCTGCTTCCATTGCTCAGCTGTCCAATCTGTTGATCCTTCATGTAGAGGGGACTCAAATCACATCTTTTCCACCGGATATGTTCAAAGAAATGCAAATCCTCCATACACTCAAGCTAATAAATAACCCGCTATTGATAACACTCCCAAGGTCACTGTCTGAAGCGAAAGGTCTCAAACTGATAAATATTTCTAATTGCATTAGCTTAAGTTCATTCCCATCATCAATGTCTAAAGCTAAAAGTCCCAAAGAGCTACATATTTCTAATTGCATAAGCTTAAGGCTTCAGGCTGTATGGGAACTATTATCATTCCTTGAAGATCTTTATATACAGACATGGGAGGGATTGGAAGATATCAAGATCCCTGGGCACCCTAATCTCAGAACCTTCTCAATCTCTGGACCATGGGTTAGGTGCCTGTCCTTGTGTGGGTGTAGCAAGCTCAAATCTGTCAACTTTAATGATGATCTTACAGCATTGGAGGATGTTGATCTTTCTGGAACAGCTATTGAGGAGGTCCCTCACAACCTCCCAAATCTACCACAACTCAACATGTTACTTCTTCTTGGCGTCCCTTGTTTCAAGAGATTTCCATGGCATCAGTTGCTTCGGTTTCCTAAGGTTTTCTATTTGGATCACTGTGTAAATGATGATAGTCAAATTCAGCAGATGTTTTGCCAGCAGAAAACTTGTGGAGATGAAAATCAGCAGAAAGAGAAAACTACCAATACTGCTCAGGTCAAAATAAATGACCCCAGAATGTTTCATAGCTTCAATGAAGATGCTGCTAAAAAGTTAGTGAAGGAAGGACAGTTTCTCCAGTCATTCAATGTCCAAGTTATAGCATGCGGTGTGACAGGCAAGAAACCAAGGAACAATGAAGTTGAGCTATGTGCTAGGATCCAGAGGCATTCAGCTTATCGTGATGTCCAGTATTTGGACGCATCTAGCATTATGCCCATGATGAAACTTGAGCCAATGCAACGTCATGTTGAGATATCAACAGTGAATCAGTACCTAATTGGTTTAAAGCATATTCTCTCTGTGACAAAATCAATATTTATTACAGATGATAATTTTGTCAGATGCCTTTCAGACCTCGGCTGTGTTCAGTTCCCTGAAAAGGGGTAAAAAAAGTAATGTAGCACGTTTTGGTTTTATTTGGCAAATAATGTCCAACCGTTGACTAATTAGGTTCAAAACGTTCGTATCGCAAAGTACAATCAAGCTGTACAATTAGTTTTTGATTTCATCTATATTTAGTACTCCATGCATGTATCGCAAGTTTGATGTGACGATGAATCTTTTTTTTGCATAGTGCTTTTTTTGACGAACTGAACACAGCCCTCGATTACGATCTCAATGAGCTAGAAGAATGTCAGCTCCAGCGCTGCCATCAAATGACAGTAGTATTTTTAATGAGGTCGCAAGGCTCAGAGGCTTTACCATACTTACAGATACGGTAGGTCTTCGATCTAGACTGTGTTTAGTTCCACCAAAAAAGCACTATGCATAAAAAAGATTCTCCGTCACATCAAACTTGCGATACATGCATAGAGTACTAAATGTAGATGAAATCAAAAACTAATTGTACAGCTTGGTTGTACTTTGCGAGACGAACGTTTTGAACCTAATTAGTCAACGGTTAGACACTATTTGTCAAATAAAGCCAAAACGTGCTACAATACATTTTTCACCCTTTTCATGGGAACTGAACACAGCCCTAAATAACCTTAGTTTGGTGGAGCCTAGAGATATTTGGTATTCTGAATTGATTACTCTGAACCTATTAAAGCATATTCACCTGGACCACTGCCCATGGCTGCAGAAAGTGTTCCCATGTAGTTTGTCATTACCTGCACTGGAGACTCTGGTCATTCTCTTCTGCTCCAACCTCAAGACAGTTTTCTACATACAACCTGATTATGAGGTAGCACCTTCTCCACTCCCGAACATCAAAAGGATCTACCTCCAGGAGCTTCCACAACTACTGCACATCCATGATGTTGTTACATTTCAGTTTGAAATGCCAAAGTGGGAGAAGCTCTTTGTTCGGGGCTGCCAATCCTTTCACCATCTCCCATTCCTGAAGAAGAAATATCCAAAGTACAAGGTGAAAGTCAGTGTAGAGTGTGAGTGGTGGGACAGGTTGCAGTTGAAGCAAACAAAGAGACATAATTAAAACAGTACACCAATGGTAGCAAAATAGTATAAAAATTTGTAAAAATCTTCTACACGTTACTACGATCACACAGACGTAAAGATCACGAAATTCGGATTTAAAACGTGAAAGTTATGAATTTTCTAAGATTTTCTATAGATAAATAATTATTTTAATATAAACTCGAAAATTAAATTTTCCAAACATATTGTACAGCTACACTAACATGTAGAGCTCGTAAATACGAATCTAACGCAACTTGAATCACTCGAATCGGACGTAAAACGAATAAACAGCGGAGAAAAAACGATAGATGACAAAATGGTAAATAGTATCATCTTCTACCTTAGGCTTGGAGAAGCTCGTGGCCTCCATGGCCACCGCTGCCGCTGCTCTAGCGCATGGAAGGAAGGGCAGCGCTCGGCCGGGCCAAGGGCGGCCGGCTGGTTGTCCTGCAGTGGCGTCAGGTCCCTAAGCGAGGAGGAGCACGGCCATGACCGAAGATGATGAACAAGAAGCTCTCCATGGTGTTTCTCGCCGGAAAAGAGAGATAAATTAGGAACACGATCAAACAAACACGGATTCGAGAAAACAAGTATACTACGGCATAGAGAACGACGACGACTACCTTGCAGCAGTGACGGTTTTCGCCGGAGACGAGAAACGTGGCCGGAAAAACTCACCGAACCTTCGTCGGAAGTTCGCCGGAACGCAAGCTGTAGATGAAGAACTTCGGCGAGAGGTGGAGAGAGCTACGAGCGGCGGCTCGCGATAAGGATTGTACTTCTGAAACCAAGGCGTCGAGGGCTACGCCGGCATATATATATATAGTTGTAGGGTTTGGAAACTTTTCGGATTTTCTTAATTTCGGGATTATTTTAATTCCACGAATAAAAATAATTCCAGAAAATCTAGAATTACCTTTTAAGCCGCGAAAAATAGCCCGGAGCTCAGAAAAATCACGGAAAAAAATCTTGGGGACTCTTAGAAAGATAAGGAACTCAACTAAATATGTTTGAGCTCGTGAAAAGATTGATGAAGAGATCAAGGAAAAAGATTAAGCTCACAGGAATTGAAATTTTAAATCCAGAAAATACCAAAACGTTTTCTGATGAGAAGTAAACGGTGTCCTATGGTATTTTGAAAATAATAGCACTCACCAACACCAAAGACAAGCATCACATTATCAAATTAATATGAAAAAGTTTAAAATCACAATTTTCTATATTTAAATTAGCAGCTACTTAACTTATCTAATAAATTTATCCAGATATTGAAATCATTTATTTTATTTAGTGTTTTTCATGCACAACCCAAAATAGAAAATTTTGGGTGTGATAATTCTACCCCACTTAACAGGAATCTTGTCCCGAGATTTGGAGAGACTAGGAAGAAAGATAAAGTTGGTCTGCAAGTCTTCACTCTTTCCTGATCGACTACAACTTTCTTATAGAACACTTCTCTAAATTCTGAGTTAAGGTAGTCGAAAACTGTGCACAACAGAAACTATTCTAGGTTGCTGACAGCACAGATGCGTCGCCTTGTGATTCATAACTCCCAAACCATAATAGCTATTAGGATGATTCTTACAGCCAGAAAAAGATATTGAAGTCTACTATTATCCAGAATTTATTCATGATTTTTGGTGTTGGGCATTCTTAACGTCACTACCAAAAGTAGACTTAGTTTTCTAATTCTGATAACGGCGCCAAAAATGCCAAACCTATCCCTCATGCCACTTAAGCCAAGTTGTCATCCCCAGCATGACATGAGAGACGCGGTATTGAAATATGCATTTGCTCGTCAAGATAAATAATAAAAGGGATCTGCAAGCGCACAGATTAATACCGATGTAGCATTTTAACCGGGAAGTATTCCAGGTATCGTTATTTATATTTTTACCACTGGAAAGGGATTTCTAAGTATCATGGTTGATAATGGAATGAGAATATGGAACTGAGTACACATCATTGCATGTATAACCGAGAGTATTTATCAATCTCTTTATACAGGTATAAATGTCACATTAAGTAAAGGTAAAGTGATAATGGTGACAAAGATAATTAATCTGATCAGCTAGCCACATATAATAATGATAAGCACCTCAACAGATATTCTAGCAAGTCATTAGCATGGAATTAGGATGAACTACAAAGATATTCCCTAAGTTATTATTAACTATAAAGTCTAGCATATCATAGTTAGTGCAATTATACTTGGCAATCATGGTGAGAAAAGACTATATCCATGCATAGTGAATATTAGCAAGGAAGATGAAGAACATAGCAATCACTCCCCTGTAATAGTGTTGCTCTGCCTGCCCTATACACGAGAGGGGGACTATATAAGAATCAACGAAGCTGTCACTATCGCGAACTACCCCACAATCCGGCATATAGGGTGCAATCGCAGATAAATACGGTATAGACACCACGTCTACACAATAATTATCATTCACCCACTGTACACATGGATAAACGTTATACGATCCTAGGCATGTATATAATTCCAATCTAACTAAGCCAAGCATATAACTATGATAAACTAAGAACAATATAATTGCAAATATAATCAAGTAGAGCAAAGTCATAACCAATATATTGAAATAGAACAAAGTCATATTCATAATATTGAAGAACAATGATGAACAATTGAAGAACAATAGAGGAATTACCAAGAATCCTCTTGACAGATCCGGGAACCAATCGAAGATTGACTCCTTCTAGTTCTAATCCTATGTAGCTATGCTAACTAGAGATCTGGTTGATGTGGTGGCTCTAGGGCTTGATCAGAGGCTCTCCTCCTGAATTAGGGTTTGAAGTATGAGACGAGGGGCCTCTCCTCCAGGGGCAGGGGCCTTGCTTATAAAGCCCTTTCGGATGAATCTGGGCCGTTGGATCAAACCGACATTGATCGTGCGGTTTTCCTTGATCCTCTAGGTCGGTGGAGCATAATCCTCGAGGCGGAGCCTGATTGGCTGAGCCAGCAGGGCGGGCGCCCTAGGGACTAGGGCGGGCGCCCTGTCCCCGGCTCTGTTACGCCTCCCGTTCGTTCTCGTGGCTTCTGGACTCTTCTAGATGTAAGATAATTACGTGTTCGGTTAATATCCTGTCATTAATCCGACATGTGGGCCTTTCTTCCGTATTTCCTGATAACCCCCTGCAGAAATAGATAAACAGCAAAACTCGTGGAATTCTGTCAGATAAAACCCTAAGTCTAGGTGTTGGTATCATTTGGATCCTTTTCTCTATTTATTTGATAGTTATAATTGATACTTAAGGACCGTCAACAAACTCCCCCAAGCTTACCTCTTGCTCGTCCCTGAGCAAGGAGAGACTCAGTAGTTGCTGAAATGCCTTTGAATTTTGACGGTACACATGCTTTCAAATAGAGTCTCATCTCCGAGTTAAAGTAAACTGTCAAGACTTAAAACTTACTCATTATACCTTTCACCATGGGGCTTGCAACCGTCACCTTTGTCTTGAGCGGTTAAAAGATAGAACAGTCTAGTCAAGCGCCATGTCTCTTATTCTTGATTAGCTATAGCTCTTGGAGTTTTTTGCAGATTTTCAAATAAAACTCAGAGATTCCTTGTATGACTCTCTCAGGTCTCTCTTTTGTGGTATTTCTGGATCCTTACCAAGGCAGTAATGATGTCTGCCTTCTCTCAAAGCAAAGTATGTAGTATTTGTGGTATAAGGCAGAGTGACATTGCCTTCTCTCTCATCCTATTCTAATAAGGCTTTTGATATCTGGAGCTCATCGGTGGGAGATAAAGTATACATACTTACAAGACATTTATTGCATAGTCAAACCATGGATCCAGAGAAACAAGCCAATAAGTCAAATCAAGATGTGCATGTGTGGCGAATAAATGGTGTATGGTGGTAGTGATGATAACAATGATGAAAGTCTAATTCTACTTTTGCTCTTTTTGAGAGGATACGTACCTTTCTTGCTTTTAAAGCTCTTGAGGAGAATGAGGTGCTCTATATTTTCTTTTTTTTTTCTTTTTTTTTCTGGTGGGTATCTTGTACCCCTAATTCTACTATCAGACACTTGTCCATTTTTACCTCTCTTCTCACACTTTTTCTTTTTTTTTCATCGAGGTTCAGAGCACTTGCTCCTTTTTATTTCCTCGTATTTTTTCTTTTCGAGGTTCCGGGCACTTGCCCCTTTTTATTTCCTCGTATAGAGCACTCATCTCCTTAGAACAATATAGCAAGTGGTAGAAACCAAAATAGCTTGAGCATTTATTTCATAGGGGATAACAAGAATGAGAAAATATTTTTGGCTATTCTCTCCCGGATTAGGAGTAGAATAATTTTATGTGGATCTAAAGATGAGAATGAGTGGATATATGTGGATGCGTACTTCCGGAGTAGAAGCAGCATGTATGAGTGATCGTGCAAGTGAATCTTGATTTTAACCGCATGACAAGCTCCTAAGGGTCTACACAGCTTGACTACACTCAATGCTCATAAGCAGTAAAAAGTAAAGGTATGGCTTAAAGTCTAGCAAGTATGTATGTATGGCTGTGGTAGGAACTTAAACTCTCATCATACAGGAACTCATCATGTAGCATTTTAAGATTTTCAAAGATAAAATTCTCCAGAATTCTAGCATCTCTAGGAATAGATAAACAGCAGCTCAACCTTCCCATATCATATCCGTTAACAACTTAGACTTTAGATCAAGTTCTCTTCCCACAAGTTCAGGTTTAGAGCAAGCTTTAAATGATAACAGTTATGTCTAAACTTAGAGAGAGAACTTCAAATTTGAAAGTTAGGCAAAGCAACTATTCATCATATCCATGCTAGAGTTTTATTATTATCTAGATTCAGTTTAGCATAGCCACTTTATTTATTTATTAAAACAAACTAAGCAAAAGATATAGGTATATATATATATATAAGCACAAAATCTTTATTTGGTTTTTTCATAGTTATGTATATTTTTATTTTTATAGGGTAGAAGTATATATAAATATAAAGATAAAGATAGAAATACTTAGCAAGATAATGGAGGTGCTCTCCCCCAAGCTGGATCTTGACATAATCTCTTCTGATGTAGCTAGCAGATGGCGGAGATGTATTTGAAAGTCGGCAGCACCCTGACAGCGATTAGAATGTCCTCTGTCTGCTAGTCTCCTTGAATTCTGTGAAGCTCAAATAGACAACAAAGCTTTGTGGAACTGATTAAGTGTTAGCATAAATATCTAGCCTTTATCATGCTAAGCCTCCTTGATTTTTTTATGTTGTTTTGTTTTCTTTTTAAGATAGTATGAATATGATTAACTAAGCAAACTATTTAAGATAAAGTAAATAATTAAAAGGAAAGGATAACTACCAAGTTACCTCTTGGCAAGTTACCTCTTGGCAAGGCGTTCGGTGTTTTTAAGTCCTCCGAACGGGACTCTTATTCGTTCAGTCGTCCTGGGACTTGGTGGATGGCGTAGTCGGTGGTTCCGGCGGCGCCTCCTCTTCATGTACAACTGTCTTTTCTTTCCATACCACTTCTCCTTCATAATCTGCCCATCCGTCCTTGATGACCTGTTGCTTCTGATTGTGGTTACGCCGCCTTCTTCTTGTCCTGACCTGCTTGGATTCTTCAAATACATAGTTAGGGTCAGTAAAGTAAAGACGTACCTTCTCAGAGGGGAAGTGCATGTGGACTTCTCTAGTTCCAATGTAAATGATTGCTTTGACAGTACTAAGGAATGGTCTTCCAAGGATGATGGGTGGATCGTATTCATCTTCTCCCATGTCAATAACCTGAAAGTCTGTATGGACAAAGTGATCATCTATCTTGACAGGGACGTCAGTTACTGTACCTTCGACCTGTCGGAATGTCTGATCTACCATCTGGAGCTGAATATATGTTGGGTTTAAGGGCATGGTTTCGAACAGAAGTTCATAGGTGACCTTGGCCATTATGTTGACACCCGACCCAGTGTCGCAAAGTGTCTTGTAGAAGTGGGACCCATTAATGGAGCAATAAATGCTTGGCATACCTGGGTCATCCTTCTTAGGCAAGAACGGTGACTTGAGTTGGCGATCTTGACCTTTGTGCACGGCAGTGACCATCTTAGCTGTCTCGGTCCATACTTGCTTCTTGCTCTTGTTCCTCCTGTTGGTCCTCTTTCTTGGTTCATATTGGGGTTGCTCTGGGATTTGTGCGGTCTTGTTCTTGAAGGAAAACATTTCCTTCCTCCCCTTGATGTAGAAACTGATCTTGGCAGCACTAGCATAGATGACAGCTCCCGCGGTGTTCAGGAATGGTCTCCCTAGGATGACGGGAGCCCTCTCATCAGAACCGGTCTCTATCACTACGAAGTCTGCTGGAGCGTACGAGGAACCCACTCGGACACAGATGTTCTTCAATATTCCTCTCGGGAAACTCAGTGTCCTATCTGCAAGCTGCAAACACATGGTTGTTTCTAATAATGGTTGTGAAAAGAGTTTTTCATAGAGTACCCTGGGCATGATGTTGACGCTGGAGCCAAAGTCACAGAGTGCTTCTGGGAAGTCTCGCATGCCGATGGAGATCGGGATGACGGGGCGTCCTGGATCGCCTCTCTTGACCGGCAGACGGTCAGTACTTACTTCCACGATAGGGTTACTCCAGTAATCTCCTGAGTAGTTAGGCCTCTGTTGATTCCAACCTTGATTCTGCTGAGGACGGTTGTAGTAGTTGTTGTTGTTATTGTTAATGTAGTTCACGTCCTCCAGCAACTCAGGACAGTGATTGCCCGAGTGTCCAGTACCTCCACACTCCTCACAAGTCATGTGGGAGTCGTAGACGTGCATGACTTCTTTCTTTTCTCCAGCTCGATCATCGAGCTTCTTCATGAGTAGGTCTAGCTTGGCAGACAGCATGTCTACCTCCTTGAGCTGGTGCATACCTCCACCTCTCTTGCGTGTCTGAGTTCTTTCTTCATTCCAACCTTGGTTGGATGCCATCTTCTCCACAAGAGCTGTGGCTTGAGGTATGGTGAGTGATAGGAATGCTCCTCCAGCTGCAGCATCCATGGTTTCACGGGCACTGTTAATGAGCCCATGATAAAATGTCTGCATCAATAGCCAGCTTTCCATTCCATGATGGGGACATTCTAGGATGTAGTCTTGGAAACGCTCCCATGCTTCTGGAACGGATTCATCATGTTGTTGCTGAAAACTTGTAATCTTTCCACGGAGAGCATTGGTCTTGCCCATGGGAAAGAATTTGGCCAGAAAGTTCGTGGAGCAGAGTGCCCACGTAGTGTTCTTCTCCTTTGTAGTGTAGAACCACTGCTTCGCTCTCCCCAACAGTGAGAATGGGAAAAGGCGAAGTAGTATGGCGTCTCTGGGGACATCAGCCATGGTGAAAGTGCTGCAGATCTCCAGGAAGTGTTGAAGATGAGCACTAGCGTCTTCGTGTGGCTTCCCACAGAACTGGTTAGCTTGCACCATGTTGATGAGCCCAGGCTTGAGCTCGAAGTTGCGGTCGATCTCCCCAGCAGGTCCAGTACGGATGTTGTCCGTAGTGGGAGCTGAGAACTCGCGGATCGACTTGTTCGCCATGGCTTCGAATTCAGTCGACAAATTCCGGATGAAACTTCGGCGGTCTTCGGATTTGGATGAAGCTTTGTGCTGAAGTGTTGACGATGTCTTCTTGAGCTTGGCTCTTGTTCTTCTGAATAAGGCTTCGGGATCGTCAACAAAGTTGTCTGGAAGATGTCTTCTATTCATGCATCACCCCTGCAATAAATAATCAAAATGGAAAATACAGGGGTAAAACTGTATAAGAGAATTGATAAGCTCGATCAGATTAGTGATGCAAATGATGACTCAAAGTTCCATATTCATTCCTACTTAGTAATCAACCTTCCCCGGCAACGGCGCCAAAAATGCTTGTTGGGCATTCTTAACGTCACTACCAAAAGTAGACTTAGTTTTCTAATTCTGATAACGGCGCCAAAAATGCTAAACCTATCCCTCATGCCACTTAAGCCAAGTTGTCATCCCCAGCATGACATGAGAGACGCGGTATTGAAATATGCATTTGCTCATCAAGATAAATAATAAAAGGGATCTGCAAGCGCACAGATTAATACCGATGTAGCATTTTAACCGGGAAGTATTCCAGGTATCGTTATTTATATTTTTACCACTGGGAAGGGATTTCTAAGTATCATGGTTGATAATGGAATGAGAATATGGAACTGAGTACACATCATTGCATGTATAATCGAGAGTATTTATCAATCTCTTTATACAGGTATAAATGTCACATTAAGTAAAGGTAAAGTGATAATGGTGACAAAGATAATTAATCTGATCAGCTAGCCACATATAATAATGATAAGCACCTCAACAGATATTCTAGCAAGTCATTAGCATGGAATTAGGATGAACTACAAAGATATTCCCTAAGTTATTATTAACTATAAAGTCTAGCATATCATAGTTAGTGCAATTATACTTGGCAATCATGGTGAGAAAAGACTATATCCATGCATAGTAAATATTAGCAAGGAAGATGAAGAACATAGCAATCACTCCCCTGTAATAGTGTTGCTCTGCCTGCCCTATACACGAGAGGGGGACTATATAAGAATCAACGAAGCTGTCACTATCGCGAACTACCCCACAATCCGGCATATAGGGTGCAATCGCAGATAAATACGGTATAGACACCACGTCTACACAATAATTATCATTCACCCACTGTACACATGGATAAACGCTATATGATCCTAGGCATGTATATAATTCCAATCTAACTAAGCCAAGCATATAACTATGATAAACTAAGAATAATATAATTGCAAATATAATCAAGTAGAGCAAAGTCATAACCAATATATTGAAATAGAACAAAGTCATATTCATAATATTGAAGAACAATGATGAACAATTGAAGAACAATAGAGGAATTACCAAGAATCCTCTTGACAGATCCGGGAACCAATCGAAGATTGACTCCTTCTAGTTCTAATCCTATGTAGCTATGCTAACTAGAGATCTAGTTGATGTGGTGGCTCTAGGGCTTGATCAGAGGCTCTCCTCCTGAATTAGGGTTTGAAGTATGAGACGAGGGGCCTCTCCTCCAGGGGCAGGGGCCTTGCTTATATAGCCCTTTCGGATGAATCTGGGCCGTTGGATCAAACCGACATTGATCGTCCGGTTTTCCTTGATCCTCTAGGTCGGTGGAGCATAATCCTCGAGGCGGAGCCTGATTGGCTGAGCCAACAGGGCGGGCGCCCTGTCCCCGGCTCTGTTACGCCTCCCGTTCGTTCTCATGGCTTCTGGACTCTTCTAGATGTAAGATAATTACGTGTTCGGTTAATATCCCGTCATTAATCCGACATGTGGGCCTTTCTTCCGTATTTCCTGATAATCCCCTGCAGAAATAGATAAACAACAAAACTCGTGGAATTCTGTCAGATAAAACCCTAAGTCTAGGTGTTGATATCATTTGGATCCTTTTCTCTATTTATTTGATAGTTATAATTGATACTTAAGGACCGTCAACATTTGGGCATCCAAAAATAGAGGTATAAGATAAGAAAGACAGACTGTTCTGAAAAGATAGAATAAGGTAGAAACAAGATTCAGAGAGATTAGAGAGATAGATAACACTAATCTTCAGGTCTTCATGCTTCTTTGCTTTGTGTTGATGAGATATAAGACATGGATCGAGGATAGCCAAAAGATGACAAGAAAGATAAAGTTTGATCTTCAGTTCTCTGTACCTTGTCGCTTGAGATTGATGATGGTAGCGGACGCTACCCCACTTAATAAAGATTTTGGTCCACCTGAGAATGTCATTGAAGGCAACACTTTATCTAAGGCTTGCTTCTATTGATGAGTCCTTCATGTGTTAATCCTTCATTAAGATGAGATAAAGAAGGTAGCACAACAACCAAAGGTAGACAAGGACGGTGTAAGAGAAAAATAACAAGAATTAGGATTGATTGGAAGATAAGTAGGATATAAGATGACACTACCCCACTTAACTTGGATCGAGTTACTCCTCAAGACTTATACCTTCCGAGCCACCTTTGAAACATGAGAACAAGGATAACACACAAGCAACACATCAAGCACAACAAGCACACATCACATCATCGATACTACACGTACTTCTTCAATAATGGTGGTCATCCAAAGGGAAGAGTATAGATGACGAAAGGCCATCGAATCTTTGAACCAGGTGGGATTAGAAAACATTTAGTAAAATAACACAAATCAAAAACCAAAGAAATAAGTAGAAATAGCTCAAAGGAAGCTATATCAAGGAAAGGATACAACAGGACAAGGAAAAGGAAATAGTCAAAATCAATGAGTTAAGGGATGACAAAAATAGTTTTATAGTAAAATGAGTTTTAGAATACGTCCAGTGCTACTTGGCATACGTCCTATAGTCAACACCGTTCTGATACCACTCTGTCACACCCGGTTTTCTAAAGAACAAAACCAGGCTAATCATATGTGTGCCCAGGAAGTCCACACATATGTCAGAATGAAAAAGTACCAGAAACTATGTTATTATATAACGTATACATAGCTATATTAACACTTACATTAGAGTATCGCGGAACGGTGACTAAACTTTAAGCTCCATTCTTCTCAGGGACGGCTGACTGGTGGCTCCGTATGCCAAACACGTCCGAAAGACTTCTGGAAACTCCACTACCTCTTTATCCTTCTTTTGAGCAGCACCTCACTATACACTGAGGTGTGGGGGAAATAGCAAGAGTGAGTCCATGTCGAACTCAACAAGTACAACACAGGGTTCATGAGGCACAAAAGGCTAGACACTGTTTAACTGCGTTTAGCTTTTAATCATCATATAATTAGCAATTGAGTAACATCAAGATAATCCAATTCCCATTAATGAACCAATGATCAATTGTAATAGGATAATGAACAGCATTAACATGAGCATAATAATAATCAATAGTAATTAAGCATGATATAACAATGGTGATCAGCTATTCTGTAAATGTTCCAAGGCCGCCGGTATCCGTGGGCACGGCTAGTATACCAGTTTTTAACTCTGCGTAGAGGTGTACACTTTGACTGTGAGTCATGATTTCCAAATGCATGGGTTAATTACTCCCAAAACACTGAAAACCATATAAAGTCATTCAAAAGTTCGTCTAACAAGTTAGGGCCATTAGATTCACTCGGCAGGCAGATGTAGGAACCCCCTTTTCAAATGGCACAATTCCTTATCGGCTATACTCATAGACTAGAGGTTGTCCTACACCCAACGTGTCAAGCCATTCTTACGCCATTTAAGGTAACCACTAACAAGCTAGAAAAGGTCTCTTGAACAACTAGAGCCAGAGCCATATAGCCCTCACAGCTGTATTGTATGTCCCGGATGATCACGTACAAATAAGTCCTTACGGAGAGAAACCAGAGCAACAATATAACCCCTTGCTCTAGCCCCCATTTCAACGGTAATAAAATCATCTTAATGGTTAATTGCTTAATCCATTAATCAAATTACAAGATCATTGTTCATAATTAAGCACTAGCAATAGCTACCCAAATGCACAACCCATAGGTGACAAGGAAACAAGATATCAATAGCTAAGTTATAATCTCTATGGTTGTCAAGAAGGACACATGCATATGTATGATAATTTCAGTGAATAGGACAACAAGGATGGTCCCATGTTATACTTGCCTTGATCAAAGATTTCCTGATGATACTGCTGGTCTGACTCAAAATAATACTCCTGCTCGTCAAGAAACTGCTCACCGTCTATACTAGATCGTCAAGCATCAACACACAATCATCCGAGCAATCATACACGAAGCAAACAAAGAGACATAATTAAAACAGTACACCAACAGTAACAAAACAGTATAAAATTTTTTTAAAACTCTTCTACATGTTATTACGATCACACAGACGTAAAGATCACGAAATTCGGATTTAAAACGTGAAAGTTATGAATTTTCTAAGATTTTCTATAGATAAATAATTATTTTAATATAAACTTGAAAATTAAATTTTCCAAACCAACTGTACAGCTACACTAACATGTAGAGCTCGTAAATATGAATCTAACGCAACTTGAATCACTCGAATCGGACGTAAAACGAATAAACAGCGGAGAAAAAATGATGGATGGCAAAACTGTAAATAGTATCATCTTCTACCTTGGGCTTGGAGGAGCTCGTGGCCTCCATGGCCACCGCTGCCGCTGCTCTTGCGCATAGAAGGAAGGGCAGCGCTCGGCCGGACCAAGGGCGGCCGGCTGGTTGGCCAGCAGCCGCGCTAGGTCCCTAAGCGAGGAGGAGCACGGCCATGACCGAAGATGATGAACAAGAAACTCTGCATGGTGTTTCTCGTCGGAAAAGAGAGATAAATTAGGAACACGATCAAACAAACACGGATTCGAGAAAACGAGTATACTACGGCATAGAGAACAACGACGGCTACCTTGCAGCAGTGACGGTTTTCGCCGGAGACGAGAAACGTGGCCGGAAAAGCTCGCCGAACCTTCGTCGGAAGTTCGCCGGAACGCAAGCTGTAGATGAAGAACTTTGGCGAGAGGTGGAGGGAGCTACGAGCGGCGGCTCGCGATAAGGGTTGTACTTCTGAAACCAGGGCGTCGAGGGCTACGCCGGCATATATATAGTTGTAGGGTTTGGAAACTTTTCGGATTTTCTTAATTTCGGGATTATTTTAATTCCGTAAATAAAAATAATTCCAGAAAATCTAGAATTACCTTTTAAGCCGCGAAAAATAGCCCAGAGCTCAGAAAAATCATAAGAAAAAATCCTGGGGACTCTTAGAAAGATAAGGAACTCAACTAAATTGGTTTGAGCTCATGGAAAGATTGATGAAGAGATCAAGGAAAAATATTAAGCTCACGAAAATTGAAATTTTAAATCTAGAAAATACCAAAAAGTTTTTCGATGAGAAGTAAACGTTGTCCTGTGGTATTTTGAAAATAATAGCACTCACCAACACCAAAGACAAGCATCACACAAACATCATATTATCAAATTAATATGAAAAAGTTTAAAACCACAATTTTCTATATTTAAATTAGCAGCAACTTAACTTATCTAATAAATTTATCCAGATATTGAAATCATTTATTTTATTTAGTGTTTTTCATGCACAACCCAAAATAGAAAATTTTGGGTGTGACAGACAGGTTGCAGTTGAAGCTGCCAGAGCAGAGTCACTTCTACTTGCATGTGGCACCACCAGAGTATATATCATGCAAGAAACATATCATTGAAAGCTAATTAAGGTGATCGGTTTGGTTTTAGATCCAGAGCTCTGTGCCAAGCGTACAACTAAGTTGCCCTCTCCATTTTATCCATCTCAGTGAGTTACATCCTGCTTTTGTCACTGGGTGTGATGGTTTTTCGTCTAATAATGTTTGCCAAGGGACATGTCGTCATTGTGCTGGTTTGTTCAATCTGTTTGGGTTTAATTTTAATTGGTATGTGTTTTAATAATTGATGATTTCCGGTTGCCATGAAACCAAGCTTTGTGTGTATGAAGTTATGAACTGGTGTGCTGAGAACAAACTTGTACTCTTTGTAATTTGGAACTGTACTGTATGTACTTTGGAACGGTTAATGTACTCTGCTTTTTGTAACACCCTAAAATTTGAAGAAAAGAAAAATAGGGAAAATGTGATTTTTATATTTATTTTTGTGAATCATACAACTATAGAATAAGAATAATTTTTAAATTTAAAATCAAATATAAGGGTAGAAACATGATTGAGCATTCATGCTGCTGCATTTGGAGTTTTGCATTGAGTGGTTTAAATCAAATTCAAATTTGATTTGAAAATCAATTGAAAAATGGATTTGAAAAATTCGGAAAAGAAAAAGAAAAGGAATTTATTTTCTTACCGGGCCGTTTTCCTTTCTCAGCCGGAGTTCGGCCCGCCAGCAGCGGCCCAGCTCTTCCTCTCCGCAAGCCCGCGCCGCCTCCAGTCTCTTCTGGGCCGAGCCCAAGGTGCGGCCCGTCATCGCGCGCGTGGCCCGCTTGACCTGCCGCCGCCCCGTTTTCGCTTTGAGCCGCCGACAGGTGGGACCCGCTTGTCAGCGTCGTCTTCCACTTTCCTTCTTCTTCCTCCCGACGTCGGTGGTTTCTCTTTCCTTTCTTCAAACCGAATCGAATCGATCTCGCTATCCCTCCCTTCCTTAGTTAGCAACGCATCCGGACTATAAAAACGGGACCCCCGAGCTATTTCGCATCTATCCCACCTCCTTCGGGTCGTTTTGGTCGTCTCCTCGAGCTACCGCGCGCGCCACCGTCGCCATCACCGCCACCGCAAGCTAGCCGCCGTCTTCCCGCCATCCTTCGGTCCTATCTTCTACGCGGGTGAGTTCGCGTCGAGGTCCTCTCTCGATTGGTACCGGTTGCGTGGCGTTTGGTGCTCGGGATGCCCTTCTTCGCGAACTCCGGCGAGTTCGGGAGATGCCGGCCATGGCGCCACCGCACGGTCGCCTTCTCCGGTGGGAGCGCCGCCGTCTCTTTTCCCCCGATCAATCCGGACCGTCCGATCTAAAACGGACGGATCATATTGAATGATACCGGTTCGCGTGAACTTTTGTAAAAGAGCCCCTGCGGTTTTGCCTTTTTGAACCCGCGGTCCAAAGCGTATTCTGGAAAATACGTTTTTAATAAAAGAAAACGTAATTCGTTTCGGAAAAAGAAAAATACGCTTTCTGATATTTACAGTTTTGCCATTGAGATTGTTTTAGCCGTAGAATCTTCGTTTTAACTCCGATTTGATCCATTCAAATTGCGTTAGATTCATATTTGCGAGCTCTATCTAATGGTGTAACTGTACAGTAGGTTTAGATTAATTTATTTTCGAGTTTCAATTAAAGTATTTATTTTTCTATAGGAAATCTTCGGAAATTCATAACTTTGTCGTTTTAGATCCGTTTTTCGTGATCTTCGCGTCTGTGTGATCCTAGCGAGTTGTAGATTCATTTTAAAGACTTTTTATTTTATTTTCTTACTGTTGGTGTATTGTTCTAATTATAGTCTTGTTTGTCTATGCATGATTGCCTCTGGATGTGTGTTGTTGATAATGGTTGATCGAGTATAGACGGTGAGCAATTCGTTGGAGATCAAGAGCCTTACTACGAGCAAGATCTTCAGGACCAGTTTGAGCAAGGCAAGTATAGCATGGGATTATCCTTGTTGTCCTATTCACCTTATACAATTAATGTCATTATGCATTTATTCCTTGTTAAGGATGACTTAGTGATTGATCCTATGCCTTGGTACCCATTATGATGCATTGATTAGTATGGGTAGTGCTTAAACATGGACTATGATCATGTAAATTGATTAGAGGAATATGCAATAAACATTAAAATATGATTTTGATTCTTGTACAAAGGGGGTTAGAGCATGTGTGTTGTTTTGATGCTCTAATTGCTCTCCATAAGGACTCATCTATAAGCGACAATCCGGGATTTATAGTACAACTGTGAGGGCTATATGGCTCTGGCTTTAGTCATATAGAAGGACCTTTTCTAGCTTGTTAGAGGTAACCTTTTCGGCGTAAGAATGGCTTGACGAATCGGGTATAGTGCGGCCTCTGTCCTTATGTGTATAGGCTGCGGGTCAATGTGCCATTTGGAAGGGGGGCTCTACATCTGTTTGCCGAGTGAATCTAATGGCCCTAACTTGTTAGACGAACCTTCGAAAGACTTCATAGTGTTTACCCTGCCTGCTCACCTTGGTAGTGTTTTGGGAGTAATTAACCCGGGCATTTGGGTAACACGACTCACAGTGAAAGTGTACGACCTCTGCAGAGTGTAGAACTGTTATAACAGCCGTGCTCACGGTCACGAGTGGCCTTGGACCCTTATGGAATAGTTGAATAATTGTTTATGTTTATGTTTTTGCTATTCATTAATCATTTCACATGGATCATATGTTTATTGTTTACATTGAGACCTATTGATGTTATTGATATGCTAAAATCATGTTAACTAAAAGCTACATGCTGATAAACCCATGATTATGCCTATTTGAGCCTCATGAACCCCATGTTACACTTGTTGAGTACGAGATGTACTTACGCTTGTTTATTTCTCTTATTTGGATAAAAATCCCGGATGGGTAACAGATGGAGGTAATAGCGACTACTACGCCTACTTCCCTGAGGATTACTAGTCTTGCTGTCAACCAGTCAATGTACCTGTGACTGGAGCTACCACGAGAGAGATTTTTATTTATACTTCCGCTACATTTGTGTTAAGACTATGTGTTTAAATATCGTGATGTAATAACATTTGCCATGATACTTCTGTTATAATTTGTGAACTTATGTGTGATTGATCTCTGGGCGCACATAAGGGTAAGCATTCCATTTGGTCGATAAATGGGTGTGACAAATTGGTATCAGAGCTCTTGTTGACTGTAGGACGCAAGCCTAGTTAGCAATGGTCGAAGTAGTGTCATCTTTACACTATTTTTATGCTCACTATCTTGCTCTTGTTATTTGATAAATTTTTATGCTTGTTATGTCTCATTCTATTACGAAATTTTGCCTCTATTCTAACTTCATCTAAAAATTCTGTAGATGACTCGTGACCGTAAGACTGCCCGCATCAGCTTTGGAGGATACTACCCACCTCGTGCCCTGCTTGCAACTGAAGAGCCACAAGAGCCAGAACCTCAGGAACAAGAGAAGACCCCTGTAGCACCAGTCCAAGCACCAGCACCTCCCCAGGAAGAGATCGAGCCTGAAGAAGATCCAGAAATCGTTGAGATTGAAGATGGTGAGGAAGAAGATAATGGAGGAGAACAACCCCCGTCTCCACCACATGAAGCTCCTGAAGATATGCCACCTCCTCCAATGGGGTGGACTGTGAGGATCTACCACAGGAATGGAGGGGATGCTGTCTCTCACATTCGCCTAGTGAGGATGCTCACTGCTTACTTCGCGGATTGGCATCCGGCTGTGGAGTACGTCTGCTGGGAGTACACTCATCCACTAGAGAGCACGTACTGGAAGGCAAGGGCAAGCATCTTTGCACACAAGCAAGACAAGGGAGCATATCAGCTGGACAGGATGTTCTCTCATGTGGGACATCGAGCTACCATTGAGGATAGCATTGAAGATGCTGCTTTTGAAGCATGTATGGGTCTTCGCTATCTTCGCTTTAACCTCATGAAGCATGACATCCATCGTTTCCTTCCTCGTGCACACCCCGAGCTTGGTTGGGCTATGACAGATCCAGTGCAGTTAGAGCCACTACCTCGGGTGATGGTGAACTTTGTCTATGACATGATGGACAGGAAGCTGCAACTAGAAGAGATGGTGAGGACACAAGGGAAGACTATCAAGAGATGCCAAGCAACCATTGATGAGCTCCGAGCAAACCAAGGCTTGCCCAAGATCTACGAGAAGTTAGAGCATGAGCCACTTCCTTAGGAAGTAGGAGTCCTTTTATGTAATAAGAACGTTCTTAGTAACGTCAGTTGAGTCAGTCGAGTCTGTCGTGTGGTTTGAACTTTGGTGTGCTAGTTGCTTTATTATTATGCTTATGTGTGAGTTGGATCTTTGTTTGAGTGTCTGGACTTGTAGGCATGTCTACAAGTTCCATTATTAAGAATAATAAGTTTAATAGTCAAGGAATAATAGTTGGGTTTGATAGTATCTCGTTTCTGTCCTTGCTGTTTTCTGGAGCAGTCTCTGATGTTTCTGTTATAGTTTAAAAATGGTTCGTGCAACATTTATGAAATTTTTATGAGAGAAACTAGACTCAAGCATCTTTCAAATGCCACTGGAATCACCTTTTTATCTAATCTGGTTCGAGAGATATAATTTTCACAAGATAAAGTTTCTGCACAGTCTGGAATCTGGAACAGTTTCTGTTGCGCCTTATTTTTCATAGACTTAACGACAGAATCTGGTCTTGAGGTCTGAATAGAAATTGTGGATAATTTCATAAGCTTTCCAACCATATAAAGCACGCCTCTTTTGGACTTCTGTAGGCCGAGATATGATTGAAATACTGAACTGTCAATATTGCTACTCGTCCAGAAAACTTTCAGATCTCATTCTTAATCTTATAAGTGGTTGATAACCTGGATTTCTTAAAGTTTGCATGTTTATGGGTGGCAGATGGCCGGAAGAGGAAGAGGCAGAGGTCGTGGCAACATTCCCCCAAATCCACCACCACCACCACCACCAACTATTGAGCAATTGCTGGCAGTACAGACGCAGTTGATGCAACAATTGGTGCAGAATCAGCAGAATCAGCCAGTTGCTGGAGTTCAACCACGTGATAAGCGTGGTGAATTTTTGAAGGGTCGTCCCCCAGTGTTCACACATGCTGCTGATCCTTTGGAGGCCGATGATTGGCTTCGTGCAGTGGAGAAACAACTCACCATTGCACAATGTGATGATCGACAGAAGGTGTTGTTCGCTTCTGGGCAACTTCAAGGAGAAGCTCAAGATTGGTGGGAGTCATATGAGTATGGCCGTCCTGCTAATGCTCCTGCAGTCACCTGGCAGGAGTTTAGAGAGAACTTCAGGGCTTATCATATACCTGAAGGGATGATAGAATTGAAGGCGGAGGAATTCAGGAACCTGACCCAAGGGTCAATGTCTGTAGCTGAGTACCGTGACAAGTTTGCTCAACTGTCACGATATGCTCCACATGAGGTGGCCAATGACAATGATAAGCAGCGCCGCTTCTTGAAGGGATTATATGATGGACTACAGTTGCAGTTGATGTCCAATACCTATCCCAACTTTCAGACGCTTGTGAACCGCGCTATTGTGGTGGATAACAAGCGCAAAGAAATGGATGCTAAGAGGAAGAGGTTACAGGGACAAGCCTCCAATAGCAACACCCGTCCACGCACTGGCTTCCAACAGAATACTCAGCAGAGACCTCCTTCTGGACAGTGGAACCGTGGTCAGACTCCATTTCGTGGACAGTTCCCTCAACGTCCCCCATTTCAGCCACAGAGTAGCAACCAACGTCCGCCACAGCAGAATGGGAATCAAGTGCAGCGCCAGGGTCCTTCCAACAACACTCCTACAAAGACCAGTGCTCCCAACACTCCCAACAGGTGTTTCCGTTGTGGAAAAGAAGGTCACCTGTCTTACAACTGCCCGGAGAAGCCTAACCAGCAGACTCCCCAGAGACAGAGCAGCCACCAGAAGCCCGCACTTAACTCGGGAAGGGTGAATCATTTGTCCTAGGAAACTGCAGTGGAGGAGCCAGAAGTTATGCTTGGTACGTTCGATGTCCACTCTACTCCCGCCACTGTTCTTTTTGATTCTGGAGCATCACATTCTTTCATATCACAATCATTTGTTAGAATACATAGAATCCATTTGTGTGCCATGAAGAACCCTATCTTAGTAAACTCACCTGGTGGAAGCATGCCAGCATCTTATCGCTGTCTTCCCATTAGTCTCAACTTAAGGGGGGTAGAGTTTTCAGTTAGTCCTATAGTATTGAGGACAGCCGGGATTGATCTTATACTGGGAATGGATTGGATGATGCAACAACAAGCAGAGATTCAGTGTAAGGATAAATCAGTTGTGCTGACTACACCAAAGGGTGATAGGATCAGGGTTGAAGTCAAAGTGCAAAAACAAGCGACTGCTACAGTGAACCAGCTCAATGATGGTGCCAATTAGGAGGATCCAGTTGTGGAGGAGTTCCCAGATGTGTTTCCGGAGGATTTGCCAGGTATGCCACCAGACCGTGACATTGAATTTATTATTGAATTATTACCTGGAACTGCACCTATAGCTAAGCGACCATATAGAATGGGAGTAAATGAACTAGAAGAACTTAAGAAACAAATTAAGGAGTTACAGGATAAGGGTTTTATTCGTCCTAGTTCGTCACCATGGGGTGCACCAGTAATTTTTGTGGATAAGAAAGATGGAACTCAGAGGATGTGTGTAGATTATCGGTCTCTTAATGAGGTTACCATTAAGAACAAGTACCCATTGCCTAGAATTGATGACCTGTTTGATCAGTTGAGAGGAGCTTGTGTATTTTCCAAGATTGATCTTCGTTCTGGATATCATCAATTGAAGATTCGTGCCAGGGATATACCCAAGACAGCATTTACTACACGTTATGGGTTATATGAGTATACAGTGATGTCATTTGGTTTGACTAATGCTCCCGCATACTTCATGTACTTAATGAATAAAGTGTTCATGGAATATCTGGACAAGTTTGTAGTGGTATTCATTGATGATATACTAGTGTTTTCCAAGACAGAGGAAGAACATGCTGAACATTTGAGGTTGGTCTTGCAGAAGCTCAGAGAACACCAACTATATGCAAAAAGGAGTAAATGTGAGTTTTGGCTTAAGGAAGTTTCTTTTCTGGGTCACATCGTTTCAAATGGAGGAATATCAGTAGATCCTGGCAAGGTGAAGGATGTATTGAACTGGAAACCACCTACCAATGCAAGTGAGATCCGTAGCTTTTTGGGATTGGCTGGTTATTATAGAAGGTTTATAGAGGGATTTTCCAAGCTTGCAAAACCAATGACTGCATTGTTGGAAAAGAATGCTAAGTTTGTGTGGTCCGAGAAGTGTCAGGCTAATTTTGAGGAATTGAAGAAAAGATTGACTACTGCACCTGTCTTAGTTTTGCCAGACCTGAATAAACCTTTCTCTATCTATTGTGATGCATCTCGATTGGGATTGGGATGTGTTCTGATGCAAGAAGGTAGAGTTGTGGCATATGCATCGAGGCAGTTAAGGAAGCATGAGTTAAATTACCCTACTCATGATTTGGAATTAGCTGCAGTGGTTCATGCATTAAAGATATGGAGGCATTATTTGATTGGACACAAAAGTGATATATACACTGATCACAAGAGTCTCAAGTATATCTTCACTCAAACAGATCTGAACTTGAGGCAGCGTAGATGGTTGGAGTTGATAAAAGACTATGATCTAGAGGTGCATTATCATCCCGGAAAGGCCAACGTGGTTGCTGATGCTCTTAGTAGGAAGAGTTATGCAAATGAAATACAAGTAATGCCTATGCCTAAGGAATTGTGTGCTGAGTGTAAGCATCTGAACTTAGGATTTACTACTAATGCAGTGGAACTAGTATTGGAGCCTACTCTGGAGCAAGAAATCCGTAAAGGTCAGCTGAAAGATGAAAAGTTGAGAGAGATAGCTGAAAACATAGCGAAAGGAAAATCTCCAGGATTCCATAAGGATGAAAATGGTACGCTATGGTTCGGGAAAAGATTGTGTGTGCCCGAAGATAGGGAAATACGAATGGCAATTCTGCGTGAAGCTCATGAGTCAGCTTATTCCATACATCCGGGTAGTACTAAGATGTATTTAGATCTGAAAGAGAAATATTGGTGGTATGGTTTAAAGAGAGACGTAGCTGAGTATGTTGCTTTGTGTGACACATGTCAAAGGGTGAAAGCGGAACATCAAAGACCTGCAGGATTGTTACAACCTATGCAGATACCTGAGTGGAAATGGGAAGAGGTCGGTATGGATTTTATAGTTGGGTTACCGCGGACTCAACGAGGATATGATTCAATTTGGGTGATAGTGGATCGTCTGACTAAGGTTGCTCATTTTCTGCCTGTGAAGACTACATATAGCAGTGCGAAACTGGCAGAGTTGTATATGGAAAGAATAGTGAGTCTACACGGAGTTCCTAAGAAGATTGTGTCTGATCGAGGTACTCAGTTTACATCTCATTATTGGCAAAAGATACATGAATCATTAGGGACCAAACTAAATTTCAGTACAGCTTATCATCCTCAGACAGATGGTCAAACGGAGAGAATTAATCAGATATTGGAAGATATGTTGAGAGCTTGTGCTCTACAATATGGTACTAGCTGGGATAAGAGTTTGCCATACGCAGAATTCTCTTATAACAATAGTTATCAGAAGAGTCTTCAAATGGCACCGTTTGAGGCTCTGTATGGACGAAAGTGTAGGACCCCGTTGTTCTGGAATCAGACAGGGGAGAGTCAAGTGTTTGGACCTGATGTATTAAAGGATGCTGAGAAGAAAGTAAGAATGATTAGAGATAATCTAAAAATAGCCCAGTCTAGACAGAAAAGTTATGCTGATACTCGCAGAAGAGAGTTGACATTTGAGGTAGGAGATTATGTTTACTTGAAAGTGTCACCCATGAGAAGTGTGAAGAGATTTAACATGAAGGGTAAATTAGCACCAAGATATATTGGACCTTTCAAGATTATAGAGCGACGTGGTGAAGTGGCATATCAATTGGAATTGCCCGAGAGTCTGGCAGGTGTACATGATGTGTTCCATGTGTCACAATTAAAGAAATGTTTACGAGTACCGGAAGAACAGATTCCGATAGAGGAACTCACTGTTAAGGAGGATCTTACATATGAGGAGTTTCCGGTTAAGATTTTGGAGACTGCGGACAGAGTCACAAGAAGTAGAACAATTAAGATGTGTAAAGTACAGTGGAATCGGTATACTGTAGAAGAGGCTACTTGGGAACGAGAAGAGGATCTGAGAAAAACCTACCCGCAACTGTTTGAGTAAGCACCGGTCGAATCTCGGGGCGAGATTCATTTTAAGGGGGGTAGAATTGTAACACCCTAAAATTTGAAGAAAAGAAAAATAGGGAAAATGTGATTTTTATATTTATTTTTGTGAATCATGCAACTATAGAATAAGAATAATTTTTAAATTTAAAATCAAATATAAGGGTAGAAACATGATTGAGCATTCATGCTGCTGCATTTGGAGTTTTGCATTGAGTGGTTTAAATCAAATTCAAATTTGATTTGAAAATCAATTGAAAAATGGATTTGAAAAATTCGGAAAAGAAAAAGAAAAGGAATTTATTTTCTTACCGGGCCGTTTTCCTTTCTCAGCCGGAGTTCGGCCCGCCAGCAGCGGCCCAGCTCTTCCTCTCCGCAAGCCCGCGCCGCCTCCAGTCTCTTCTGGGCCGAGCCCAAGGTGCGGCCCGTCATCGCGCGCGTGGCCCGCTTGACCTGCCGCCGCCCCGTTTTCGCTTTGAGCCGCCGACAGGTGGGACCCGCTTGTCAGCGTCGTCTTCCACTTTCCTTCTTCTTCCTCCCGACGTCGGTGGTTTCTCTTTCCTTTCTTCAAACCGAATCGAATCGATCTCGCTATCCCTCCCTTCCTTAGTTAGCAACGCATCCGGACTATAAAAACGGGACCCCCGAGCTATTTCGCATCTATCCCACCTCCTTCGGGTCGTTTTGGTCGTCTCCTCGAGCTACCGCGCGCGCCACCGTCGCCATCACCGCCACCGCAAGCTAGCCGCCGTCTTCCCGCCATCCTTCGGTCCTATCTTCTACGCGGGTGAGTTCGCGTCGAGGTCCTCTCTCGATTGGTACCGGTTGCGTGGCGTTTGGTGCTCGGGATGCCCTTCTTCGCGAACTCCGGCGAGTTCGGGAGATGCCGGCCATGGCGCCACCGCACGGTCGCCTTCTCCGGTGGGAGCGCCGCCGTCTCTTTTCCCCCGATCAATCCGGACCGTCCGATCTAAAACGGACGGATCATATTGAATGATACCGGTTCGCGTGAACTTTTGTAAAAGAGCCCCTGCGGTTTTGCCTTTTTGAACCCGCGGTCCAAAGCGTATTCTGGAAAATACGTTTTTAATAAAAGAAAACGTAATTCGTTTCGGAAAAAGAAAAATACGCTTTCTGATATTTACAGTTTTGCCATTGAGATTGTTTTAGCCGTAGAATCTTCGTTTTAACTCCGATTTGATCCATTCAAATTGCGTTAGATTCATATTTGCGAGCTCTATCTAATGGTGTAACTGTACAGTAGGTTTAGATTAATTTATTTTCGAGTTTCAATTAAAGTATTTATTTTTCTATAGGAAATCTTCGGAAATTCATAACTTTGTCGTTTTAGATCCGTTTTTCGTGATCTTCGCGTCTGTGTGATCCTAGCGAGTTGTAGATTCATTTTAAAGACTTTTTATTTTATTTTCTTACTGTTGGTGTATTGTTCTAATTATAGTCTTGTTTGTCTATGCATGATTGCCTCTGGATGTGTGTTGTTGATAATGGTTGATCGAGTATAGACGGTGAGCAATTCGTTGGAGATCAAGAGCCTTACTACGAGCAAGATCTTCAGGACCAGTTTGAGCAAGGCAAGTATAGCATGGGATTATCCTTGTTGTCCTATTCACCTTATACAATTAATGTCATTATGCATTTATTCCTTGTTAAGGATGACTTAGTGATTGATCCTATGCCTTGGTACCCATTATGATGCATTGATTAGTATGGCTAGTGCTTAAACATGGACTATGATCATGTAAATTGATTAGAGGAATATGCAATAAACATTAAAATATGATTTTGATTCTTGTACAAAGGGGGTTAGAGCATGTGTGTTGTTTTGATGCTCTAATTGCTCTCCATAAGGACTCATCTATAAGCGACAATCCGGGATTTATAGTACAACTGTGAGGGCTATATGGCTCTGGCTTTAGTCATATAGAAGGACCTTTTCTAGCTTGTTAGAGGAAACCTTTTCGGCGTAAGAATGGCTTGACGAATCGGGTATAGTGCGGCCTCTGTCCTTATGTGTATAGGCTGTGGGTCAATGTGCCATTTGGAAGGGGGGCTCTACATCTGTTTGCCGAGTGAATCTAATGGCCCTAACTTGTTAGACGAACCTTCGAAAGACTTCATAGTGTTTACCCTGCCTGCTCACCTTGGTAGTGTTTTGGGAGTAATTAACCCGGGCATTTGGGTAACACGACTCACAGTGAAAGTGTACGACCTCTGCAGAGTGTAGAACTGTTATAACAGCCGTGCTCACGGTCACGAGTGGCCTTGGACCCTTATGGAATAGTTGAATAATTGTTTATGTTTATGTTTTTGCTATTCATTAATCATTTCACATGGATCATATGTTTATTGTTTACATTGAGACCTATTGATGTTATTGATATGCTAAAATCATGTTAACTAAAAGCTACATGCTGATAAACCCATGATTATGCCTATTTGAGCCTCATGAACCCCATGTTACACTTGTTGAGTACGAGATGTACTTACGCTTGTTTATTTCTCTTATTTGGATAAAAATCCCGGATGGGTAACAGATGGAGGTAATAGCGACTACTACGCCTACTTCCCTGAGGATTACTAGTCTTGCTGTCAACCAGTCAATGTACCTGTGACTGGAGCTACCACGAGAGAGATTTTTATTTATACTTCCGCTACATTTGTGTTAAGACTATGTGTTTAAATATCGTGATGTAATAACATTTGCCATGATACTTCTGTTATAATTTGTGAACTTATGTGTGATTGATCTCTGGGCGCACATAAGGGTAAGCATTCCATTTGGTCGATAAATGGGTGTGACACTTTTGTATTTTTATATGTTCTGGGCTTGTTGATTACTCCGGTGGTGCTTAATGTTATTTTCTCATCTGCATCATTGTTTGGTTGCCCGGGAACTCCACATAGTTTGGATTGTTTGTTTTTTCTCATCATTGTTTGATTACTCCAGTGTGGCTTTTCTTTTGACCTTGGTAGGTATCTGTTATTTGAGGAACTATACAAGGCGGTCGGCCTACCAGAAAATTGGAAGCTACCGCTAGGTCATTTGATATTATAAATTCTTCGGACACAGTCAAGTATACTGTCACATTCCACGTAGACAATGGATCCCCACTGCAGGATGGCTGTCATAAGCTCTAATTGTTACAAATATAATTAGTGTAATGCGCCTCTGGATAACAAATTGAGTGTCACGTAGAATCAAGAAGAGAGTCAACCTTGCTAGTTGTCATCTGATGATAATAAATTGTAGGGAACGGACAGGTTGCAGTCATGATGCATCCATGTAATTTTCGGACAGAGCATAAATTTGAAGGAAACATATGTTACAAATATAATTATCACGGTCAAATACTTTTACAGGCAGAGGCCATCAGTGACCAAGCTCAAATTAATTTATCATCCTGAGCACATTCATAGAGGCTACAGCCACACGATTATATTCCTGGCCTGAAGCAATACCAGTTACGTCAGTCAACTCCACCACCACTGAAACACAATGTTCCGGTGTTTTAGCTGAAAAATTCGCAAAAAAAAAGGGTTCCCTAACTCAAGCTTCTGCACATTTCATTTCATGGCATGTGCACATCATCTTCTTCAGTTGGTTCCGTGGGTCTCGGCTGTCTTGACTTAAACGACAGAGCTGAGAAGGCCTGAGGCACTAGCTCATTGTTGCAACGCCACTACTGTTTTGTGTTTTGGAGGGACGAGAGCTCGGTGGACTCCATCGTACGGCCAAGAATTCCATGAACCATGTCATCCGTCATATATAGGCGTCCTGGTACGTGTTCGTCCTGCTGCCATTGCCATGCATTCATGTCCAGAGCGGCGTCTTTGGCGTCTGAGGCTACGGGGCCAATGTGCCAATTGGTTGGTTGATTTTGCCAACCTACTTCAAGGACCAAAAACGGCGATCAGAGGAGGATGAATGGGAGCCATAATTTTTTTTTGAAAATAATTGGCTACTGTCCCAAAATCACCACCAAATGCGCGAATAAAACACCGTGATGTCTATGACTCAACTAGTGGGTGGATGTTCCCTATTAACACATCGGGACACCACAAACAAGCACAAAACAAGACCTAAACCGAGGGACAAAAAAGGGATACTCAACTCCTATGAAGATGAAGCGAATTCTCAACCCAAAGTACCCATACCAACTGGTGACAAAAGTATTTAGAAAAAGATTCTTGAGATGCTAGAAAATCAATGCAAAAGACGGATCTCAACACGAGCACTCGAAGAGCCCAAACACAAATTTTTCAGCATACGGGTGCAGAGGCTCCGTGGTTTGGAGATTCCCAGAGGTTCCGCATTTTTCCCGGAGGCTCCATGGTCTGGAGATTCCCGAAGGTTCTGCGTTTTTCGCGGAGGCTCCGCGCTGTCCAGATACAGCAGCACGAACTAAGGAAGAACGGGTCAAAACTCAATCAAAATAACTCAAATTGACTTGAAACTTTGCAAGTAGGTTCTTGAAAGTGTTGAGAAGATATCTTCAAGAAATCAACACCCAATTTCAAGCCTATCAACGAGAAATCGAAGAAGAACGAAAAACACCGGTTCTTGAGAAGTAGACCAACAAATCGCCCGATCTGCAAGCTCGTGAAAAATTGCTTGATTTTTTCGGTGGAAAGGTTCAACTCACGTCATAGCTTAAATAAAGGCAACAAGAACGAACCAAAATGGTCTAGAAACGAAGAATCGGCTCAAGAACGAGAGGGGAAAGAAGAAGAACGCGAAGAACACATCACAAATCACAAGAACAAAACTTCTTCCAAATCCTGGAGGACACAAGGAGGATTCAGGACCTCCTTTCCCACTTCTTGGTTCTTATACTAAACACATAGATTAGTGGACCTCTCTGTCACACAAGCAACAAAGGGAGGGGAAAACCCTAACAAGGATGAAAGAAAAATACAAAATGGAGGAGGTGAGGGAGATGGGGGCTCTCTCATCCTATTTAATAGGACTATTACACAGTCCCAGTTTTGTCCCTGGATACAATTGAGTCAAACCACTTACCCAAGGGCGTTATGGTCCAACCCAGTGTCATCTTCATTCGACGGCCACCGCGTCTCCTCATGAGTAGCTTCGCCTCGACGCGAACTCCCCAATGCCGCCACGTGCTGTCCATTCCTCCTCGGAACCTCCACCCAGGTTTTGAGGCCCAAACCCGTAAACCCGCCACCGATGGTTTTGAGGCCCAAACCATCAAACCTGCTCGCGAGTAGCGTACTCCATACGCGTCCCCTGCCGCTCGACACGTGTCACCACCGTCCTCGACCGGCCGGCCACCAAGTCCTCTGAGCCCCGCTCGACTTGCACGTCCTTTATCTTGACTCGGTCAACACGGTCACTCCCATATACATTTGCGCTTGTCGATGTCCTAGATGTCAGCCACCGCGACTGGTCACCCGGCTCTTGGTCCCTCAGTCCAAGCCTCACGCCCGCCCTTCACCACTCCCGGTCCATTGGCATGGAACATCTCTACTTGACCTTCACGCCGCCGTCGACCACCACCTCCGAGCTCCACACGTCCACAACACAAGCCAAGAGACATGTCGCATACATAGCTTTTGCTATGGTAGGGTTAGTCACCACTCAACCTTCTCTGTGGATCACGTTGACAATCACTTATCACAAAACAAAACACAAGGGCACATTTTAACCTTGTGTTCGCAATCTCAACCTTGATGAGTACATTGGTAACACCAACACACGAACAGCTTGAGCAAAAGAAAAAGAAGAAGAGAAAACAAAGAGCTCAACCAAATGACCAAAAGCCAAAGAAAAGCCAAAATGAGATCATTTGAAATGAGCAAAACTTGGTCCCCAAAGACTTGGGCAATGGCTCGACACAACCATGTAAAACAAAGCTAGCCCTTAAGAAGAGGCAATGGGCTCAACACCTAGCAAAGCTCGAAAAGCCAAAAAACTGCTAGACCCTCCAAAAAAGGCAAAAGCTCAACACATCTAGCAAAAGCAACTCAAGTGCAACTCCCCCTAAACAAATGCAATCTCCTTGATGAATGCACAATCAACATGTGTCTCTCCCCCATGGAGTCCCAGATGAATGCACACTCAACATGTGTCTCTCCCCCTTGGAGTGTGATCTCTCTCTCGGAGTCATGTGTGCTATCTCTCCCCCTTGTTGACACATGCACTTATCAAGCTAAATCCAAAGACTGCAACTCCCCCTCAAAATATGCTATTAATGCACGGAATGCAGAAATGCAGAAGCTTTAAGATTATAGCAAATAAATTGAAGAGATGCTCTAATTGATGTTGTCATGGTTATATAGTAACACATACAAGTGCTAGCAAATGCTCAAGGTGACCAAATGAGACGAAATATGGCATTTAAGCAAGTGTGGTCAAGTTAGAGCAATTTTAAAAAAGGGTGCACCACCAAAGGTGCCCATAGCAAAGATAGACAGGGGAATGACCTTGTGCTACACATGTATGCAAAGTGAACTACCCCAAACAAAGTTCACACATCATGTCAAGAGATAAACTTGTGGTTTGATCAAATTTTAGATACCAAGTGAAATTTATCAGAGTTATGCAGCTTATCACCAAAGTTTGTCAGATAAGGGTGTGCGGGAGGTTATCTGTGCCATCAAAACCTGACTTAGCGACCATGTCAAGCCTATGCCAAAGGCAATCAAAAGCTTAAGACAATGATCTCGGTATCCATTACAGAGCTCAAGCAAGTGTGTAACTCAAGGTATGAGTCGTAGCAACTAAGCATATATATGAAGCAAAAGAGATCTCAACACATTCTACACATGCTAGTTGCCTCAAGTAGTGGTGAACACATTTCATGTTTCAATAAGTTTTAATCAAGTTCACAGTTTGGAAAACAAGCTTAGCTCATAACATGCATCAATTGATGAAAAGGAGCCTAAGCCAAAAGCACATCATGTATATCCATAACATCCCCAACAAGAGCATAGTGTCAATCTAGCTACTATAAGGATGAAGCTCGGGATGCAATATGATACATGATGATATGATATGCAAGTATGATACAAAAACAAAAACAAAGGCTAAACTACAAAGAAAAACAAAACTAGAATACATCAACCAAAGTTCCCCTCCTCTAAAAAGGGAAACAAACTCCAAGCTCCCCTCGCACGCGAGCAAACTGGGCTTGGTCAAGTGGTTTGGTGAAGATATCTGTGAGCTAGTTTTGGGTATCAATGTGATGCAGATCAATATCACCTTTCTATGTGCTTTGTCTTTGAGTGGAGAACTGGGTTCTTGGCTATGCTTATGGCACTGGTGCTATCATAAAACAAAGGCACTCGTCTAAACTCTAACCCAAGGTCTCTCAGAGTAGCTATTATCCAAAGCAACTGGGAACAACAAGCAGCAGCAACAACATATTCAGCTTCTGTGGTGGATTGGGTGACGCTAGACTGCTTGTGAAAAGACCAAGACACAAGAGAAGATCTAAGAAACTGACAAGTCCCAGAAGTGAATTTCCTCTCAACATGACAACCAGCATAATCTGCATCAGAATACCTGCAAAGAGAAAGAGATGAGGAGGCCAAAAACCAAAGATCAAACTCGGGTGTGAAATGAAGGTACCTGAGGATCTGCTTGACGGCTTGACTACGAGATGTGCGTGGCGAAGATTGAAAGTGCACGCACAAGCAGACCGCGAACTGGATGTCTGGTCTCGTCATTGTCAGGTATAGCAAGGACCATATCGTGCTTCGGTATTCCTTCTGGTCCAAGGTTTCTCCTTCCTTATCTTCATCTAGGGCCGTCATGGTTGACATGGGCGTCGAAAGAGCCTTGGCCTCACCCATATTGAATTTCTTGAGCACGTCCTTGGTGTATTTGCCTTGGTGCACGAACATCCTCTCGTGAGTTTGCTTGATTTGCAGCCCGAGGAAGAAAGTCAATTCGTCCATCATGCTCATCTCAAATTCCCTGCTCATAGTATCTGAAAACTTAGCAATAAGAGAATGAGAAGAGCCACCAAAGATTATATCATCCACATATATCTGAACCAAGAGGATGTCAGTGCATTGCTTGAGGAGGAACAAAGTTTTATCTACGAAACCCATCCTAAAACCCTTATCAAGCAAGAAAGCTTTCAAATGCTCATACTAGACTCTCAGGGCTTGTTTCAAACCATACAAAGCTTTGTGAAGTTTAGAAACATGGTTGGGGAACTTAGGATTTTCAAAGCCAGGGGGTTACCTCACATAAACCTCTTCCTCTATGTACCTGTTCAAGAAGGCACTCTTCACGTCCATCTGATACAGCTTGAACCCTTTTGAAGCTGCAAATGCTAAAAGCATTCTAATGGCTTCTAGACGGACAACAGGAGCAAATGTTTCTTCATAGTCTATTCCCTCTTTTTGGCAAAAACCCCGAGCCACCAATCTCGCCTTGTTTCTCTCTACCACCCCATCCTCACTCTGTTTATTCTTATAAACTCACTTTGTACCTATGGGGTGACACTTTGGTGGAGGTGGAACTAAAACTCACACTTGGTTCTGCTCAAAGTTCTCTAACTCCTCATGCATAGCATTGACCAAATCGGCATTAAATAGAGAGTGTCCAATATCTCGAGGCTCAAAAGAAGCTACGAAAGCAGAGTGAGCGAAGTGTGAGATCTGATGTGACCTGGACTGCGTGACCCACTGGTCGATGTCACCGATCATGGTCTGAGGTGGGTGGCGACACTGAATGTGCCGAGGTGCTTCTCTCGAAGAAGTTGCCTCCCCCTCAATAGTAGCTGGGGCCTCCTCATGTGCAGCCGGCGTAGGCTAAGGAGGCGGCTCGTGCGGACCCCAAGTAGTGGAAGAAGATGGATCGGGGCTGTGAGCCAAAGTAGTCATCGCAGACTCGACTAGAGCAGTCGAAAAGGTTGGCTCGGCATCTCCCCAATCAGCATCTTCCTCATTCTCCTCAACAAAGATGTTCTCACCGATCTCCTAATCACCTACACATTCAAAGACAGGAACCGAACAAGGCATGGTCTTGCGAAGTTAACCTCACAGGTCTCTACAACTCGGTTAGTTTCAAGGTTAAGTACACGATAAGCATGAGAACGTGAAGCAAAACCAAGAAAAATACCAACGGAGGATCGAGACTCAAATTTGTCCAAATTATCTGGTTTCAGAATGAAACACTTGCATCCAAACACTCTAATGTGGCTTACCTTGGGTGGTCATCCGAATCGCAACTCATAAGAAGTCTTCTTCATGAAGGCTCGAAGGAAAATGCGATTTGAAACATGACACATGGTGTTGATCGCTTCGGCCCAATATCTCCTAGGAGTCCTATGCTCATCGAGCATCATCCTGGCCATCTCAACAAGGGTCCAATTCTTGTGCTCAACAACACCATTTTGCTAAGGGACATAGCGAGAGGAAAACTGATGCTCGAGGCCCAAAGAAGCACAAAATGTTTCAAAATGAGTATTCTTAAATTCTGTGCCATTGTCACTGCGAATCGCTCTCATGGCATTCTTAGGGAACTCATTTTGCAACTGAAGAATCAAATCCCGAGCATGTGAAAAAGCCTCATCCTTACCCTCCATGAAAAACACCCAAGAGTAGTAAAAAAAATCATCCACAATCACTAGAACGTACCACTTCCCACCATCTGACCGAACCCGAGCTGGACTAACTGTGTCCATGTGAAGTAGCTCGCCGGGTTCCTTGGTCATGACTTGGTTCACAGGGGGGTGAGAAGTGGCAACCATCTTCCCATGACAAAGCTCAAGTGAGCTTGACCTAGCTAGTAACTCAAAGCTCAAGTGACCAAGTCTCCTATGCCACTTCCAAAGCTCAGAGGAGGATCCGGCCACCAAACATCAAGAAGAGCCAAAGGAGTGAGAAAAATCAGCTCGAAAGACATGGCCAAAAGGGACAATCTGGCACACAAGATTTCCCTAGGAATCAAGAACTCGAGACAAGCCGGTCTTAAAGCACACTTCAAAGCCATCTTGAAGGAGTTGCGAAATAGAAAGCAAATTGAAATGCAAATTTGAAACCACAGCAACATCCTTTAAGACAACTCTCGTTGACCTGAATGGTCCCACGTGAAAGCACCTTACCTTTGCTATTGTCCCCGAATGTAATGTACTCCATACATTGCATGGGGTCAAGGCTGGAGAACCATTTTGAACTTCCGGTCATGTGGCACGAACAGCCGGAATCAATGAGCCACGTGTTCTCTAGGCCTCCATCCTACATTAATAGAAATACATGGGATGAGCAAATGGCACAACACTGGGGTTAGTAAACTGTGAAGGATACTAGTGTTGGCTCATTTGCCTTGGAAAAATGTTAGGAAAAACACCAAACATACCATGTCCCATTTGAGGAAAGTGGGCACCACGTGGGGGAAAACGTGGTCTGCTAGAACTGTAGGATTGAAAGCCAGTGCCACGAGGTCCAAAGTCATATTGATCACGACTTGAACCACGCCGGGCACGAGCACCACAACCACCGTGTGGTCTCGTAACCTGAGGCCTAGCACCTTGAGGCATTGCACCTCTTGGCCTAGCATTGCGCCTCTGAATAGGAAGCACATGTATGCCATGGGGGGGCTGTACATGTTCCGGTTGTTCAACTCATACTCCTGTTGCTCATCTCTCTTCCTCCTAAAGCAAAACTCAACAAGGTGACCATCCCTATGGCAATAGTCACAGTGATACCTCACCTCTCTCTTGGGTGGTTATTGGCTCACTTTCTTGTGGATATGTGTCACTCTTGGTAGCCTTTTGGCTTTAGGAAGGAGATCCTCAGAGATGTTTGGTAGAGTATCAAGTGAATTCCTGAGATGGTTCGGTTTTAGAACCCAAACCTATTTCTGAGGTGGAGTTCTTGGAGGTTCTTCAAACACTCCACCTTTCATAGTGGGTTCGGTAGGCTTAGGTGGATTGATCTTGATCAATTTGGGAGTAGTGGAAGGTTTCTCACTTGGGCTCAAACCATTGAACTCACCAACTTTGCCATAGACATGTTCACCCTTCCCACTTAAAGCAAAGCCTACTCCTGATGTCCCAGTTCCCCGCCTGAACTGGCTCATCATCATGCCCAACTGTGGCTCACTATAAGATATCCAATTCAAGATAGACCGAAGGTATGTGTTGTCTTCCTTGGATCTCATCTTCTCCTGCTTGCAAGACTCAAGCTCCAACACCAAGCCCTCACAACGTGCACACTCAACAACCGTGCTATCTGAACTGGCCATCTCAAGAGCAAGGATCTTGACATTCTTCTCTGCCAACTCAGATTGCAAGCCCGAACAGGACTTGCATGCACCCAACAAGCTAGACCTAGCCTTCAGCTCATTGTTCTCATCTAACAAGACAACATACTTATATTGTAACTTAGAAAAGTTGGTCACACTCAACCTCGTCAGACACATGAACGATAAGTTTTTTAGCTTCCTTAAGCTCTTTCTTCACAACTTCTAGCTTGTCCTTAAACTCTTTCCTCTCACGAGTAGCACGTTTTAGCAGCTTATCTTGACTCATCAAAGTATCAGTCATGATATCAAGCTCGACAATAAGAGTATCGACGATGGGTTTTACCTCGGTAGAGTCATCTTCGTCGGGAGCATGTCCATGTTGGGCTTCACCCCTTCATCCACGGCCATAGTGCGGCAGCCTCCATGAATGGACTTGGAGACGAAACAAAGCCCGATCAACTTGTCCTCATGTCTCTTCTCGGACTCATCGTCGCTCGGGGGAGAAGAAGAAGAAGACCGGTCGTCATCGGTGTCATTGTCGAGGTCGCTGAGGGAGGCGAGGAAGGCACGCTCTTGGGCCTTGGCCTTCTTGAAGTACTTCTTCAATGCCTTCTTGTCAAATCCTCCCTTCAACTTGTGCTTGGAGGCGTACTCGCGCTTGTCCTTGCGCTTGCTGGAGTCATACTTGTCAGAGGAGTGCTTGTTCTTCTTGGGGCAGTGGGTGACGAAGTGGTCGGGATCTCTACAGCCGTAGAATCCTTCCTTCGAACCACCACCACGCCAGCGATTCAAGCGGTTGTTATGAAACCGTGAGAACCGGCTGATGATCAATGCCAGCTCGTCGTCCCCTAGGACCTCCAATTGCTCCTCTGTGATAGACACCAAAGAAAATAAGGCAAATGACATCTGTGAGGGGTTAGCCAAAGAACTTGAGCCATTACCTGAGACCAAAGTCATAGTCGGTGCAGAGGGATTCTTGAGCTTGGTTTGGGTCTGGTAGTCGATCTCTATGGACTTGAGCATGCTAAAAAGCTCATCCATGGTGAGGGTCTCATACCTCAAAGACTCAATGATGGTGGTCACCTTCACATCCCATACCTTCCGATCTAGGGCATATAGAAGCTTGAGTGCCCTCTCATGATCGTCATAAGGTAATTGTGCCTTGTTTGCTCGCATCTTGTTGACGATGGTCTGAAAGCGAGAAAACATGGCATCGATGGACTCGCCATCAAGCTAGGTGAAGTTCTTGTACTCTCTCTTATACGTCTCGTAGAGTCTAGTTTTGACCTATGCGGTCCCCTCGTGATAGCTCTGAAGCCTCACCCAGATCTCCCAAGCAGTAGTACAATCAAAGACACTCTCGAACTCCTAAAGCAAAAGACTCGAGAAAAGAATTGCGCGAGCTCTGCTATTAGCATTGTGCCGATCATTTTGATCTTGCGTGACACGAGCACAGGGTTCAAGCACAATGTAAGTAGCATCCTCGTAAATCTCCCAAACAAGCCAATCAATCCCCTAGAGATGCACGGACATCCGGATCTTCCAATAGGGGTAGTTTGTTCCATCAAAGAATGGTGGTTTTACCAGAACCACGCTCCATGTCGCTTTCGTAGATCATGGACCGATTAAGGTGGAATGATCCTTAATCGACTTCGATACCAATTGAAGGACCGAAAATGGTGACCAGAGGGGGGTGAATGGGAGATGTAAATTTCTTTCAAAAATAATTGGCTACTATCCCAAAATCACCACCAAATGCGTGAACAAAACACCGTGATGTCCATGACCCAACTAGTGGGTGGATGTTCCCTAGGAATATAGCGGGACACCATAAACAAGCACGAAAGAAGACCTAAACCGAGGGACGAAAAAGCAATACTCAACTCCTATGGAGAGGAAGCGAGTTCTCAACCCAAAGTACTCATGCCAACTGGTGACAAGAGTACTTAGAAAAATATCCTTGAGACGCTAGAAAATTAATGCATAAGACGGATCTCAACACAAGCACTCGGAGAGACAAACATAAATTTTCAGCATACAGGTGCGGAGGCTCCACGTTTTCCCCCGGAGGCTCCGTGGTCTGGAGATTCCTGAAGGTTCCGCATTTTTTTTGGAGACTCTGCGGTCTAGAGATTCCTGGAGGTTCCATGTTTTTCCCGGAGGCTCCGCGGTCCCGGAGGTTCCGCATTTTTCATGGAGGCTCCATGCTGTCTAGAAACAACAGCACGAACCAAGAAAGAATGGGTCAAAACTCGATCAAAACAACTCGGATTGACTTAAAACTTTGCAGGTAGGTTCTTGGGAGTGTTGAGAAGATATCTTCAAGACATCAACACCCAATTTCAAGCCTATCAACGAGAAATCGAAGAAGAACGAAAAACACCGGTTCTTGAGACCTAGACTAAGAAATCGCCCGATCTGCGAGCTTGTGAGGAATTGCTTGATTTTCTTCGGTGGAAAGGTCCAACTCACGTCATAGCTCAAATCAAGGCAACAAGAACAAACTAAAATGGTCTAGAAACGAAGAATCGGCTCAAGAACGAGAGGGAAAAGAAGAATAACGTAAAGAACACATCACAAATCACAAGGACAAAACTTCTTCCAAATCTCGGAGGAAACAAGAAGGATTTGGGACCTCTTTTCCCACTTGAATTCTTGGTTCTTATACTAAACACATGGATTAGTGGACCTCTCTGTCACACAAGCAACTAAGGGAGGGGAAAACCCTAACAAGGATGAAAGAAAAATGCAAAATGGAGGAGGTGAGGGAGATGGGGGCTCCCTCATCCTATTTAACAGGGCTATTATACAATCCCAGTTTTGCCCTCAGATATAATTGAGTCAAACCACTTAGCCCAAGGGCGTTATGGTCCAATCCAGTGTCATCTTCATCCGACGGCCACCGCGTCTCCTTATCAGTAGCTTTGCCTCGACGCAAGCTCCTCGATGCCACCACGTGCCGTCCGTTCCTCCTCAGAACCTCCGCCTGGGTTTTGAGGCTCAAACCCGTAAACCCGCCACCGATGGTTTTGAGGCCCAAACCACCAAACCTGCTCATGAGTAGCGTATTGCATACGCGTCCCTCGCCTCTCGACACGTATCACTGCCGTCCTCGACCGGCCGGCCGCCGAGTTCTCTAAGCCCCACTCGACTTGCACGTCCTCCGTCTTGACTCGGTCAACACGGTCACTTCCATGTACATTTGTGCTTGTCGATGTCCTAGATGTCAGCCACCGCGGCTGGCCACCCGGCCTCCTGGTCCTTCGGTCCAAGCCTCACGTCCGTCCTTCACTACTCCCAGTCCATCGGCACGGCACGTGTCTACTCAACCTTCACCCCGCCGTCGACCACCGCCTCCGAGCTCCACATCTGCACAACACAAAGCAAGAGACATGTCACACACATAGTTTTCGCTATGGTAGGGTTAGTCACCACTCAACCTTCTTCGTGGATCACGTTGACAATCACTCATCACAAAACGAAACACAAGAGCACATTTCAACCTTATGTTCGCACTACTCATCTTCACTTTCCTGTGCTGTGATATGGCCTCAGCCCACTTACACAGCCAAGCCCAGCTCGCCCATATTATAAAACTAACTAGACAAGAACGAGGCCCATCTACTTGCAAAGCTCAATCGTAATATAACCTCGTCTCGCTCGCTCGTGCCCTTGACAGAGGTGGCGGCGGCGGCGGCAGCGCGAAGCAATCGTAAGTCAACCGTACACTTGGAGGTGAGAAGCCTTCCGAGTATTGCCTCGATCGATCTTTGGAAGGGAAAAAACAAACGTGTCTCCGTCCGCCGAGTGTGCGTGCACCGGGCGAATTTTCTTGTTTGGGTTTCGCTGCCACATGAAAAATTCTGTGTACAATCCACAGATTAATTATTTCTCTAAACTGCTATGGTTCTACTGAACCAGCATCATGCAATACACAAGTAAAACAGCTTATTTGCAGGTTATAGTCGGCTGGTCGCGGTCGTGGCAAAGTGAAAGCAATTGTTGTCCTCCCCCATGCACTCTGTCTGGTCTGCCGTTCCGCCCTTACCCAGCATCAGTGCCATTGCCATCGCACCTTTCAAGGTCCCTTAATTAACTTTGCTTTCATTTCATCCATGCCGTTTTGTTACCTGTTCAGTCAACTTCGTACATGGTCTTTGTGAGCATTTCTTTACCTTTCCTTTATACCCTGGTCTCTGACTGATAAGGTGAAAAGCAGTGTCCTCCTCTGTTTCTTTGCTTGTGGTCTGCATCATCGCATCAAAACATGGCATGCATGTCGAGCTTTCTCAAAAGACAATGCAGCATCATTCCTTACTTGCCCATGCATCCAGCTGTATGCTAAAGAAAAGCATCCATAATATGGTTGTGTATATATATGTAGTTCCTATACGAGAGCAGGGTGGTCCTTGTTTTTGTGGCAGCACCTCATACCTCACACACTCACGCCTGTTCGTTCTTGCAATCTCTCAACGCTATCACATTCACATCTCAACAGAAAGGCACAATGCTGGCTCGTCAGAAACCAGGTACAGTTCCAATAAAACTTTGTTAAATTATCATATCATACAGTATTGTCTCTATAGCTAGTGTTGTTGGTACTTGGATTATTAGTGATGACACATCGGCGTGAACCTCATTGAGAATGACCAATGCAACGGGACAATTTGATTTCCTATGCTAACTCCATTGTGTTGACTGAATTTCTGTTTTATTTTCTTTGCAGATTAGGGCCATCCGTGTGACTCAAGGATCTTTGATTTCCAGAAATTATGGGCAGTTTTGTGGGTTGCTTTGCCTGGCCTGTTTAGCTACGGATTTATCATTAGGATTTATGTTTTTTATTTAATTTTACCAGGTATGGGTAGCTCGCAACTTTGTGGTAAACAATTAAATAAACCCACGGCTTCCACGAATGCAAAATTATAATAATTCTATATGAATTCTGAACTATATTCAACACAATTATTTCCAGGGGAGCTTTGTGGCTTGTTGTGTGTGGCCTGTTTAAGTATGGATTTATCATTTGGCTTGGTGCTTCTTTGATTTATTTTTACAAGGTATGGATAGCTCACAACTTCATAATGTGCTAAACAATTATATATTCAAAGGCCCGAAACCTTTAAAACACTTTAGCATCCCTGATATTCTCATCGGTATGTGTAAATATTTAAATTTGTTTGTGTCCTCTTTTTGTTTATATTTTATCAGCTCATTAGCTGAAACCTTTTAAAAACTTGGCTAGCTATGTGCAGTCACAACGGCCCGAAATAACTGCATAATCTTTTCTTTTAAAGATCAATGGCTCAAAAAAATTGGTCCGTACGAACCAGTGGTTCCTTTTGAGCACTGCAGAAAATCTCTTCCCAAAATTTATTTTCATGATTCCAAAACAATGGGAATTATTATGGTCGTTACTATCGATGCTTCCGCCCCATCGCGCCATTTAAGGTCCCTTAATTAACTTCGCTTTCATCCATGTCGTTTTACCTTTTCATTCAGTTTCATACATGGCCTTTGTTTGAGCGTTTCTTTACCTTTCCCTTTAAAGCCTGACTGATGAGGTGAAAAGCAGTGTCGTCCTCTGTTCCTTTGCTTGTGGTCTGCATCATCGATCTTTCTCAAAAGATAATGGAACATCATTCCTTACTTGTCCATGCATCCAGCTGTATGATAAAGAAATGTATCCATAATATGGTTATATATATATATTTCCTCTACAAGCAAGCTGGTCCTTGTTTTTGTTGCAGCACCTCATACCTCACACAACCACGCCTGTTGGTTCTTGCAATCTCTCAACGCTGTGGCGTTAACTTCTCACATTATAATATTGGCAGTCTCCTCAACTGAAAGGGGACAATGCTGGCTCATCAGAAACCAGGTACAGTTTCAACAAAACTTTGTTAAATTATCATATCATACACTATTGTTTAGCTAGTGTTGCTGTACATGGATTATTAGTGATGACACATCGGCGTGAACCTCATTGAGAATGACCAATGCAACAGAAGAATTTGATTTCCTTTGCTAACTCTATTGCGATGACTGAATTTTTGTTTTATTTTCTTTGCAGATTAGGCCCATCCCTGTGCCTCAAGGATCTTTGATTTTCCAGAAATTATTCTCATTGGTATGTGTAAATCTTTTAAATTTGTTTGTGTCCTCTTTTCGTTTATATTTTATCAGCTCATTAGCTGAAAACCTTTTTAAAACTTGGTTAGCTATGTGCACTCACAAAGGCCCGAACAATTGCATAATCTTTTCTTTTAAACATCATTGGCTCGAAAAAGGTTGGTCTGTACGAACCAGTGGTTCATTTTGAGCACTGCAGCAAATCTCTTTCCAAAAAATGTTTTCATTATTCCAAAACATTGGGAATTGTTATGGTCATTCCTATCCATGTTTTCATGTGCTCCCTCGCCCCAAAAGAGTCAGCATCTTGCTTTCTAAGAAGTCAACGAATTTCAAATTTAGTCAAATCTATACCAAGTACAAATATTTATGATACAAAATAAATATCATTGGATTAGTCATGTAATATGTTTCACAGTTCACCTACATGGGAACATAAAATGTTGACACAATTGTTTATAAACTTAACATACTTATAATTGATCGATTGACTTCTTGGAAATCAATGTGTGGCCCCTTTTTAGGATGGAGGGCCTATATATATATATATATATATATATATATATATATATATATATATATATATATATATATATATATATATATATATATATATGGTCAGCATAATGGCATGCATGATCTTTGTAGTATACTTAAAACCATCCTTATACAAATGTTTTCTTATCTGTTCTAAAGCTGTGATAGGCTTTAGTTACTAATTACTTTACATGTTTTTCCATTCACATTTTTAGTTTCTCCCCCTTCCATCACATCTCCATATATAGCTTCAACTATGGAGGTGTGATATGTGTTTAGTTGAAAACATATTTTCAAAAAAAACAGTATATATTAATATATATCTCATGGAGTTGTTAGGCACAACCGCCTATTATTTAAACTCCTTTTCTGCCTCTGAAACCGAACCCTTGTGGTTCAGAAAAAAATGGGATGGGCCCTTTTGTGGGATTATTAGTCGGTGCTTCAAAATTTACTTTTTTTCTAGAACACATTTTTTCTGCTTCTTTAATTTTTTTCTAACTCTGGAACCAAACATATCACACAGTACCTATAGAGAAAAAAATTTCATAGTCGGTTCTAAACCGTGTGATATAATTGTGTTATCTCAAACATTTTTTTTAGTTAACCATTAGGAATAATTGGCATCTCGAAGTTGCAATTGTTTCCATGACTAAAAAAAAGCAATCAAGAGACGAGGTGACACTACGGGAGAAAGAAACTTCGCCGACAGCCCCACATTTTGCCGACAGCCAGGCCCAGGGCTGTCGGCGAAGGAAGTCTTTGCCGACAGCCTATCCCCGCTGTCGGCAAAGAATTCTTTGCCGACAGCCCATAGGCTCCCTGCTGTCGGTGAACAAACACTGTCGGCAAAGGATATCTTTGCCAATAGTGTTGTTGTCGGCAAAGAAATCCTGTCGGCAAAGAACTGGCTGGGAAAACGGTGGACAGACGCCGTTAACTTCGCCGACAACACGTCTTTATGCTGTCGGCAAAGATATCTCTTTGCCGACAGCCTAGCCGTGCTGTCGGCAAAGAGTTTGCATTTTTTTTGAATTTTGACTTCAAACTTTTTATATGGCCTAATTATATTGTTTACAAGCATATGTTCTAATTTGGGCCCTTTTCATAACATTTTGCTATATTTTGTTAATTTATTTTGTTTACTTGAATTTTCTCGCATAATCCAAATTTGAACTGCAGGTGCATGAAATAATGAAAATTAGCCATTCGAAAAATGATATTCATGTTGGAGAGTGTGTTTTGAGGCGGTGTCCATAAACTCACCCAAAAGTTCGAAGTCCATGTCCACGTAACACGACCATCCAGGAGTGGTAGAAGTGTTTTTTAAATATATAAAATCCAAACGAAGTCAGAAAATCATGAAACTTGTCGGGGTGTCTTGTTATCACATGTGGAGGCTACGATAAAAATTTGAGAAAGTTCGAAGCAAGCTGCGACGTCAGATGTTCAAAACCTAGACATCTCCACATGTGATCACAAAAGAAAAAAAAATTGCCCAGCTTTGCCGACAGCATAGGCCAATGCTGTCGGCAAAGCTGGGCATTTTCCCAGCGAGAACGCCAGCTTTGCCGACAGCCTTTCTTTGCCGACAGCATCTGCCATAGGATTTGCCGACAGCCCCGGCTGTTACTGTCGGCAAAGCCTTTCCCGACAGTCCAGAAGTACTGTCGGCAAAGCCTTTGCCGACAGTAACAGAGGCTGTCGGCGAAGCCTTTGCCGACAGCCCTGAAGGTACTGTCGGCAAAGCCTTTGCCGACAGCCCAGAAGTACTGTCGGCAAAGGCTTTGCCGACAGTAACAGAGGCTGTCGGCGAAGCCTTTGCCGACAGCCTCTGTTACTGTCGGCAAAGGCTTTGCCGACAGCCCAGAAGTACTGTCGGCAAAGGCTTTGCCGACAGTAACAGAGGCTGTCGGCGAAGCCTTTGCCGACAGCCTACAGGTGGCTGTCGGCGAAGGAGACGGCAGCCGTCTTGACGGCGCAGTTTCCTTCGCCGACTGAACAAGTGGCTGTCGGCGAAGCAACGCCGACAGACCAAACATGCCTGTCGGGAAAGAGACCTTTGCCGACAACAACTTCGCCGACAGGGCTTTGCCGACAGGATAAGACAAACCCTGTCGGCAAAGCATTTGCCGACAGGATTAAGGCCTTCGCCGACAGCTTCAAGCTGTCGGCAAAGAGGGCGTTCCCAGTAGTGTGACTGTTTACAAGTATTATTGCTCTCTCTATTCACAAATGAGTGATGTTTTGCGTTGTCCTGAGTCAATACTTTTATAAGTGAGGAGCGCGTGAGGTGGTTTGGACCGTGGAATTAGGCTGGCAAACCCTCTTCTTCCACGGCAGGAGATGGATGCATGGACGGGATGGGCTGTATGGCAGCAGGGGCGAAGCCAAAGATTTTAACCATCGGGGTCAGCATATAATAACTATGCTTATATGTGACACTTTTCTTATGAAAATAGCAGTGTGATAGTGGATTTTCATGGAAGTGATCGTGGTCATCTGACCCTGGTAACAACATGTAGATACGCGGCGGGGGTGCGTGCATGCACGGCACGCTCGCCACGGCTGAGTTCGACCCGGGCCGTTTGAGCAGAGCAGCGCAGGCGAGCAGTATACATGCTGGAAAGCAGCGGCTGGCGTCACGGGAGACGGGACCGATGAGGCCTCGAGACCCCATGGCTCAATCGCTCGGTGAGTGAGCTTTCAACTCTGCTAGCTGCTACTGCTGCTAGTATTTGAGTCCGCCTCGCCGACACCAGCTAGCTGCTAGATCACTGGGACACCATCAGCTTGCATTGCAATGCCCAACGCATGAACATCCATGACACCACCATCTCCTCCCCACATCCATGCATCCATCTCATGCCGCGGAGTTGGAAATGATGAACAAGAGGGCCTGCCTGCTTATTTCCACAGTCCAAACCACCTCACACCTCACACGCTCCTCACGTGCGCAGCGGCACAGTCTGCGCCACGCTGGCAACGCCACATAGGCCAAAAGCCAGCTCCCAAACCGTTATGGACCTAAGTGACACACTCGAGCAACATTAGGGTGTTGGAGTTTGTGAACATAAGTGGCACACTTGAACAATATTAGGGTGCCAGAAATGCAATTTGAGAGTTTGTAGACCTAAGTGGCACCTCAAGACAAGTTCAATGGCCTACCATGCATTTAACTCTTTAAAATTATACTGATATTGGATTAACCTAGAAATATAGTTCTGTAGAAGTATATTTTTTTCTATGTTTTACTAAACTTCATTTATAAAAATAGTAACCAAAATTATGTTTTGAAGACCGTGTCAATATCCAAATCATCACTCATTTGTAACTCGAGGAAGTTGTAATCAACAAAAGCAGTTCCAAACCATGGGGGAAATTTTCTAAGTCGAACATATAATATAGCACTAGTAATTTCATTAAATGATTTATAGAAACGAATAGGTAGTACAAAAATATTATCATTGTTTGGGGAGTATATATATACATAGCGTTCTTAATTTCCAATTTCTATATATATACACACAACGTAACCCACAATTGTGTTTCTTTCCTGCAGTCCGCTTTCCAATAGTATTATATAATTCATGATTTTGTTGATCGTTGAGAGAAACAAATTATTAAAGCGTTCCATGTTTCAGGTGGGACTGCATCCACGCCTGACCAGACGACTGGGCTAGGCGTAAATGGACGGATATGTCCATAGCTTGGTCGACCATCTCATCAATTACCCTAATTATGCAAGGTGCGTGATCACACTCTCGTCTATTTATGGTGTGTTTGGTTGGTAGAGTTACCCATGCTTCATGAGGTGATGCATCATGAGTTCATCTTATAAATTTTGGTAGATTCAACCCATTTCTTATGCATATGCTAATTATTAGCTTACGAGGAATAGGGTGGTGATGGACCAACTCATTCCATTCCATAAACCAAATAAAAAAAGTGAGGAGTAAGAAGATGATAGATCACCTCATTCCTCAAACCAAACACACCATTAGTTTCTTAGTTGTGCCTGATGAAGCAACAATAATGATATAAGCGTCAGTTTGGATCTCATGGACTAACGACAAGTTGCTAAAGCTTAGCCCTCGAGTATCAAACAGGTGGACTAATAAGTGGACTAAACTTTAGTCAAGGCCTAACTAGTTGTTAGCTCACCATGGAACTCAACTATCATTGGCTAAAGTTTCACCCGACCGTGATAAAGACGTCGATACCCCCCAACCCTATCCACGAGCTGGAGGATGTGGAACTGCAGATCAAGATCTCGTCCATTGCCAGTATCGAGGACAACACCCGCAGTCTAGTGCTAGCACCTCAACATCTTCTTGTATGACGGGCCAGTTCTATAGGAACTTTTTTAGAAAAAGACCCTATCATTCTCATGAGGCATGTTCGGTTGCCCGAATGGTTGGCTCCATGCACTCGCTGTTGTGCATGCAAATCCTAAGGGAACCATGATTGGTTGGCTCCATGTATAATGTCAGTCTGGCCCAGGATATGCAAGCATACGGCCTCGTACAGCATCTTGCAGTGCCGCGGAGACCTTCCTGTGCCTCTCCAAGCCCCTGCCCTCGCCTCGTAGCCAGCTGGAGCTTCCCCCGACTCCGCCGCCGCTCAGGCGCCCGTTCCCTTGGTCCTACCAACACCCTCGTTGCCGTCATCCGCGCCATCAAGGCTGACCACACCCTCCCCGACCAGGAGAAGTCACGCCGCCGCCAGGCCCTCCTCACCGGCGATGCCCCCGACGACGACGCTATGCGGCCGACGATGCTCTCAAGATCACCGACGATGCGCCATTCGATGCGAGCGTCTGCGAGGCCCCCGGGGGCGGTCGTCGGAGCTTTCCAGTGCGGTGGGTGCCTGCTGCCGTGGTGTGGGGCCCTCCACTAGGGCTGTGGGTCCTGCTGCTGCAATGTGCAACGCATGTAGGCGTCTTCTTGGGGAGACGTGTGGAGGCTGTTCTGCGTGAAGAGTCTCGAGGCTGTGGTGGCGTGGAGCTCTGCTCTGTGCTATCGTGGACACCTGCCTACCTCTCCTCTGTGGTGGCCACGAAAGCCACGTGCCAGACATGCTACTATTCTTTGGAGCGAGTCGTGTTGGCCCCTCCACGTGCCCAGCCATTTGGTACTGTTCTCTACTATTCAGGTTTCTGTTTCTCAGCTTGACGGAAATACGGAAGTGACAAAGCTACTCCTGTCCTGCTATTCAGGATAGACTTTTTTTTATTTGAGTCATTATGTTGACTCTTTTCTAGTAGCTAGGTAGCTCCACCTCTGTTCTTTGGGATGTACAATCCCAAAACTATGTACTCCGTCCCAATCGTTATAATATATGGAGTATGTGTTGTTGTAAAAAAAAGCCTGAGTTCCTATTGACCTGCAGTCCACATGTAGCCAGAAAATTCCGTCCTTGTGAAGGCAGCAGCACGAAACGTCAGAGCATGCAGGACACATGCACCCAACCATGCTTCTTGCTTGCCACGTCACAGTCTTGTACCTCCTGACCAACACACATTTTGTTAAGTATGCTTTGCCCTGAACTCTGATTGCCAACAACTCCTACATGCAACCTGTCCTAAACTATTTTTGGACTAAACATATGCCTCTCGTGATTTGGTTTCGCAGGCCCCTGCACATGACACATCCAAGCCATAGCCAACATGTATCCCCGCCGCATATGGACTACTCCTAGTTGAACCCAAATCTGCCACGATACGACCACGCTAGATTCCTCATCATGCGCAAACACTGAGCCTTCCAACAACCAATGCACCGAAGACTGCAACTGTTTTCGACGACAACATCTAGCTCCAAAAAATAGCTGCCACCGACGCTTCCGTCGACCCCAGTCATGCTCCACCTTTACCGTATCCGCTTCGCACGACACGTATGCTGCAACGACGCCTTTTAGATGCATAATCCTCGAACCTCTGTTCTCTTTCACACAGCCTCTAGATCCAATCCAACCATAGATCTTGATACCAATTGTTATAAAGTAGCCATCACATCAACAACAACGTGTACGCTAACCTTCTTGCGCGGAAGCATCAATTAAATCTACCAAGATGAACATGCAAGATCATGAACAACACTAGAGACCACAATATTTGTTAACGCAGTTTAGCCGAAGCCTATATTTCCGGAGCACTGACTATGGACGCTCCTCCATAATAGCAGCAACACCTGCTGCTTTAGGGTCCTGGCAACATGCCACCACCCTCTCATGAACTTGACCCTTTTGTCATCATGGTTACAACAACAGCCCTCCTCCTATATTTATGAGGAGACTGGGTTACAGAGTCCAACTCCAACTCTACTCTATAATGTCAAAATACAACTCGAAGTCCTAGCGTAACCAAACTTGTACATAATATTCGATACTTATCTAACATAGCCAAACAAAGCCTAATGTGTAATGACCAAAAACAGACACGTTGGGTTCAAATAATGTTTTGCTAACTGCTAATTAATCGTACTACTACTAATTAGAGGCCCCAACAAAGGCTCCACGTTAATCTTCACCAGGTGCGCTAGAAAAAAGATAAATGCTATAAATTCTCACATTAATCAGAAACATCCGCCCATCAAATCAAGACTCTAGCCATGTATCATCATTGGATCTATTTAGTTTTTTAGATATTACCCACTCTGCCATTATATATAATTTTTTCTAAAGAATAAAACTTGGAGCCTTTAACCTTCAAGGTTAGTTAATAAAATATGGGATGAGTCCTATTAATTACGTCACTTAGTATTGTATTATTAAAATATTGTATCTACAGTACCAACGCTCACAGTTAGTTAATAAAATATCTGTAGTAATAAAACAAAATATATGTTAGTTAATTAAATATTTGACGAGTCCTATGAATCACATCACTTGGTAATGCATTACCAAAATATCTTATCTGTAGTAACGATATTTATAGTTAGTTAATAAAATATATATATGAAGGGCCGAAAATGGCGACCAGAGGGGGGTGAATGGAAGCCGTAAACTTTCTTTCAAAACTTTTTTGCTACTGTCCCAAATTCAAACCCCAAGAACAAGCGCACATAAAAATGATGTATCCACAAGCCAACTGGTGGCTAGGCACCTCTGGTGATAACCTAGAGGCACAGTGGGACAATCGAGAACCAACCAAACTAAGCGCACGACGAAACAACAAGGGACAGAGAAGACTGAAGAGTCATGGACTGTCCGGGTCCGCTCACAGACTGTCCGCCGGTCGAAACAAAGAAAACGACCTACTGAAATAGAGTCTGGACACTACTGAAACATTTTACGGAAGCTACTGAAACATGAATTGCCTTCTAACCGAACCAACAGCTATCGCTCAATTTCAGTCTAAGAAAAATAATAATGATCATGTGAAACAGATATCAAGCTCATTAGACAAAAGCATGCAGGAGCTATTAATAAAACAAGACAACAAGTGCAACTCCTAGAATACAAGCTGTACTCACGATCAGCAAGAAAAATGTCATTAAAGCTTAAATCATCATTGGCTAAAGATTGTATGAAAGGATATTCACTATTGCATTACTGTATCTTCACAATGACATGCATATTCATGATGATCAAAAACCTGTTGTGCTGCTACTTACCTGCATGAGCTCGTGAACACCTTTTGTAACACAAAAACAAAGTTGATATTTGTCGCTGATCACCAACAGCAGCACGGTGAGCACCTACTGCACATTTGCTTCTACTACCCAGAACAAATCGTTGCTCGCTGCCAAAAGGGCTGGTCTGATGCACATGAACAAATTCAGAGCAAAAACCACACACGCACTAAAGAAGAGACTGCCGAGCTGCAGAAAGAAAATCAAGAACCAAAAGCTGCTGCTCTTTGCTTCTGGACAGAAGCTGTCTACTGGAGTTTGCGCTAGCAGAGCCTGTGCCCGCCGGTGTCAGGACCGGTGGCTTCGATGGAAGCCTGATGCTCCACAATCAGCAGGCGACGGTGAACTGAATCCAAGAAACCAAGCAGCCCTGGCCTCACGAAAGAGCACCTGGTGCTGAGAGAGCGAGAGGTCTAGCCAGCTCGATGCTGGGCGGCGCTGCTGGCGTCCTCGCTGAGCGCTCGACCAATCAGCAGGAGGGAAAGCCACGGGCGGCAGGGCTGCTTGCCGTCGAACTGAAGCTGCTTGGGCAGGTGCTGCGCTAGCCGAGGCAAGGATCGAGAGAGTCCGACTCCTTCAACTGACACCGCGACGAACAACTACTAACAGAGGGAAAGCGGACGCACAGGAGCGAAGAACACAGCACGGCCGAGCGCTACGAACAGCAGAGCGACACAACCAAAATTCGATTCAAACTCCATCAAATCAAAATGAAACGCTCCTAAAATTTGCACAGACCAAATTTAACATGCTACGAATCTATTCCAAGAAATCATCGCCCGTGATTGACCCAAACTCCGGAAAAACAAGATCGTAGCCATGAACGAAAATAGAGAAAAATGAGGAACGAAAAACACAGCTTCACCAAAGAACCCCAGAGGGCAAAAGCAGGATTTAGGCCTCCTTTCTCATTCCAAATCTCACTTCAGTACACCACCAAAAATTCAGATTTTTGGGACATCTCTCATGAACTAGAAGAAGCTAGCCCTAAGAAAAAGAGGGGAAATAAGAGTGGGGAGAGAGGTTAAAGAGGCAAGGGGGCTGCCATCCTCTATTTAACATGGCTATTTTTACATTCCCCTAAATGCCCCTAGATATATAAGAGCTAAACCAATAAGCCCAAGGGCGTACAGGTCCAACCCGGTCTTCATGTTGATCCGACGGTCACCGTGCCTCACTGGTAGCTTCGCCTCGGCGCGAACTCCCCGATGCCGCCACGTGCCGTCCGTTACTCCTCGGAACCTCCGCCCGGGTTTTGAGGCTCAAACCCGTAAACCCGTCTCCGATGGTTTTGAGGCCCAAACCATCAAACCGCTCTGCGAGTAGCGTACTCCATACGCGTCCCCTGCTATCCGACGCGTGTCACCTCTACGGTCAACACGGTCACTCCCATGTCTTCTCGCGCTTGTCAATGTCCTAAGTGTCAGCCACCGCGCCTAGCCACCCGGCCTCCGGGTCCCTCGGTCCAAGCCTCACGTCCGTCCTTCACCCCTCTGGTCTATCGGCACGACACGCCCTCCTTGACCTTCATCTCACCGTCGGCTACCGCCTCCGTGCTTCACACCTGCACAACACAAGCCAAGAGACATGTCGCACACAAGACTTTCGCCAATGTAAGGTTAGTCACCACTCAACCTACTTCGTGGATCACATTGACAATCACTCATCACAAAACGAACACACAAGGGTACTTGTCAACCTTGTGTTCGCAATATATTAATAGATCAAAATATAGATATTAATAAAATATCAAATTACATACCGACTTTTACAATAAGTTAATAAAATATCAGATGAGTCTCATTAATCATGTTCACTTGGTAATGTATTAATTTATTATCATATCTGTAGTACCCATCAGGTCTACGGTTTGTTAATATATTAATAGAAAGATTTGATACAAGGTTAATAAGTTAATAAAATATGAGAGATAAACAAAAAAGATTCACATGTGCTATCAAACTAATTTATTATACATAAATAAAGAGGAGGTAATTTTCATCAACCACATACAAACTCAAATTAACTCTCTACATTACATATGAATTATGCACCTGTGCCATCTATGAGCTATAGTTCAAAATAACCCATCAATTATTGTCCAAATTACCCACGAATGTCACTAATAAAGATAATATAAAGAAAAGCTTTTGATTATCTAAACTATCCACCTTCAATGTTATAAAAATAAATAAAAATATATTTAAATCTATATGTAAATACTAACATAAGTTATAATGAAAAATAAATTAATAATCATTTTCATTTTAAATGAGTTTGTTATATGTTGACCAAATGTTATGCCATATAGTAATCTTTTCTAAAAATAGATAAAACAAATCTAAATCTATTGTGTAGATAGTAATATGAGTTATTTAGAACAAGTAAATTAAAAAATATTGTTATTAAAATAAGTTTATTATAAGTTAAATGTACGAAGTAATTTTTATTAGTTCATATATATTAACTGGAATTTCTATTGCTTAACTATCTCAAACTTAGTCCGTGCGGAAGCATAGGTTGATGGACTAGTGATCCAAATGACAAGAAAAAAAAAGAACATTGTTCAATATGATTCGCACAGTGGAAGCAACTTATTAACTTTCTATGTGTGGTTGTGGTTGGACAGAGAAATAAAAAGATATACTAGAAATTGGACGTTACCTTCTCCAAATCTTTTCACATTTCTATTTGTTATAAGCACATATTGAGCGAACCCTCTCACCAGGCCTTATGTTCCAGGTTTAACGAAGAAGTTCATAAGCTTGGGCGTTATGCTGAATGGTCTGACCTAGCAGGCTTGGAAGATAAGGTATGGGAATGCAGCGAGGAGCTTCCGTTGATATGGAACGCCGGAATTGGACCTGCAGCTTCCTTTGTGTCCACTCTCACCAGGCTCTTGTTTGAGCGCACCAAGGACATATATGGGCCCTATGACCAAATTACACACGTGAGGCTCCCACCCGCAGAAGGTGCAAGCAGCAGTGCAGCCCAGCATCGGTTGACGTTTGAGGTCCTCACAGAAATACTGATGGCTGAGGACAGGAAGCATCTTCAGGAGCTCAAGCAACTTGCCGCCGAAGAGAGCTACTTTGGCTACGGCAAAATCTCTGACAACCTGATGCTCCAGGCTTTTGGACAGGAGTACATTGGCTTGTTTGCGTCAGATGAATCCGTACAGAGGGATCCTATCTATGACCGCCAACCTGGTAGTTCTCCAATACTAGAGAGGATCAGGGAAGCATTGGAAGGGAAGAGGCACCTGCTGCTCATAGAAAACCTTCATGTTCCTATCTCATTGGACGTGTTGGTTCTCATACTGGGCAAGCGGTGGCCATCGAGATCCCAAAACCGGCGGTGGCTCATCTCAGCCACTTCCAAGGATGTGTGTGAAAAAAGCAGAGACGCTAAAGGTGCATTTGCCTTGAACTTTAATTTAACTCGTGAGTATTACTCTGCACCACCTTTTGGTGATCTCCGTTGGACAGATTGGGCTGTGTTGATTATTGAGGCCTTACGGGATGCAGCTAGATCCATTAATATGCAACTCCAGGACAAAGGAGACGAGAAGTTTTGGCTCCATGTAGCTCAGCACTGCTTGTATTATGCTATCCTCTACCACCCCCTGCAGGTGCAAGGAGAAGGAGGCGCTGGGCATCAGGCAACCAACACTTCCCCCGTTACATCTGATGAGCTAGTTCGCTGTTGGGTGGCTGAGAACCTAATTTTCTCAACAGCAATCCCCACCCGGATACCTGCATACACCGGCCAAAAACAGAGCAACTACTACAGGTCTGCATATGAAGCTGGAAAGGTCGTGATGCAAGCCTTGCAGGAATACTCATTGCTGCCAATCTACTCTGTTTCTACCACAACAGTAAGCACTTCGTCCACCCAGGGTGTCATCACTGGTGTGTCAAAGTTAGCTGACAATGTCCCACGTCTTGGACAAGATGAACTCAATACTCTTGTGAAGAGCAGCCAATTAGGATGGGTCTCATTTATGAAAGATGATGGCAGGCATGTAAGCTGGAATTGGTGGTGGAGGGCCAGAGGAGATATAAAGATGACAAGCCTTATTTTGAGAGGCTGCTCAAATATGTCAGTATTTCATCTTGATAAACTTCTCACCCCACACCTCCATGTCCTTGATTTGTCCTACACACCTATAAATTCACTCCCTCCATCATTCTCCCGTCTGCTGAATCTCTACTTGCTCTCGCTCAGAGGCTGCAGTCAGCTACGGACCTTGTCTCCACCACCATCTACTTCTGAAAAGCAAACATCATCACCACTTGCTCATCTGGAAAACCTTGAAGTACTTGATATGAATGCGGTTCCCTTGCTTGAGCTAACACAACAAGATGGCAGGAACAAGAGAAATCTACACTACCTTGATCTCTCAGGCTCAAAGGTCACCACCCTGCCTTCTGAATTCTTCTGTGAAATGTCAAGCCTTGAGGAGCTCATTTTCAGTAATTGCACCAATCTTAGAGAGTTACCTCCTTCCATGGCTCAACTGTCAAATATATTGGTTCTTCATGTCGAGGGGACTCAGATTACCACTTTTCCAGAGTACATGTTCCAAGCAATGCAAAGCCTGCATACACTCAAGCTAATCAACAACTGGTTATTGATGTCACTGCCAATGTCCCTGTCTGTGGCCAGCAGCCTTGAGGTTCTACATCTTTGTAACTGCATGAGCCTTAGGTCACTCCCGTCCTCACTGTCTAAAGCCAAATGCCTCAAAGAGCTACATATTTCTAACTGCATTAGCTTAAGGCTTCAGGCTCTCTGGAAACTATTATTATTCCTTGAAAATCTGTATATACAAACATGGGAGGGCTTGGAAGATATCAAGATCCTTGGGCACCCTAATCTGAGAACCTTCTCACTCTCTGGACCATGGGTAAGGTGCCTCTCCTTGTGTGGGTGCAGCAAGCTCAAATCTGTCAACTTTAATGATGATCTTACAGCATTGGAGGAGGTTGATCTGTCTAGAACAGCTATTGAGGAGGTCCCTCACAACTTGCCCAACTTACCGAAGCTCATGACATTGCTGCTTTTGAATGTTCCTTGTTTCAAGAGATTTCCATGGCATCAGTTGCTTCGTTTTCCAAAGGTTTTCTATTTGGATCACTGTGAGAATCATGATACTCAAATTCCAATGATGTTTTGCCAGAAAAAAACTTGTGGAGATGAAAATCCGCCCCAAGAGAAAACTACAAATACTGCTCAGTTCAACATAAATGATCCAAGGATGTTTCACAGTTTCGATGCAGATGCTGTTAACAAGCTGGTCGAGGAAGGACAGTTTCTTCTGTCTTTCAATGTCCAAGTCATACCATGCAGTGAGAGAGGCATGGAGCCACGGAGCAATCAAGTTGAGCTACGAACCAGGATGCAGAGGCATTCAACTTATGGTGATGTCCAGTATTCTGAGGCCGCTAGCATTGTGTCCATGATGAAGCTTCAGCCAAAACAACGTCATGTTGAGATATCAGCAGTGAATCAGTACCCGAATGGCTTAAGGCATATCCTCTCTGTCACAAATTCAATATTCATCACAGATGATGCTTTTGTTAGATGCCTTACTGACCTCAATTACAATCTGAATGATCTAGAAGAATGCCAGCTCCAGCGCTGCCATCAGATGACAGTAGTATTTCTAATGCGGTCACAACGCTCAGAGGCATTACCATACTTACAGATACTGCAGGTCTTTGATCTAAATAACCTCTTAAGTTTGGTGGAGCCTAGTTATCTTTCAAATTGTAGATTGATTACTCTGTATCGACTAAAGCATATTCACCTGGAGCACTGCCCGCGGCTGGAGAAAATGTTCCCATGTAGTTTATCATTACCTGCACTGGAGACTCTAGTCATTCTCTTCTGCTCCAACCTCAAGACGATTTTCTACAAACAATCTTATTATGAGGTAGCACCTTCTCCACTCCCAAACATCAAAAGGATCTACCTCCAGGAGCTGCCACAGCTGCTGCACATCCATGACGATGTTACATTTCGGTTTGAAGCGCCAAAGTGGGAGAAGCTCTTTGTCCCGGGCTGCCAATCCTTTCACCATCTCCCACTACTCAAGAAGGAATATCCCAAGTCAAAGGTGGAAGTCAGCGGTGAGCGTGAGTGGTGGGACAGTCTGCAGCTGAAGCTGCCGGAGCAGAGTGACTATTATATGCATGTGGCACAGCCAGAGTTTGTGTCACGGAAGAAACATATCATTGAAAGCTACCTCAGATGATGAGTTTGGTTTCAGATTGGAGCTCTGTGCCAAGCATACAACTAAGTTGCCCTCTCTATTTTATCCATCTCAGTGAGTTGCATCGTGCTTTTGTGACTGACTGAGTGTGTTATTTTTCCATCTAATGGTGTTTGCCAAGGGACATGTCATCATTGTGCTGGTGTGCTCAATCTGTTTGGGTTTTAATTTGTATGTGTTTTAATAATTGGTGATTTCTGGTTGCCATGAAACCAAGATTTGTGCGTATGAAGTTATGAACTGGTGTGCTGAGAACAAACTTGTACTCTTTGTAATTTGGAACTGTATTGTTTATAATTTGTAACGGTTAATGTACTCTGTTTTTGTACTTTTATATGGTGTGGGCTTATTGATTACTCCACTGGCGCTTAATGTTATTTACTCATCTGCATCATTGTTTGGTTGCCTGGGAACTCCAGTGTGGCCTGATGGTGGTGTTTTCTCATATGCATCATCATTGCTAGGGGAGTCTCCCGTCGAAGCATAGCAGCTTCTTAACACACAGCCTAGGGGAGTCTTCCTGTCACGGTCTAATACTTTGACAGGCAGAGGCAAACAGTAACCAAGCCCAAATCACATAACATACAGAGCACATTCATGGAGGCTACAGTAACAGGATTCCATTGGCCGGAAGCAATACCTGTTACATAAGTTTACTCCACCACAACAAATAAACACAATGTTTTGGCTTTTTAGCTGAAAATTTTCTCGAAAAAAGGGTTCCTTAACTCGCTTCTGCCCATTTTATTTATGGCATGTGCACATCCTCTACTTCAGTTGTTTCAGCGGGTCTCAGCCGTGTCAACTTAAACGACTGGGCACTAGTTCATTCTTGAGACGAGAGCTCGGAGGACTGGAGTCCATCGTATGGCAAGCATTCCGTGAACTCCCTGTGACCACGGCATCCTAGCTACCACAATGCCTCCTGGATGCAGTTGCACTGTGGAGGACGCTTTGGCAGCCCATGGACTCCCTATGACCACGGCATCCCAGCACTAGGCTAATAATAAATGGGTTGATTGCACTAAAATTTACACACCAAAATATGTCACCTCATTCCCCACAAGCTATTAGTTAGTATATGTATAACGAATGGGTTGATTCCACCAAAATTCATGGGATGAATCAAACACAGCGTAAGTGTTCAACTTCAATACCCTTCATGTCTATTCTGACATCTGTGCTTACACAAAAACAGGTCGCCGTTCAGCTTCTGGCAGGGTTGTGCTTTATTCCTTTCCTTCACGACGCGTTTTCTGAAGATTTCAAAATTTCCATTGCTGAAGAATGACTGCTGCTGAATCTAGATTCGATCAGTGTTGCCCGTAGTTGAGAAAACAGAGTTGTCTTGAACCAGTGCTTCTGCCGTTCACGCGCCTCTGCCACGGAGCAGCCCGACGCAGAGGGAGGGATGACAAGTTTTGAACTTGACTCCTATCCTTCAGGACGAGTTCAGGCATGGGGTTCCTGGCATCTACGTTCATGCGCTTGACACACCACCACTCGCCGTGACGGAGCAGCCAGGAGTAGCTGGGTCATCACTCACCATCCACCATGCCTTGCCATGCCGCCTCGTCCTTCACCTCTGCCACACACGTTGTAAAGAAACTAGTCGGTCTCGGTTCCGGGGGAAGGGATTTCCTGTACTATTCTGTGCAGACAAAATATGCACGAGAGGGCACGCAGCCGCGACGACGACGTGCCGAAAGCAGACGCATATACTATGCGTGACAGCACCGAGCCAAGCGCGTTTGAAACAGAGGGTACGTAGCTGCGACGCTTGGGAACCCACCACAGTCCCTGCGAGTTTTTGTCTTTGTGATGAGCAGATCGAGAGAGCGGTATATGTAGCAGTTCACTAACATTTCCCCTGCACAGAGAAGGAATCAAGCAACCATATATAGATAGGAGCTTTGTTAGGGTGCTTGACCGGTTCCTCCCTTAAAAATTATTTGCAGTCTGAAAATAATTAAGGGAAGTTTAGTATTTTTACTGTGCATAATAACTCATGAGGCAGCCCAACAGCTCCTCCCCACGTCTTGCCTTGCCGCAGCTGCCTGCCTCCTACGCCGCCACCTGTCTTCCCCGAAATTCATCGATCTACCGAGGCTTACCAAAGGCAGAGGAGCATCGGCAGTAGCTGCCTGCCGGAGCAAGCTCCGCACGGCAAGGGCAGCTAGGCCGGGGACTCTGCTGCTGCCTCTACCTGGGGAGCACACACGGATAAGAGATGAGAAGTAGCTTTACAGATTAGAAGTAGCTCCTGAGACGTAAAAAATACTATAATACCCTTCAAAATTAATTAGAAATTAGTTCCGGGTTCACAAATTTTTTTTATTCCAGCTCACAACTTAAGTTCTTTCCACTTGGTTCCTCCTATTTTTAAACCATTAAATCTAACAAAACGAAGGGCTTCCATTATTTCCAAGCGCTGTAAATTTTCACTATAGATAATGATGGACTGTTTATACTCCTATGTGATAGCTGCTGCGCTAGATTCTTTTGCTAATATACACGTCCACACTGTTTTTCTTGGAGGGATTGGGTTACAAAGTGAAAGCAATTGTTGTCCTTCCCTTGCACTCCGGTCTGGCATTCAGCCCTTGCCCAGCATCCATCCCATCGTGCCTTTTTAAGGTCCCTTAATTAACTTTGCTTTCATCCATATCGTTTTACCTGTTCATTCAACTTCGTACACAGTCTTTGTTTGAGCGTTTTTTTACCTTTCCTTTATACCCTGACTGATGAGGTGAAAATCAGTGTCCTCCTCTGTTCCTTTGCTTGTGGTCTGCATCATCGCATCATAAGATGGCATGCATGTCGAGCTTTGTCAAAAGATAATGCAGCATCATTCCTTACTTGTCCATGCATCCAGCTGTATGATAAAGAAAAGCATCCGAAATATGGTTGTATATATATAGTTCCTGTATAAGCAGGGTGGTCCTTATTTTTGTTGCAGCACCTCATACCTCACACACTCACGCCTGTTGGTTCTTGCAATCTCTCAACGCTGTGGCATTCACATCTCACATTATAATACTGGCAGTCTCCTCAACTGAAAGGGCACAATGCTGGCTCGTCAGAAACCAGGTACAGTTTCAATAAAACTTTGTTAAATTATCATTTCATACAGTATTGTTTCTATAGCTAGTGTTGCTGGTACTTGGATTATTAGTGATAACACATCGGCGTGAACCTCATTGAGAATGACCGATACAATGGGAGAATTTGATTTCCTATGCTAAATCCATTGCATTGACTAAATTTCTGTTTTATTCTCTTTACAGATTAGGTCCATCTGTGTGCCTCAAGGATCTTTGATTTCCAGAAATTGTGGGCAGCTTTGTGGCTTGCTGTGCGTGGATTGTTTAGCTACGGATTTATCATTTGGATTTCTGTTTTTCTTTAATTTATTTTTACCAGGTATGGATAGCTCGCAATTAAATAGACCCACGACTTCCATGAATGCAAATTTATAATTCTACTATATGAATTCCGAACTATGTTCAACACAATTATGATTTTGCATCATTAATATTGCCATTCGTATGTATAAAGCTATATTTTTGTTTGTGTCCTCTTTTCCTTTATATTTAATCAGCTGATTAGCTGAAAACCTTTTAAAAACTTATGTGCAGTCACAAAGTCTAGAACCAATTGCATAATCTTTTCTTTTTAAGATCAATGGCTCTAAGGAAATTGGTCCATAGGAACCAGTAGTTCCTTTTTAGCACCGCCGCGCTCTTTCTAAAAAACATTTTCATGATTCCAAAACATTGGGAATTATTATGGTCGTTGCTATCCATGCTTCCATGTACTCCCTCGCCTGAAAAGAGTGGACATGTTGGTTTCTAAGAAGTCAACGAATTTCAAATTTGATTAAATCTATATGAAAAGTACTAACATTTATGATATAAAATAAATATCATTAGATTAGTCATGTAATATGACTCACAGTTCACCTGCTTGGTAAAATAAATGTTGATATTGTTATTTATAAACTTAATAATACTTATAATTGATTGACTTCTTGCAAAATATTTGTGCCCTCTTATTAGGACTGAGGGAGTATATATTTGGACTGCATGGTGGCATACATGATCTTTGTATACGTAAAGCATACTTACACAAATATTTTCTTATCTTTTCTACAGTGATACATAGGCTTTAGTTACTAATTACTTTATATGCTTTTTCATCCACAAATTTTGTTTTTCTACTTTCCTTCTTATCTTCATTTATAGCTCCAACTATGGAGGCATGATGTATGTTTAGTTGAAAACATAGCTTCAAAAAAAAAATGATATACCTTATGGAGTTGTTAGGCACAACCGCCTATTTTTAAAAATCTTTTCTACCTCTAAAACCGAACCCTTTGCGGTTCAGAAAAACGCGATGGGCCCTTTTGTGGGTTTAGTTGGTGCTTCCAATTTATTTTCTTCTAGAGCACAATATTTCTGCCTCTTTAGCTTTTTTCTAACTCTGGAACCAAACATATCACAAAGTACACAGAGAGAAAAAAATGTCATACATGGTTCCAAACCGTGTGATATAAGTGTTGTCTCAAGCATTTTTTTTACTTAACCATTGGGAACAATTGGCATCTCGAACTTTCAGTTGTTTTCATGACTCAAAAAAGCATTCTAGAGACGAGATGACCGTTTCTTTAACTAATATTATTGCTCCCACTTTTCACAGATGAGTGACGTTTTGCGTTGTTCTGAGTCAACACTTTTAAACTTTTGTTTCATATATATTACTTGATGTGTTGGCCTCTGATATTTCAAAATTATAGAAATACTGGATTAGTCTTGAAATATAGTTTTGTAAAAGTATATTTTTACTATGTTTTACTAAACTTCATTTACAAAAATAGTAACAAAAATTATGTTCTGACGACCGTATCAATATCCAAATCATCACTTGTTTATTTGTGCCTCGAGGGAGTAGTAATCAACAAAAGCAGTTCCAAACCAGGGGAAAATTTTCTAAGTTGAACATATATAATATAGCACTAGTAATTCCTTTAAATAATTTATACAAACAAATACGTAATACAAAAAACATTATCATAGTTTGGGGAATATATATATATATATATATATATATATATATATATATATATATATATATATATATATATATATATATATATATATATATATATATATATATATATATATATATATTACCATTTGTGTTTCTTTCCTGCAGTCCTCCTTCCAATAATATTATTATATAATTCATGATTTTGTTGATCATTGAATGCATTTCGTTGAGAGAAACAAATTATTACAGCGTTCCATGTTTCAGGTGGGACTGCATCCACGCCTGACCAGACGACGGGGCAAGGCGTAAATGGATAGTGTCTTTACCTTGGTCGACCGTCTCATCAATTACCCTGAGCATGGAAGGTGCGTGATCTCACACTCGTCTATTTATTTTGTGCCTGATGAAGCAATAATAATGATATATAACCCTTGGAAGGGTTGCTGCTCAAACCATCACCTCGCTACCTTAGTTAACGCTTAAAATGCCTAGAAACAAAACATGCATGAATACATTATATATTATTGGCGATTCCTCCCGAACATGCAGGTCGCCCAAACTACATTTTGTTTTTGGCTTTATATACATGATCGAGGTTTTTCCATCTTACTATCATTTACTCTTCCCCTTCCATATTTCCACATTACTAAACAAAATGTCACTCCATTACCGTGGTGCAGAATACAAGTCAATTATATGATTTTGTCATCCATTATAAAAAAATTATATGATTTTTAACTTATTTTTTACTAAAATGTACTTTTAAGAAAAATACTTATGTTATAGACATTAAAATTGATGGTGACAATAATTATCTCCGCAATTTTTGTAATAAACATATCACAGTCAGTTTCTTTGATGAGCTAAAGGTGACAAGTTTATTATTACCACCAGCTTGTTTAAGGAACTGTAGAAATAATAAATTTCTAACCACCAATTTCTATATAAATAGAACTAGCATTGTGACTGCTAGTTTCGAACAAGCGGTGGTGAGAATGATTATTACTGCAAACTTTCACCACCGAGGGTCTAAACCGGCAGTAAAAACCATTCTGTGTAACTCAATATTTGCAGAAAGGTACAATTGTTTGGCTTGCTTTTTGAGCTACAAACACTTTCTTAGATAACTCAACCCACCCCAAATCTCCTCAGCCTTATCCTCTTACTATAGGGCATGGCTGTGTTTCGATTATTCTGGATTTCGGAAGTAAAAGCTAGATTCGCTGGATTACAAAATCTGGGTTTGTGGATGTTTGGATCTATAGATTGTAAAACTTAGATGGGCTGCCTTTGAAAGTAAAAGGTTCAAAAAAAACCCTCACTTAACTATGGCAGTGCAAGTAGGAAAAGAACGGAAGAAAAGATTGGTTGAAGTGCCACACCCAATTTTAAAGACAAAATCGAATGTAGAATCCTATGTGTGCCCAAGAATCAGTCACACACATAAGACTGACAAATTACAATGTACCAAGCTCAGGGTTTAGTACATATCAAATAATAATCCATACATAGAAACAAAATTTATCAAAGTAGCAGAAACTTGAATTCTAAAATTTCAGGTGAAGCTCCAAACACCATAGGGACGGTTGACTGGGGGTACATATGCCTAGCACCCCTCAAAAACTTTAGCCAAGCTCCATCTTCTGTTACCTATTTGGGATTTTTGTCCAAGTAATAAAACTAAAGAAGCATAAGTACATCTCGTACTTAACAAATATAACATGAGATTCATGAGGCTCAAAAAGGCTGAGACAAGGTTTACAACGTTAAGCATTTTAATGAGTTAAATTTTAGCATTCGTAGCAAGTTTAGCAATGCCCCAATTAATCACATGAAACTGATAACATGAATAATGAAATAGCATTTAAAAACATCGCCGATCAACTGTTATTATTCCATAAGGAGTCTAGGCCGCTCGTGTCTGTGAGCACGGTTGTTATAACAATTTTTTACACTCTGCATGAGTTCTACATCTTTACCCACGAGCCGTGATTTACTCTTTTATCCGAGGTGATCAGCCTCTTGACCCACTTCCAAGGAAGGTCGACAGGGTTCACTATGATGTCTTTTAAATGTTCGTCTAACAAGTTAGGGCTGCTAGGTTTCCAATCGGCAAGTAGATGTATGAACCCCCTTTAGAATGGCACAATTCCTTTATGGCTATACACATAGGAACAAAGGCTATCCTATACCCATCTCGGCACGCCCCTTTTGCGTCCTTTCGAGTAACCACTAACAAGCTAGAAAATGTCCTCATACTTGACTAAAGCCAGAGCCATATAGCACTCATGATGGTACTGTAAGTCCCGGGTAATCACATACACAGAAGTCCTTAGGGAGGACAAGAGCAACATGTATAAAGCCAAATACTCTCACCCTTTAATTCACGTTGCTAAAAAGTATCTTTTATATTTCGTTGCATATTCCATTAATCAAGTTAGAGTTCATGATCATAATTAATTGAGCACTAGCATCAGCTACCCATATGAAAATTTTCCCAAGGTGTCAAGGAATCAGGATATCAAAATAACTAGGATAAATTTCTACGGGTATCAATGTAGACACATGCATATGATTAAATGTTATTAAGGTAAATAGGACAACAAGGATGATCCCATGCTATACTTGCCTTTCACTTGCTTTACAACTAATGATAACCTCCTCGTAGAACCTTCGATCTTCTTTTCTGCAACTTCCGACCTCCAGCGCTTACATACGGTTCTCTTCTACTCTAGCAAACACCGAGCATAGAGAAACATACAAATAAGAAATAAAAGCAACTAAAAATAGTACACCAATCATAACAAAAGCTTTAAAAACAACGTGCTAAAAGAGGGCTCGTTGCTACAATCACGAGAACGCATGAAACGCCAAAAACGAAGCTACAATTGAAAAGAAACGAGTACCGAGACTTTTATGTTACATAAAAGAAAACATCTATATGCTTGATTTATTTTAATTAAGTAAAACCATGTGAAAAGTTATTAAACCAGATTAGTCAAAACATAATTTAATTCAAAAGCCAGGTTAAAACTACTCATATTGTATATATAAACAATGTCATATAATTTAATCAAGTTAAACTTTATCTTTGCAAAAGGAAAAGTGCATGTGAAAGCACTAATCAAGTTTATCACATATGCAGCGTGTTTCAACTAAGTAACTTAGAATTTAGAAACACATTTATATAAGCAACTAATCACATTAATATTTTATGTACAAATTACCGAGTTATAAATCCTACATAGCTTTTAATTATAAATCCGATTGCATAAGCACTAATCAATTTAGCATTAAAATTAATAAAATCATAAACACGTGACATGAAAAACATTAGCACTATTGCAAAGAGCGTGTTGATATGAATCTAATGCAACTTAAACCAAGCCAAAACGGAATTAAAATGAAGAAACGGTGGAGATCGATTGCGGATTATATTGGCAGTGCATTTCTATTGTAATAATGTGTGAATGACATGATGATGGCATCATCAAGCAAACAAGAGCAAAGCAAGGCACCACGGGCGGTGGCCGGGCTACTAGCTCGGCTCGCTCGCGCGGTGCCCATGGCGAAGTTTGCCGGCGCGATGGGTAGCTCGTCCTATAGAGCTTGGGAGACTACAAGGGTGTGTGGGTTGGATTAGAGAGCTCACCGCGCAGCCGCAAGTGGGGTTCGTGGCATCCGGTTCGGCACGGAGAGGAGAGAGGACGCGAAGAGGCGGACGGTGGCGGGGAAAACGCTCCGGCGTGCCCAGGAATTTCCCCCAGCTTGCTGCCATTTTCCTGGAAAGGAAGGCAGTGCATGAATCGCTGGGATGAGGCGAATTTTGTATAGGCGAAGGTAGGGTCGGAGATGGCCAAACCGTGGAGATTGACGACGGCGGTTCCGGCTTGGCAAAGCTCTCGTGGCGGCGTTGCAGTGCGGGAAAGAGGGCATGGAGCAGTGTGGTTGAGGCGGTGTGCACGCAGAGGCTCGCCCTTAATGGCGCTGGTGATTGGTGAACCTCAGTTCGCGCGCGGGGTTCAAATCATGACAGACCAAGGCAGCGGCGAGGAAAAGCTTCGGCTCGTGCGGGCGCCCGGGGTTCGTTGGAGACGATGCTCCCGTGGCTGACAAACGGAGGCTCGGTTTGCGTGGGCGCTGTGGACACGGGGGAGGGGGACGGCTCGGTCGCGCGGGGCTTGGTCCGTGCGGCAGACGTGGGAGCTGGAGCTTGGTCCGCGGCTACGCGTCGATGGCGGAGGGAGGAAGGAGACAGAGCTGACGGGTGGCGCCCACCCGTCAGTGAGAGGAGGCGGCAGGGCCTGCCTGGAAGTGAGAGAGAGAGAGGAGGAGGAGGAGGAGGAGGAGGAGGAGGAGCCGGCGTGGGCTTGACTGGCTCCCACGCTCAGATGGGCTGCCGCCCCGGTAGAGAAAGGAGAGCGGACCGAAAAGAGAGAAAGGGGATTCCGGCCCACAACAGAAATGAGGGAGATTTTAACCCTGTTTGATGATTTTTTGTAAATCAATTTTGAGAATTATTTCAATCCTTTTTGAATCAAACAAAATTTGGTGTCAATTTGGATCATTTTAAAACAACCTTTTAAACGTAGGTCAAAAATAGATTTTTAGTTTATTTCTCAAACAAAACATTTTAAACTTGTTTGATAAACAGAATAAAAATCTATTCGGGCGTAAACGAGATTTTGCTAAAGCATTTGCACTCAATAAAATTAAATGCAATGGCATGAATGCAACAATCATATCAAATTAAATTATCAAATTTTGAGGAAATCACATTTTTTGAATTATCAATAACCTATCCAAATCTAAGAAAATTTTAAAACCGTTTATTTTATTTAGTGTTTTCTATTCACAACCCTAAATATAAATTTTGGGGTATGACAAATCTTCCTCGCTTAACATGAATCTCGTCTTGAGATTTAGAGAGACTAGGGAGAAAGATAAAACTGAGCATCAAGGTTGTTTTGGGAATTATGATGAAAGGATTGAAGATTGGCATAGGTGTAAAAGAAAGATTTATTCTTTGGGTCTTCACATTATGAGGTGTAAGGACAAGGAGCAAAGATTAGCAAAAAGGTGATAAGAAAGTAAAAAATTGATATTTATGTTTTCACATGTCTTGTGACTCGAGATACTTGAGATCGATGATGGTTGTAGTGGATGCTACCCCACTTAACAAGACACTTGCTTATCTTCAAAAACGTCCAAAAGAAAATCTTTTTGATGGAGAAGTCTTTAAGGGATTCCTTTGGAGGTTACCACTTTAAAGAACACAACACCACCCACCCACCTTAACAGAAATCTCATCCTGAGATTCGAGGAGGCTAGTAGGAGGGAAAAAGGATGGTCGTTAGAACTTCAAACTTTCTTCTCTCTGAGATGTGAGCGATAGGAGTCTCTACCCCACTTAACAGGGGTCTAGTTCCACTTGGCAATGATGTTGTAGGCATCAATTTCATGAAGGTTTGATGCTGCTGGTGCATCTTCCGTGTGTTGATTCTCCATTGAGTTGAGATAAGAGAGAAGGCATGAAAAACAAGAGCGGACAAGGATGGTGTATAATTGGATAGGAGGAACCCAAACTACAAACTATCAAACAACTGTTGTTATTGCAAACCAGAGTCCACAATACATCAACACACAAAGCAAAACAAGCACTCAGCACAACATCGAAACTACGCATGCTTCTGTTCAACTAGTGGGCATCCTAAAAAGTGGATATAGATGATGAAGGGCCATCGAGAATTTGAATGAGGTGAGATCAGAAAATTTAGTAAAGCCAACAAAAACAAAAGATGATGGAGTTAAGAAAATAATAGCTCAAAGGAAGCTATCAAGGAGGAGGAAAGTAAGACAAGTATGAGAAATAGTCAAATCAATTGGTCAAGGAGGTGGAAAAATACTTTTCTAGCAAAATAATGTTTAGAAAATGACTAGTGCTATCTAGGCATACGTCCTACAGTCAACCTGGCTTTGATACCAATTTGTCACACCTGATTTTAAGGACAAAATCGAATGTAGAATCCTATGTGTGCCCAGGAATCATTCACACACATAAGACGACAAATTACATTGTATCAAGCTCAGGATTTAGTACATATCGAATAATAATGCATACATAGAAACAAAATTTATCAAAGTAGCAGAATCTTGAATTCTAAAACTTCAGGTGAAGCCTCCAAACGTCACAGGGATGGTTGACTAGGGGTATATATGCCTAGCACTCCTCAAAAACTTTAGCCAGGCTCCATTCTCTGTTTTCCATCCGGGATTTTTGTCCAAGTAATAACAATAAACAAGCATAAGTATATTTAGTACTTAACAAATATAATATGGGGTTCAGGAGGCCCAAAAACGCTGAGACACGGGTTTACAGCGTTAAGCATTTTAATGAGTCAAATTTTAGCATTAGTAGCAACAAGTTTAGTAATGCCCCAATTAATCACATGAAACTGATAACATAAATAATAAAATAGCATTTAATTACATTGCCGATCATCTGTTATTATTCCATAAGGATTCTAGGCCGCTTATGTCCATGAGCACGGCTGTTATAATAGTTTTTTACACTCTGCAGATGTTGGTATAAATTAAATGCATACAGAGAGAATATGTATCCGCAAGCACACAGATATTATACCGTTGTAGCACTTCACCAAGAATAACCCAGTTTTAATATCGAACCCAAAAGAACAGTCAGTGAGAATAACTAAGTCTTAGTCTTAACCCAACTTCACAACCAAGGTCAGAAAATAGGAATATAAAGCAGACTACAGAGATATGTCTAGTTCCAATCTCGGTAAGCTTTTCCTTCTATTGTTCTATCGTGGGAGATGTCTTATAAGGAACAAATTCAGAGTTTTTTTCCTACAAGCGATCAAATTCCACTAGTCCTATTAACAGGAGGTGGACTACAGAGGATTCAACGAAGCTATAAAAGTCACCTTCATGGGCTACCACCGATCCAAAAAATGAGGGTGCATTTACGAGTAACTCTAGTCGAAGCACCATGCTTACACTATGAATACTACTTTAATCTAGAGCCACCAAGATCAAAGCACTCAAAAGAGAGTCGTAAACTTGAAGAACAATATGAACAAGATGCTTACTTGAATCAGAAGTCGATTACCAGAGAAATCTCAGAAGTAAGCTCCAGTAGAACTTGATTCTGCCAGAGTACAGTCGTAGAGAGAGCACCGACAAGCCAGAACTCCTCTAAAACTCTACTCTCTCACTCTATCTCTCTATCTCTAATACAAGACTAGATCCTATGGAGGACTAATCTTCTCTTGATTGCTAGCCCTAGATCCTGGTGGAAATATGAATTAGGGCTCCCGGCTTTTCAGCTCTCAGGATCCAGACTTGGCTTCTCTTCAAGGGGGTGCATGCCTGTATTTATAGCCCTGGAGCTGCAACGTGAGCCCTTGGATCAAACCGACTTAAAGAATGGCATAGATGCAATCCTAGGAGGCGGTGGAGGAACATCCTGGAAGCTCCTGATGAGTGAACCCCACAGGGGGCCGGGCGGCATGGTAGTGGGACCGGCAGGCCCCACATGTCATCCTCTCAGGGTCCACTGCGGTGTGGTGTCTTCTGGTGTCCTCTGAAACCTTCTGGAGTAGTTTTCATCGTGGTTAAGTTTGATGTTATATGACGTTTTGATCCTCCTTGCTGGTTTCCTGATTTAATCCTGCTGGAAACACAAATTCACCAAAACTCATGGAATTTGTCAGTTTAAACCTCCTATTATATGATATTGATCCATTTTCACCATTTATGCAAGTTAGGTTCACGGTTTATGATATGCATTAACTGCCGTCAACAAGCTCCCCCACACGTAGGCTTTTACTCGTCCTCGATAAAAGGATGGATTACTTAAAATATAACCTTGGAATAAGACATCAACACAAAACCATTCCTACATGCTCTGCAGGATTTAAAGTGTCTACCATGAAACTTTGGGCGGTTGAAGAACGAAACAGCTCGAACCAGATCACCATCTTCCTTCAGTCAAGTCAATTGGAGAAACATTTAAGATTTTGAAAACAAAACATAGCTTACCTTTTCCTTTTGTAGTACACTCAAATCACTTATGTATGTGGTATTTTTGGATCCTCACCAAGGCATAGATGATCTTGCCTTCTTATACCTACTCTTAAATTCTTATGTGGATCTTAGGTAGGAATGAAAGTGAAAACATACTTGCATTGCATATATTGTAAAGTCAAAACAAGGATCCAAGGAGAAAAGTGTCATACTCTCAAATCAAAATGTGCATGTGTGTGAAAAATATATATGGTGGCTATCCTAATTCTACTATGCTCCTTAAAACATGTCTCTCTTGTTGGAGACTTGAAAACTTTTGCTAGAGATCATGGGCTATCTTTCTCATTCATTTTTTCTCTTCTTTTTTTCTTTTCTTTCTTTCTTTTCATGGCGGGCATCTGAGTACCCATTGTTTTAGATATCTTGGACACTTGTCCTTTTTTCAATACTTTTCTTTTTTACATAGCCAAATGCCTCTTTCTGCAATTGGAAAACTTTTAAGAAAAACATTTACAAAAACTTGGAGCATTTATTCCTAACAAACTTCTTTTTGTGTCTTCTCCCAATATAGGAGTAAAACATTTTGGGCGGATAGAAAAACATATTGTTGCGTACTCTCAGTGTAGGAGCAGCAGATTATATGTGGAGTGTATGTGATATTGATTTTGAGAGCATGATAGGTTTCTCAACAAGGGTCACAAGGTTTGATCAAACTCAATACAAACACAAGTAGTATATGTAGAAGGTTTATCTATCCTATATATGGCTCTGGTGGGTCATTACTTACTACAAAGGAGATGTGTAGCTAATTTTTTTTCTTTTTGAAATAAAATTCTCTAATGACTAGACATTAAGAATCAAGTTCTCTTATTCTACTATATCTCATTCCACAACAACTTAAGTGACATGAGGTCCCTAAAAATAAGTTCCCAACAGTAGCAAGACTTTTAGGAAAAGTATTATGTAAGTCTATCCGTAAGTCATGACTGAAATAATCTTTCCTCGTGGTTCAAGTTGTTTTATTATGTGATTTTCAATTCGGTTCGAAACGGAAAACGAAACATATGAAAATAGTGTATTGGGCTCAAACCTGACTGTGGACAAAGCATTGGGTGAGACAGCGAGGTGGTGGGCTAGCTGGCCCATAGGGGATGCCGGGCGGCCTGCTCTAGTGGCCTCTCAAGGCCCGCTTTGTCATACGTGGTCCTTGGTTAATTACCTTCCATAATTTATGAATTTCCCGATTAAATTTCGTTCTGTTGTCGCAATGTGTCTCCCCCACACTTGTTTTTCTGTATAACCTTTCTGCACAACATGTGGAGACAAACACATATCCAAAAACAAAGATAGAGAATAGGTAATCTTGATAACAAATCTCCTTTAATGATTAAATAAGGCACTTTGTTACAAATCACAAAATTCAACCTAACTTTAATCGATCTAACAACTGAGCTAGCGACGAACCTAACATTTCAAGCGACGAACCTAAAAACTTTAACCTAACTAAAACTTGTGCCTTATTATCAATCGCTAACTCTCAACTCTCTCTTTTCTTCCCAACATAGTTGGAAAGAAGTTCGATCTACTTCTCTAATTTCTTTCGCTTAATACTTTCTAATTCTATCTTCTTATCCAGAGCATCTACAATCCTAATAAGGAGAGTATTCTGTTGTTGGAGAGATGTAACGGTCTGGGAAATATGGTCAATCCTTGTCTCTAACATCGCGATGGGTATCTTCAGATGCTTCTCTTCTCATTCCAATGGTGGAGCAGGTCTCTTGGGCGTCTCCCTTGGTGGAATGAATTTGACTTGGCCTAGTGTTACTCGAATACCATCAAGAGAAACTCGGGGAGTGGTAGTTGTGTACTTCACACAACTGACTTCTCCAAGCTTGTTGGTCTTGACACCCACTACGTCTCATTGGATCTTGGAGGTAAGAGCTTGACATCCTTTGGTACGGCGAACTTTGGTCCCTTTGGCGCATCCTTCAAGAATAGACGATCTTGAGGTGGAGGAAGCGTTGGCTGACAAACTTGAGCAAAGTAGGATTGCCCTAGCTTCTTCTTGGCAGTACTGCAGCTACTTGCTTCGTAGGCATGACAGTGAGAGGCAGAGGTTCTTCTATTGGGATGATGGCAAGAGAGTCTTCCCTAGGAGGAAGTTTGTTGAGGTCGACTCTGAAAGGGATGATCTCTTTTCTGGTCATTAGATCTAGAGAGGAGAACTCTGCAATGGAAGAGAGGAGGCTTGGATGGAATGAGGAAGGAGGCAGGCAGGGGTCTGTTTATATAGGGGGTTCATCTTGCAGTAGGGGTCAAAATCTTATCCCTAGAGGCTCCATACGAGCGAATATGCGAATGGATCTGAAATATACATGATCTTATCATGGAAGAGTGTAGAGAGAGTCAGTGGAGGACGAGAGGGACTGACAGGGGGCTACCCGGCATAGGGATGGGGCCAGCCGGTCCCACAGGTCATCCCCTCAGGGTGACTTTCTCACGTGGGTTTCTAACATGTTTCTATCCCCGAAAATCATATTTTCGCGATATATCTCATAACGGTTGATGGCGGTGGTGTAATTAAGGTAAAAATCTAAAAATCCACCTCATCAACAACCTCAGATGGTTGTTCAGGTTCTAAAAAGATTTTGAGATGGTGGCCATTTACCTTGCATAACGTACCTTCGTGGTTTGAAGAGTTATCGCTCCATGCGATGAAGTGTTTACCACCGTAAATGGTCCTTCCCACTTGCTTCGAAGTTTTTCGTGCCCAAATAATTTAAGCCTAGAATTAAAAAGTAATACCTTATCTCTGGGTGCAAAATCCTTCTTGATCCTCTTATCATGCCATCTTTTGGTTCTCTCCTTGTATATCTTGGAGTTGTGATATGCTCGTTCACTCCATTCATCTAACTCAGAGAGTTACATCTTCCTCTTTACTCCTACAGCTTCAAAGTCCATGTTCCATTGCCTGATGGCCTAGTGAGCTTTGAATTCTAGCTCCACAAGTAGATAACTGGTCTTTCCATAGACCAACTGATATGGTGACATGTCCAATGGTGTCTTATAAGCTGTTCTGTAAGCCCATAGTGCATTGAGTAATTGCTCTTTCCATGCAATTCCCATTTCGTCGACTATCTTTTATAGAATATTCTTGATTAGCTTGTTGGATGTCTTTATCTGGCCACTTGTCTGAGGGTGGTATGTAATAGCAATATTGTGTCGAATCCCATGCTTCATTAAGTATCTATGAAAGCGCTTATCAGTGAAGTGAGTTCCTCCATCGCTAATCACCATCCTCAAAACTCTGAATCTTGGAAATATTATTTCTTCAAACATCTTCTTGGAGTTCTTTGCATTAGCAGCTCTACATGGTATGGCTTCAACCCACTTGGAGATGTAGTCAACTGCCACCAAGATGTACTCATAGTTCTTTGACTTTGGGAATGGTCCCATATAGTCAATTCCCTAGACATCGAAGAGCTCTGTCTGAAGGTTGTTGATGAATGGCATGACATCTCTTGAATTGATATTCCCGTGCCTTTGACATGCTCCACATCTTCTCATGAAATCCTTCGTGTCTTCATACATGGTTGGCCAAAAGAATCCACTCTGCCAAATCTTTGCATGAGTGCGAAATTCCCCATAAGTCCTCCATATGGTGATGAGTAGCATCGTTCAATAATCTTGATGCCTTCTTCCACCGATACACATCTTCTGAGCAAGCCGTCAGAGCAGGCTCTGAAGAGGTATGGTGGATCCCATATGTGGAGACGACTTTCGTAGACAAGCTTCCTTTTGTCCTCCCTTGGTGGTACATACCCTGCAACCATAAAATTGACAATATTCGCATACTAGGGGTCCAATCTGGTGATCTTGAAGAGCATGTCATCCCTCAGTGAATCATTGATGGGTAGTTCCTGCATTCTAGACAAGTGATCGGCAATAGAACTTTCTACTCCCTTTTTATCTTTTATTTCTAAATCAAATTCTTGGAGTAGCAAAATCTATCTTATCAATCTTGGATTAGCATCTTTTTAGTGAGCAGGTATTTCAAAGCAGCATGATCAGTATAAACAATCACCTTAGCTCCTACTAAGTAAGATCTAAACTTATCAATAGCAAGAACAATAGTCAAAAGTTCCTTTTCAGTTGTTGCATAATTAAGTTGTAGTCATGTCAGAGTGTTGCTAGCATAATCAATTGCATGATGCTTTCTATCTTTCGTTTGTCCCAAAACTGCCCCCACAACATAATCACTAGGATCACAAATGATTTCAAAAGGTAGCGACCAATCAGGGGGTTGAATGATTGGTGCAGAGATGAGTGCTTCTTTGAGAATATTAAAAGATTTTGAGCATGCATCATCAAATTCAAAGGGTACATCCTTAGCCAAAAGATTTGTCAGTGGTCTAGCAATGTGTGAAAAATCTTTTATGAATCGGCGGTAGAAACCACAATGACCAAGAAAGCTTCGGATCCCTCTGATATTTATAGGTGGAGGTAGTTGTTCAATTACTTCAATTTTAGCTCTATCTACCTCAATCCCTCTTTCGGACACCAAGTGTCCAAGCACTATGCCATCTCGAACCATGAAATGATATTTTTTCTAATTAAGGACTAAGTGCTTTTCTTCACATCTTTACAAAACATTGTCTAAATTTTCAAGACAACCATCAAAAGTTTTTCCATAAATAGAAAAGTCATCCATGAAAACTTCCATGATTTCTTCAATCATATTAGAAAATATAGACATCATGCATCTTTGAACAGAAGCTAGAGCATTATATAATCCAAAAGATATTCTACGATAAGCATATGTTCTATATGGACATGCAAAAGTGGTTTTGCTTTGGTCATCTAGATGAATCGGAATTTGGTGATAACCTGAATACCCATCAAGAAAACAAAAGAAAGAGTGGTTCGCCAGTCGCTCCAACATTTTATCAATGAAGGGCAACGAAAAGTGATCTTTCTTTGTTGCCCTGTTAAGTTTTTGGTAATCAATGCACATCCACCAACTAGTGATGATTCTTTGAGGGATTAATTCATTCTTTTTATTTTTAACAACAGTCATGCCCCCTTTTTAGGCACAACTTGAACAGGGCTGACCCACTCACTTTGTGGCACATGATAGATGATCCTGGCGTGCAAGAGTTTTAAGACCTCTTTCTTAACAACCTCTCTCATCGTATTGTTAAGCCTGTGCTGTGGCTCCCTAGAAGGTATAGAATCTGGATCTATAGGAATACGATGGGTACAAAGAACAGGGCTGATTCCCATAAGGTCTTGAAGTGAATAGCCAAAAGCAGAACAATGCTTTTCTGAGATAGTTAGCAAGCGTAAAATTTCTTCCTGAGAGAGTTTATCACTTATGATCATAGGAGAATCCTGATTATTATTAAGAAAAGCATATCTAAGACCAGAAGACAGGGGTTTAAGCTCAATGGAGGGCTTAGGCGGTTCTAGCAATTCATCAAGAGGTTCGGGTTCTATGGGGCCTTCGTCTTCTTCCTCATTGATGAAGAACTAGGCACCATCTTCAAGGTTGGGTTCAATCAAATCATCAAGAGATGCAACCTTAACCTCTTCCACTGGGTCTAGCTCAGGAATTGGCTCAATTTTAGCATTAAGAGAGTGAGTGAAGGGCACATAGAGCTCAAAATTTTTCTCAAGTCTTGTGTTCAACTTTCCCTTTTTTCCTTAATGGATGAGTCTTTCTATTGGTTGTCCTATCAATAGGTGAAATTCCATAACATCAAAGATATAGAAATTCAAGTGCACTTTGGTTCCATTTACCAAGACAGAAAGGGCACAAAGAATTCCCAAACTTGGGATAAAGTGTCCTGAAAGACTTTTTAACAACTTGGTTGTTGGGGCTAATGGCATGTCTTTTAATAAATTTGCAAAAATGGAAGATATGATATTGACCCCATAACCGGATTGTAAAAGGCATCGAAAGAATCCTTGTTAATTTGGCAATAAATGGTCATAGAGGGTGAATGTAAGCAAATTACTTCGGGAGAAAGCTCTGATTCTTCTAACCATTCATCGCTCATGATGGACACTAGGTCTTTTGTTGTCTTTTTATGGAAGACTTCCTGAAAAGGGTCAAAAGCTTCTACAGATGATGATTTTCTAGGCTGCTGAGGTTTATTCATTACATGGTAGTTCGAGATATTTCCATATTTGGCAAAAAGTCCATCCTCGAATTCAAGCACAAAATCCAAAATTGGAGTTTCCTCCTTTTGCGGCGGTTCGAGATCTGGAATAGCTGAAGTTGGTGATGGTTCTGGTAAAAATTCAGGTTCAACTAATTGGGATTCTTCTTCTAACAAATTCTCTCTTTCTTCAGGAAGGTCTTGCAAGACTTTCATGTGAATGCTTCTCACCTCTTCGGCGGAGACATGCATGAACGAACCTCCTGAAGCCGTATTGAGGTATTCTATGGTTTTTCTAGTAAGGCCTATGAAGAAGTGTTGGAGAAGAATAGGTTCTACAATGGTAAGGTCAGGGCCAGAATTAAGAAGAGTGTTAAAGCGTTCTCATGCCATGCCTAGAGATTCTCTCTTCTTTTGTTTAAAAGTTAGAACCTTTACACGAAGTTTAACTACCCTATAGGTGGGGAAGAATTCTAAGCAAAAATTAGAGCACAGTGCTCCCCAATCTCCTTGGCTATTCCTGATGGTGAGCTTATACCAACGTTTAACTTCTCCCGTCAAAGAGAAAGGAAAAAGCTTCCATCTTATGGTCTCATCTGACATGCCTTCAATGTGTAGACATGCACAGGTCTTCTCAAACTCACATAGGTGGGAATAGGGGTTTTCATCTACTTCGCCAGAAAAAGGTTGATACTAAACCATGTTGATTAACTGTGGGCATAGCTCATAGCCAGGTGCTAAGATAGGTTTAGAAGATTCTACTGGCTTTAGGCTAGTGCCCATGGGTGCTCCATATTGGTAGAGATGGGTGGATACTAGATCCATGATAAAAGGTAAAGATAAAAGAAAAGATAAAAGTATAATAGAAGATTAAACTAGACTCAAAGTTAACTCAGCAAACCATTCCCCGTCAACGGAGCCAGAAATGCTTATTGGTATAAATTAAATGCACACAGAGAGATTATATATCCGCAAGTGCACAGATATTATACTGTTGTAGCACTTCACCAAGAATAACCTAGTTTTAATATCGAACTCAAAGGAACAGTTAGTGAGAATAACTAAGTCTTAGTCTTAACCCAACTTCACAATCAAGGTCAGAAAATAGGAATATAAAGGAAACTACTAAGATATGTCTAGTTTCAATCTCGGTAAGCTTTGTCTTCTATTGTTCTATCGTGGGAGATGTCTTTAAAGGAACACACTTAGAGTTTCTTCCCTACAAGCGATCAAATTCCTGCTAGTTCTATCGTGGGAGATGTCTTATAAGAAACAAATTCAGAGTTTCTTCCCTACAAGCGATCAAATTCCTGCTAGTCCTATTAACGGGAGATGGATTACAAAGGATTCAACGAAGCTATAAAAGTCACCTTCGTGAGCTACCACCGATCCAAAAAATGAGGGTTCATTTACGAGTAACCCTAGTCTAAGCACCACGCTTACACTATGAATACTACTTTAATCTAGAGCCACCAAGATCAAAGCACTGAAAAGAGAGTCGTAAACTTGAAGAACAATATGAACAAGATGCTTACTTGAATCAGAAGTCGATTACCAGAGAAATCTCAGAAGCAAGCTCTAGTAGAATTTGATTCCGCAAGAGTACAACCGTAGAGAGAGCACCGACAGGTCAGAACTCCTCCAAAACTCTACTCTCTCACTCTATCTCTCTATCTCTAATACAAGACTAGATCCTATGGAGGACTAATCTTCTCTTGATTGCTAGCCCTAGATCCTGGTGGAAATATGAATTAGGGCTCCCGGCTTTTCAGCTCTCAGGATCCAGACTTGGCTTCTCTTCAAGGGGGTGCATGCCTGTATTTATAGCCCTGGGGCTGCAACGTGCGCCCTTGGATCAAACTGACTTAAAGAACGGCATAGATGCAATCCTAGGAGGCGGTGGAGGAACATCCTGGAAGCTCATGATGAGTGAACCCCGCAGGGGGCCGAGCGGCATGGTAGTGGGACCGGCAGGCCCCACATGTCATCCTCTCAGGGTCCACTGCGGTGTGGTGTCTTCTGGTGTCCTCTGAAACCTTCTGGAGTAGTTTTCATCGCGGTTAAGTTTGATGTTATATGACGTTTTGATCCTCTTGCTGGTTTCCTGATTTAATCCTGCTGGAAACACAGATTCACCAAAACTCATGGAATTTGTCAGTTTAAACCTCCTATTCTATGATATTGATCCATTTTCACCATTTATGCAAGGTAGGTTCATGGTTTATGATATGCATTAACTGCCGTCAACAACAGAGGTTGTACACATTTACCCATGAGTCGTGATTTACCCTTTCGTTCGAGGTGATCAGCCTCTTGACCTATTTCCAAGGAAGGTTGACAGGGTTCACTATGAAGTCTTTCAAAGGTTCGTCTAACAAATTAGGGCCGCTAGGTTTCCAATCAACAAGTAGATGTAGGGACCCCCTTTCGAATGGCACAATTTCTTCACGGCCATACACATAGGAACAGAGCCTGTCCTATACGTATCTTGGCAAGCACCTTTTGCGCCCTTTTGGGTGTCCACTAACAAGCTAGAAAAGGTCCTCATACTTGACTAAAGTCAGAGCCATATAGCACTCATAGTTGTACTGTAAGTACTGAGTGATCACTTACAGATAAGTCCTTAGGGAGGACAAGTGCATCATGTATAAAGCCAAATGCTCTCACCCTTTAATTCACGTTGCTAAAAAGCATCTTTTATATTTTGTTGCATATTTCATTAATCAAGTTACAGTTCATGATCATAATTAATTGAGCACTAGCATCAGCTACCCATATGCAAATTTTCCTAAGGTGTCAAGGAATCAGGATGTCAAAATAACTAGGATAAATTTCTACGGGTATCAAGGTAGACACATGCATATGATTAAATGTTATTATGGTGAATATGACAACAAGGATAATTCCATACTATACTTGCCTTTCACTTACTTTACAACTAATGGTAAGCTCCTCGTAGAACCTTCGATCTTCTTTTCTGCAACTTCCGGCCTTTGGCGCTTATGTATGGTTCTCTTCTACTCGTAGCAAACACCAAGCATAGAGAAACATACAAACAAGAAATTAAAGAAACTAAGAACAGTACATCAGTCAGAGCAAAAACTTTAAAAACAATGTGCTAAAAGAGGGCTCATTGCTACGATCACGAGAACACCCTAGGAAAAAGAAACGACTACCAAGACTTTTATATTATATAAAAGAAAAAGCCTAAATGCTTGGTTTATTTTAATTGAGCAAAACCATGTGAAAAGTTATTAAAACCAGGTTAGTCAAAACATAATTTAATTCAAAAGCCGGGTTAAAATTACTCATATTTTATATATAAACAAAGTCATATAATTTAATCGAGTTAAACTATCTTAGCAAAAGAAAAATTGTATGTGAAAGCACTTATCGAGTTTATCACACATGCAGCATGTTTAAACTAAGTAACTTAGAATTTAGAAACACATTTATATAACCAACTAATCACATTAATATTTTATGTAAAAATTACCGAGTTATAAATCTTATATAGCTTTTAATTATAAATCCGATTGCATAAGTATTAATCAATTTAGCATTTAAATTAATAAAATAAAAAAACACGTGACATGAAAAACATTAGCACTATTGTATAGAGCATGTGGATATTAACCTAACGCAACTTAAACCAAGCCAAAACATAATTAAAACGAAGAAACGGTGGAGATCGATTATATAGGCGGTGTATTTCTGGATTTGTTTTTTAAAACAGCCATAACGTGTGCGTGACGTGACGATGGCGTAGCAGGGCACGCACGGCCGGGCTGCTAGCTCGGCGCTCTCGTGCGGCACCCGCGGCGAAGTTCGCCGGTGCGACGGGGATCTCGTACTACAGAGCTCGGGAGACTACAACGGTGCGTGGGTTGTATTAGGGAGCTCACCGCGCAGCCGCAAGTGGGGTTCATGGCGTCCGGTTCTGCACGGAGAGGAGAGACGATGCGGAGAAGCGGACGGTGGCGGGGAAAATGCTCCAGCGAGCCCAGGAATTTCCCCCAGCTTGCCACCATTTTCCTGGACAGGAAGGCAGGGCACGAATCGCCGGGATGAGGCGAATTCAGTATAGGCGAAGGTAGGGTCGGAGATGGCCAAACCGTGCAGATTGACGACGGCGGTTCCGGCTTGGCAAAGCTCTCGTGGCGGCGCAGCAGTGCGGGAGAGAGGGCATGGAGTGGTGTGGTGGAGGCGGTGTGAGCGCAGGGGCTCGCCTTTAACGGCGCTGGTGATTGGTGAACCTCAGTTCGCGCGCGGGGTTCGGATCATGGCGGACCAAGGTAGCAGCGAGGAAAAGCTCTGGCTCATGCGGGCGCCCGGGGTTCGTTGGAGACGATGCTCCCGTGGCTGACAGACAGGCTCGGTCTGCGTGGGCGCTGTGGACACGGGGAGGGGGAGGGCTCGGTCACGCGGGGCTTGGTCTGCGCAGCAGACGCGGGAGCTGGAGCTTGGTCCGTGGCTGCGCGTCGATGGCAGAGGGAGGAAGGAGATAGAGCTGACAGGTGGCACCCACCCGTCAGTGAGAGGAGGTGGCGGGGCCTGCCTGGAAGTGAGAGAGGAGGAGGAGGAGGAGGGGGAGGAGGAGGAGCCGGGGTGGGCTCGACTGGCTCCCACGCTCAGATGGGCTGCGGCCCAGGTAGAGAAAGGAGAGCGCTGCCATTTAGATGCAAGTTTAGTGGTTACTTTATGTTTTTCATGATGGCAGATATGAGCATTTTTTTATAAACCACAATAGATCCTATGGCTGTTATTGTTGATTATGTCTCGTGAGAAGTAACATGGAGGTTCTGTTGAGACCTGTAATTAGTAACCCTATTAGTAATAACAAGATTCCTGTTGATGAGGGCCCTATTTTTCCTTTCTGCAGGTTTTCTAGTAAACGCGTATTATCTGAGAGGCTCCTCGGTTATAAAGATTGGACTGATCTACCAGCGTTGGAAGAGAAGGTCGGGGAGTGGAGCCAGGAGCATCCGGTGATATGGAACGTTGGAATTGGACCTGCAGCTTCCTTTGTGCCCACTCGTACCAGGCTCTTGTTCGACCGCACCAAGGACATCTACGTATATGGGCCCTACGACCACATTATACGCGTGAGGCTTACACCAGCCGCAACAGCTGGCTCAGCCCATCATCATTGGTTTGCCTTTGATGTCCTGACACAATTGGCAAGAACCCTCGAGATACCGCTGCTTGATGACATCAAGCAACTTGCCGCAGAAGAGAGCTACTTTGGCTACGGCAAAATCTCTGACAACCTGATGCTCCAGGCTTTTGGACAGGAGTACATTGACTTGTTTGCATCAGATGAATCCGTACAGACGGATCCTATCTTTGACCTTCAACCTAGGCGTTCTCCAGTACTAACAAGGATCAAAGAAGTGTATGCAGGAAACAGGCATCTGTTGCTCGTAGAAAACTTGCATTTTCCCGTCTCACTGGACGTGTTGACTTTCATGATCAACAGACGACCGTCAACTGTCCAGCAAAACCGGTGGCTTATCTCAACCACTTCTAAAGATGTCTGCAACAAAAGCACAGAAGCCAAAGGTGTTGCTGATGACTATGTTTATCATTTTATTTGATGAAACAGGAGGGGTTTGTACCCCTATGGAAAATTTATTCATAAAATAATTGTCTTTACAGAAAAGAATCAGGAAACGAAAAAGGAAACTAAGAAAATAAGGTCAATTATACATAGAATTGCAGCCATAAATCCATGCTAGGGTGAAATTTCGCTTTTGCTCTTAGTATAACCAGAGCAAATTCTTTCCTGAACACTTGCGTGCAACGCTGAACTGAATGGGTTAGCTGTCTGAAGATAATATCATTCATCATTGTCCAAATAGACCAGCACATTGTTACAACAATTTCCATGAAGAAGGGCAGCCTCAACTGTAATCTGAAACTTTGAACTATGGAGTGGACATCATCAAAATTTGGCACTTGCAGTTGTAGGGTGTTCCAACATGCTAAGGAGAAAGGGCAATGAAACATCAAATGCAACAAATCCTCCTCAGAATTAAGAGAGCATAAAACACAAGAATAACTTGGAAGGTGCATATTCTTCCTTCGCAACAACCCTCTATATTCAGTCGAACTTGCAAGATAAGCCAGAAAAAGAATTTCCTTTTATTTTGACAGGATGATTTCCAAAGCCAAGAGAAAGAAGAAGGTAAATCTCTATGACCAATAAGATGTCTGTAGGCTCTATTTGAGGAAAATAAAGGTGAATCCCATATATAGCTCCACTGGTCATAAACATCCTGTACATTTAGACTCTGCAAAATATCACTGAAGGTTAAGAACTGTCCAAAAGCTTCATGGGAAAGAGGTAGATGGAAAAGATCATGCAGTTCAGTAGTAATTGCAGCCATGTGAACAGTCACTGAAACATTCTTGGCAAAAGAAAACAACTCTGGAAAGGCTTGACTAAAAACCTGAGTATCCCAAAGATCAGACCAGAGGAAGCAGGATTTTCCATCCCTAACATGAACCAAAGTCATAACCTTAAATTGGGTGAGGAGTTTTAAGATATCTCTCCACCAGAAGGAGCCTCTAAAATTTGATGTTAACACTGGAAGTTTGTCTCTGGAGTAGTACTTATTCCACACTAGTTGGACCCATGGGACTTGAGCTCTGTTGTAAAACTTATGAAGATGTTTCAGTAATAGACTTTCATTCTGCACAGTAAGATTAAGAACTCCCAAACCTCCTTCATCCTTTGGCAGGGTCACTAGTGGCCAAGCAACTTTTGGTGGCTTTTTGGAATTCAAATCTGAGCCTCTCCATAGATAGTGCTTTCTATATTTGTCTATTTGCTTTATCACATTTTTGGAAGAAGAAATGTACACATTGCATAGGTTGGTAGTGCAATGATTACTGCATTGGTCAATTCCAATCTACCAGCTTTATTTAGAAAAGAGGAGAAGGCAACTAACCTTCTTTCACATTTTGACACTAGGGGCCAAAAGTCAGCAACCGAGGGCTTTGTAATGCCAAGTGGTAATCCAAGGTATGTAAAAGGTAGGGTACCTTTAGCACAACCAAAACTAGTGGACAAAACCTGCAATCTTTCCTCTGAGACATTAACTGGGATCATCATAGACTTGTCAAAATTGACTTTGAGTCCAGCAGAATCAGCAAATGTAGCAAGCATGTCCTTCAGATTGTTCAGCTCATTCAAATCACCATTCATGAAAACTATCATCTGCATATTGTAGGATTGGGAAATCTTGATCATTTGACAAAGGTACTGCTAGACTGAGTTGCCCATTAAGCCTTGCATTGTTCAGAATTGACTGAAAAAAGTCTCTAGCTAGAACAAAGAGTAAGGGTGAGAGAGGGTCACCTTGTCTCACCCCTCTTTTACAGTGAAATATTTTTCCAGGAACTCCATTTAAGAGCACTGAAGATGTTCCTGACTTGAATATTGCTTGCATCCAAACTAGCCACTTCGGTGGAAAACCCTTGTGTTTCATAATTTGCATCATAAATTCATGCTCCACTTTATCAAAGGCCTTTTCAAAATCCAATTTCAGAATTATTATTTCCTTCTTTGACTGATGGCAGGTATGCAGGTATTCCAGAGCCCAAGAGATGCAGTCTTGTATGGATCTGTTCTTAATGAACCCATATTGATTCTTGTGAAGAAGAAGTGGTAACTTACTCTGCAGTCTGTTTGCTAGCAATTTTGTAAGAATCTTAACTGAGGAATTGAGAAGGGAAATGGGCCATGGCGAATACACACATCCGGGAAAACACATTAGGCGTCAGATGATGAATATGCAAATCAAACCATTGCAGCACCTCACCGACAAAATCCTCGTGTGGAAACCGCAATCCAGCTTTAAAGAAGTCCCGAAACACCACGACCTCATAAGGCTTAGGCCGGGGTACATCCTCAGAGCCAGGAGCTCGACAGTGCACGCGCATAGCAGGATGTATCAGCCCTTCTGCCAGGTATCGGTCGAGTTCCGCCTCTGTCACTTTAGAGCGATCCAAGCGATAGGTAGCCGGCTCAAGATCCAGCTGTCCCTTGGCGGAGGCAGGCACCGAGCCAACAGTTTCGCCTTCCTCTTCGTCCTCAACAAGCTCAATATGAATTTCAGTGTCCTCCTGAGATGGGCCAGCGCCCTCAACACCCGCCATGCGAAAAGGAATTCCTTGAAGCCCGCTTTGCGAATGCGTGCGGGACTCCAAACTAGGGTCACTAGAGGAGCTCCCGCTGGCGGAATCGCTACTGGAGGAGGAATCACTCGACATCTATCCAAGCAAGTAGAATGCGAAGACATAGAGAAACTAGAAAAATAGTAAAGAAACGAAAGAAGAAAGATACGAAACTTGTTATGAAACAGTTATGAAAACGAAAGCAAGTATAAGCCAAAAGAAGCACTGACCTGCGAAGGGACACCAGCTAGTCTCTGGGAAATCCGAAAGCAGGCGAAAGCTGGAACAAGAGCCCAGCGAAGACCAAAGCAACAAGCGGCAGCCAGAAGACAGGTGAGCGCGCACGTTTCCTCCAGCCCTGGGGGGTTTATATAGCAGCCCTGCGGGGCGACGCGCGCCTCAAGAGAGCAACGCAACGGTTCTCGAAAGAGCGCGACGGTTCGCATTCCGAGGAACGGTACCTCAGGCGCTAAAAATATTATTAAAAAATTGGCAATAATAACAATAAAAAAGAATACATATATATTCTGCAGAAACAATAATAGTAAGTAAAAATAAGCAGTAACGCATTTTGACAAATGCACGACCTCAATAGCAGAACCAAATAATCTTCGCCAAACTTCCACCTTTCGCCAGGGGATGGCGTCCAGGCTCAGGAGGCGCCCAAGTACAAGTTCACATGTGACACCGTTCCATCCCCAATCAGTTCATTTCGCAGCATCGAGGAGCTAATGTTGGGGCCAAGCCCTGCCTTTGGGCACCCCCTGCGGCCCGAATGCCGTTTTGAGCTTTCGCAAGAGCGAAATAATTGACACTGGCACAGCGGACGTCCAGGCCTTTCGCCAACGTGAAAGGGTTGTCGGTGGCACGGCGGGCTTCCCAGCCCTTCGCTAGAGCGAAATGGTTATCGCAGGCGCCCACGGGTGGATTTTCCTTTTCGGTTATTGCCATCTCGTGTAGGCGGGAGACTAATTGACTTCGTGGTCCTGTAGCTTTCCCTGCAGGTTTCGTCCGGACGGGATCATCTCGCCAAGAGGCGCTCGGCCGCAGTCCCACAGCCAGGGCCTGCTGCACGGGGCCAGCCAGTCTGGTGTGGGTCGGGCGCAGCACAGGGGAGACGCCGACCCTCGATGACCAGCACGCCCCGGGTGGCGAGGAATATTCCTAAGATTTAGGGTAGGTGTGAGGGCATTTGTGTCCCACAAAAAACCTACGGGCATGTATAAATACCCCTTTTCACGGGATTGTAAGGAGGACAATATGGAAAATAACCCACCATTTTCCATATCGATTTCGATCTGTCTTCACCTCATCGGGTGTTCGATATACTTCGTGCGACAACCATTGTTCGAAAGCCTTGGCACAGAACAACATAACCAATGCCAAAGTGCATGATCCCCTCAACATCCAAGATCTAAACCAAAGTATAGCATAAATAAGTTATGGAAGAATATGATGCCACTTAAACTCAAAGTTTTCCATTGGCTAGCATTTGATAACCTATAACCTACTTCACCCATTAATTACAATCCATTCTTAGACAAACACCATCTACTGAGAAAATATATCATCAATTACCTGAAATGTTAGTGGTGATAAGAAATAATGTGAGATAGGAAGGAATCGCTGGAGTGTGGCAATATTTTTCCAAATGACCATGCACAAATGTTTGGATTGCACGGCGATACAAACCATGTAAAAATGATTATATATGCTTCCAATGACCAGCGCTTTTACTTCAAACTTTCCAACTAACTATCTGGGATCCAGTAATCGGTACTCGTTATTATCTTGAATAACTGGGAGCTTAATTTTACCAGTCTACCAGTACCAGGTGTTCTCTTTTTAGTACTGAATTTCTGCCGGTAAATGATAGTACTCTCTCCAGTAGTCATTATTACTGGTGAGCTGGACGACTGACAGCAGCGTTTTGGTTTTGATGTTGAGCTGAACCATCCATACCTTCTCGTCGTCCCTGGTGAAGTGATAATTGGAGACCAAGAAGCAAACGACGTTGGGTTTGTCCAAGCACACGACAGGCCACTGGGGAATTGCTTGCGGGAGGCCCTCGTATCCCGGAAGCGCCCAGATCTCCTCGCCGTCGATCTCCCCGTCTTCCACCCATTCCAATGGCTCGTGCATGCTGAGATTCATCGTCCAGGTCTTGACGGTGAAGACGAAGCGGGGGTGCCAACATTCCGTCCTGCGCTCACGGCAGCAGCAGTCATGGTCGTCACTGCTGTATAAGCCGCGGTCGGGGTCGACACTCCTGCAGCAGTTTGGGTGGATGCTGACGAACCTCACACTGCTGTCACCGGCGACGCCCATGCGTCGGACCCTGTCGTCATCGCCGTAGCTGCAGCGCCCCACCTCAGGAGGCAGACGTACATAACGGACCTTGGGGCTCGCCTCGTCAGCCATGTCGCACAGCAAGAAGCCGCAGCTGTACCAAATGCAGCATAGGAACCGGTCACCGACGCAGATGACGTTTCCGGTTGACCCGAACAGTCCGTACTGAAAAACAGGCACTGGCTCCATGAGCTCCCACCGGCGCATGCCGTGGCGGAGCACACAGAACACGGCCGTTTCCCATCCCGCATCGATATCGTACCACATGTCGACGTGGACCACGAGGAGGTTGTTCTCGCCTCGTCGCAGCAGGCCTATGCTCCCATTGTCCAGCCTTGGGCGGATGGGAGGGTCAAAGTAGGATGCAGGGATGCTCTCGGGCTTGGTCGGAAAGTCTGGAACAGGGAGCAGAGACAGCGACGGTGGCCGGCGGGCGCCCGCCGGCGCGTACACGAAGTGCTCCGCAGAACATGATCCAGGGTTATCCATCTTCAAGAGGACCAACTCCCCGTGGGCCGCGACGACTCTGATTTCGTCGCCCTCATCGACACGCGCGCTGCTGTCGGGAAAGTCGTAGTAGAGGTAGGAGCTCGACGGCGGCGCGGCGCATCTCAAGGAGACGCGCACGCGTCGGCCTTTGGAGGTGCGGGACTCAGCGACGGTATTGGCTTCGGTAACGAATGATGAATCATCGGGGCGGCGGCGGCCATCGCTGCTCAGCATCACCCAGCGCCTGTCTTTGGTGGCGGCAGTGGCCGCCGGCGAATCCGAGAGCAGCCTCCGGTGGCTGCATGTTGGGGCAAAATATCGACTGATTATTGGCCGTGGGCTCAGCAGGTCAAAGCGACGAAGAGGAATCCGCCCCAGCATTATCGTCCATGCAGTGGTTGCACTAGCCGCTAGGTTAGGGTGGTCACAATAATGGCGGCTGCGTGCTTGCGTTGGTAACCCTATCTAGTCTAGGTTAACGATGATTGAGGTGATTACCGTACCAGATAGGGTCACAGGAGTACATAATTGGGCTGGCCTGTAAACTGAATGGGCTTCGCATTGCCAGCCCAGAACGTTGCATTGCACGTCAAATTGAATGGGCCACGACAACTACTTGTTTAGCTTTTCTTTTATGGCCCATGTTTTAGCTGCAGCAAAATTCAGGTCCACTTGGCTGCTATCTGCAGCTAATTGCAACTATTAGCGCATAGGATTTCTTAGAGCTATAAGTTGGTTCTCTGCAGCTATAGCCAAAGATCTAAAACCTTGATTAGAACCCGTTTGGTAGAGTTCCAAGCGTCTTTGGCTGTCTACTCCACGCACTATAGCAAGGAGTTATTCCTCTCTCTTCTCAAAATAAACTAATTGCTAGTGAAACTACTATTTTTTTCTTCATTGGCTCTAGCTCCTTTCATGTATTATTTGAAGCCATATCCAATAGGGTCTTAGGGGGTCAAGGTGTGTTTGGCAACTGCTCCCTCCATCCCATTAAAAGAGCCTTTATACAACTCATGCTGGTTGAACCTTTCTTAAGTGTGACTACATTTGTAGAAAATATTAGCAACATTTTTATCTACAAATAAGTTTATTATGAAAATATGTTCAATGATCTTTTATAAGTGATTCTTGGAGCTCTGGGTGATGCCGGGGTACAAGGGCCTCCCATGTGGGCACCTACAGTCCCCTGTCGTGAGCTTGGACAACTCGGACGTCGTGTGCTTCGTGGTCGCTAGGGTCCACAAGGACCAAGACATATGGATGATCTAGCTTGGCTCAGCTCTTGTGATGCATCCGCTTGGCTCTAGCTTGAGAAACAGAGGGAGCTTTGGGCTCCTGCGGCGCTGTCGCGTTGTGGCTGTGACGCCCACGGCGCTCCCCAAGCATGGCCGCGTGACTACGCTAGTGAGCGGGATGGAGGGAGCAACATCCTCTATGGGCTCTGGCGGCGATGCAAAGGTGAGGCTGTGTTGCAATGGGGAGATGAATGTGGGGTGAAGGCGAGACGAGTTGGATAAGAAACAGATGTGTGAAATGTGTGGACAGCATTCTAGATAGAACGTGCGGATGAGGAGTCCTAAAGAGGAGTCCCACTAGCCTGGGTGGAGTTATTACATCCTAGCCGCTATAATAAAAAAACTCGGGCTACAGGGGTAGACATCCCCGAGCTATTTTAGCTTAAGTTACAGGACTTCTCACTTAACACAAGAAAACTCCCGACCCCATGCCCCGCCCCACACACAGGGGCCTATAACCCGGTCGGAGGGCCGGTCGATTTTACCTAAGCTTTGGGAGCATGGGAGATTAACCGCTATACTGGTTTGGAGAGGCTGCCGCTAAACACGATCTCCGGCGATTTAGAACACTATATGATAGGTAGCGACAGAGGCAGAACCAGGGGGGCTAGAAGGGCCGTGCATCCCCAAGCACAGTAGATTCATTTAAATACCTATATAAATATTTGTATTTATGGCACAAAAAATATTAATTTCAGCTATTTTTTATTAAAATATGATTATTTTAGTTAGAAATAGTGTAAATTTTTTGAAAAGTTGTTGAAACATATAATTATGTATATTTTATCACACTAAAAAATGCAGTCACATTTGTTCGGTCCCCCTTAATCAAAATTGCTGGTTCCACCTCTGGGCAGCGATAAACTAAATAATCGTCTATAATTAGGACTCACCATGTGATTGGCAACTATGATGAAAGAGCATGGGAAATGCAATAGTGGAACTACTTTTTTTTAGAATACGTATCTCTATTTCAAGTAAGGAAAACATGCATACAAACATACGAATATAGACACGTATAGAGATACAGAGACGACTGCCACAGCCAAAGTACACGAAGATCCCTAGAAAAAGAAAAATATTACATCGATGCACTTGGAAACTTCATGAACCGCCAGTAGTCGCCTTCCTCATTACTGACCACTACCACCGCCGAAGAAGACGAGCATCACCTTGAGCTGGAGGGGTCCCATCGCACTAAGGCTTTGAGCGGAGTCGAAATTGACACCTGTCGCGGAGGACAGGATGAAGACGTAGGTCACCCGACGACTGGGGCCGCGCCCCAACTCCCAGATCTGGACACACTCCCGACGACCACCGCCACTAGAGGGGGATTGAGCCAGATCCAACCATCCAGCAACCATCACACCCATAGACTTCCCCGTATCCAAAAGAAAAAAAGGCCAGCAACAACATCACCTGACGAAGACGATGAAGCCCTAGCCCCAGACTCCAGAACTGAACTCCTCGACATCGCCGTAATCGCCGGAGGATTGCGCCGTCGGGGCGAAGAAGAGATCGAGAGAGGTTATTCCCTGGCGCTGTCGACGCCCGGACAGACTCGCCGCAGAGGAACGTCCTCCCGGCCAAACCTAGCTCCACCATTGACCGATGGAGAGCAAACCCTAGACCTAGGACACGAACCTAGTCTATATACACCTGCACGGCGATTTCCCAGTCATCCTCCCTCTCCAGCACCAAAACGGCGACCGGAGAAGGAGAAGGCCGGCGAAATCGCCACCGGAAACCGAGTCACCTCCTTTTTCACCCTTTGGGAGCTGTAGCAAGGAAAGGGGAAAGAAGGAACGAGAAAGCCTGCTAATAGTGGAACTACTTTTAGTTGGCGGAAAACTGTGTTTAGTATTCGGTGCCATTACAGATAATAATACAGTACCCGAAATTGGCCGGACGAGTGCCCAGCAATCTGGGCAAAGAGGTTTAGACGGGCTAGACGATTTCCTTCACGTTTTGCTGGGCCGTCCAAATAAAATGACATAGTTTTGTTGGAGCCCAAGCCCAACTAATCACACGCTAATCATCGACAACCCAGGGCAGGGCTAGCGCTCACCTCGTTGGAAAGCAGCCGCCAATCCGCCATTCGTGAGATAGGAAGCGTGAACTTTTAAAAGCAATCGGTGGAGTGGCAATATTTTTTCCAAATGACCACGCACAAATGTTTGGACTGCACGGCGATACAAACCATGCAAAAATGATTATATATGCTACCGATGACCAGCTCAAACTACAAATTTTGCAACTATCTGGGATCCGGTAATCGGTACTCGTTGTTATCTTGAATAACTGGGAGCTTAATTTTACCAGCTTACCAGTACCAGGTGTTCTCTGGTCAGTACTGAAATTCTGCCGGTAAATGATAGTACTCTCTCCGGTAGTCATCGAGCTGGACGACTGACAGCAGCGTTTTGGTGTTGATGTTGAGGTGAACCCACTACACCACAACCTTTAAACAGCGACGGACTTGAAGTTGCTGAAAGGGGTGTACAGCGACGGACACTAAAGGTTATAGCGACGGACCCCTGTAGTTGCTAATGAAGCCGTCGTTGAATGTAAACAGCGACGGACATAACCTTTAGCGGCGGACAGTTCGATGGTCCAACTTTAGCAACGGATAACACGTTAGAGCTTTTAGCAACTGACAGTTCATCACAATAAGAACTTTTTAGCAACTGACAATCCATCGAGCTCATTTAAATAGGTAAAAAAATTAAACCTTATATATCTAAAACTTATGTACATTGGATCAAACATTTCAGATCAATGCAATATTGAAATGATTTAGGATGACATACACAAATGATCACATTAGACATACTCATTCAATTGTCAAACTCAAGTACATATGGAATCATGTCACTTAAAATCAAGCATCCTTGTCTCAACATTTATATATGCAACTAATGAACAAAAACAAACTAGCACTTGCTGTCCATGCAAGCCATCCAAAAACAGTACTTAGTTGGGTTCATGTCCACAAGTTTGCTACAAGCTTGCTGCTTAGCACCTCTGAGAAGATCTTGCAACACCTTAAGACGATTTGCCTCTACAAAGATTCTGCAACACCTTGAGAATATCGCCTCTGAGAAGTTCCAGGAACACCTTGAGAAGATCTTGATTGCCTACAACAAACATGCATAAGGTACAAGATTATCAGAGTGAAACTGCACTAGCAATCTTAGAACTAGGCAATTTTGAATCAAGCAATTATTACAGGCACATTCATGCAATGATTTTGAATCACAGCGACCAGTCAAGTATTGTGAGCAGCTCCACAGCTTCCTGCTGAACGCTGATCAAAACGGCTCTCATACTAGGGAGCTTGTGCTTCTCTCTTATGGATTACAGTTCCTACCGTTTGAAGATGTATGCAGCAGCGGCAAAGCAAGTAATTAATATTATTCCTAGTATTACTATCAGTTCCAGCTTCCTAATTTTCAGACATCGTTTGTCCAAAGAAAATGAAATAATGCTTTCGGATTCTCACATCGAACCCAAAAATTGTAATTGCAAGATATAAACAGACATTGTAATGCTATCTGATTCTCAGCTGCATGGAGTAATTGTTTACGCTAAATAAACATTAATAAATCTATAGCTAAATAAACATTCAGATGCATATCTTAATTGTGTTTCAGCTAAGAAAATACACAAAGTTATTGGTGGTGTTGTCATGTACGTAAAAACAGAATATATCTAAGATCAAATCACTTCTTGTCCACTGATAACAACAAAAAAATCAATTTCCAATAGTCAATGCAAGTGGATGTTCCTGTTGTGAAGTTATCTAAAATCAGAGCTAGCAATCTCAGCAGAGTGAATTATCTAAAACCAATGCCTCTTGCTGTCAGCCTAGACAGAGGAGAGTGCAGGATATCGTCTTACCGGTTGTGATCTGCCCAACACTAAATCCATAATAGCTCGCCACCAACCACGCAAAGCTTCGTCGCCTTCACACAGGATGACAGGAACATAGTACAGATCTCAAAATAAATCTAAATCTTTGAAAGAAACTGAAATTGATTAAGTGTGAGATGACAGCCCTTATGTTCCAACAATCCTTAAAAAATCTAGGTGCTCAGTTGAAAAGTGAAGTGATGATAGACATGAAGAAAGGTGCTCTTAATTTTTTATACTAAAAGTAGCTACAAAATTGTTCTACTATCATCTACAACAATAACTTTTGCCTTTCTTAGGATATGAGCTAGCCGGGCGGCGGGGCGGACATCCGGGGCCAGGCGGGCGGCGGGGGCGGGGGAGGGGGCGGGCGGCGGGAGCAGACAGGAAGCGTTTGTATTTGCTAGGCTCCGGTGTGGTGATCGGAGTGGTGACTTAGGGTTTACGGGTGAGTTTTGGGCCAAATTTTCAAGGGAGTGGGCTGAAAACATCACGCCAATCGACAGTTGTATTTAGCGACGGACGATTCGACTCAGTTACTGATATATAGCGACTTACGATTCAAAGCAAAAGCAAAATATTTATAGCAACGGATGATCCATCGCAGTATTCAATTTTAGCAACTGACAGTCTGAGGACAATCTTTAGCAACGAACAGTTCAACGGTAATTAATAACTTTAGCAACTGACGTCTGTTGCTGTTTTAGTGTTGTGGTGTAGTGACCATCCATACCTTCTCGTCGTCCCTGGTGAAGTGATAATTGGAGACCGAAAAGCAGACTACGTTGGGTTTGTCCAAGCACACGACGGGCCACCCGGGAATTGCTTGCGGGAGGCCCTCGTATCCCGGAAGCGCCCAGATCTCCTCGTCGTCGATCTCCCCGTCTTCCACCCACTCCAATGGCTCGTCCATGCTGAGATTCATTGTCCAGGTTTTGATGGTGAAGACGAAGTGGGGGTGCCAACATTTCTTTCTGTCGGAGTCACCGCAGCCGCAGCAGTCGGGGTCGTCATCATCAAGTTTCAAGATGGGAATGGGCCGGCCCTAGACCTGGCCTTGGACCTGGCCCCATGGCCTCAAGGCCAATTTGCAAGGCCACAGGCCGACCCAAATTTTCCAAAGCCTTTGGCCTCACTGGCCCAATGGGTACCCTGGGGCCGACCCAAAAATATTATCACCTTGTTTGTAATCATACACTTAAACAAGTAATTGGACATACTTTGTTTGCATTTCTACAATATTTTTGGAGTGCAGCAAAAACACATCACTTTTGTTTACACATCAGTATTACTGACTCACGTTTTAAGGTTCCATCAACAAGACAGTGAATAACCTGGGCTTCATATCACAGCAAACACCCGGAGCTGACTGATCATATCACGGCAATTGCAAAAATACCAGGGGCATAGAAAACTGTGACATTACTAAAATACCGGAGCCAGGCAAACAGCCTAGGCTATAAACTATTAGCATATAGCAAGCCAGCAAAGATGAAACCGTGTTTGAATGACGACCAAAGAAGCAAATATGATAACATCATCTAAGAATCTAATTTCAGTAGAAGACAACAGATAATTTCTCTTCGCAACACAGGCACCACAGGCACAGATGCAACACAGATGCAACACAGGCACCAAAGATGTCTCAACTCTTCGCAAGACCCCCTTTAGTCATCTGAGTCTTCATCTGCATGGTCTCCCTTCAGTGAGATTCTAAGTCTTCATCTGCATAAATAAACAGATAATTTCAGTAGAAGACAACAGCATGCAGCTACTTGAGAAGCGATACATCATGCTAAGTTTATCATTTGTTAAACCAGTGCCTATACTATGATCAATAGCTCATCCAAGAAAATAGAAAATTGTTTTCCTAAAGATTTAAAAGCTTATCATTATAGAAAACAGTAACTAAAGTGACTACAACAAGTGATACATCAACATATATATACTGTAATCTGATCCCAAACTACACTAACAAATTGTGTATGGATAGCTCCCAAACAAATTAACTTGTGTGACCAACCCTAACTAGGTTGAACATGGAACGACACCTGAGATCTCAATCCCAATAGAAGAATAGGCAGAAACCTGATATAACCAAAAGTCCAAAAGGTTTGTGCCAATCACATGTACAAACACTAGAAACCACAAAGTTCCATAAAGCTATGCCAAGTGAACAGATAAAAGCATTAGTTAATTAATGTTTAGAATATTTGCTTAAGCACTAGAGGTAGGGGGTGAACAGGTATAAGGTCCACTTCCACTATATCATAACTGAAATCAATAAACAGTACACAGAATAAACACATGTCAACAATGTCACAGCCTCACTGGGATACAAACCCTTCTAAATTCGAAACAATCATCCAAAAGTTTGTCAATAAATTAGCGCTCGTCTTTTCTATTTCATTCATAATTTGCTGAATACAGTGGGATGCTGCATGAAAAATGGTTTTCAGAGTACAAGGCTCCTACATGGCAACAACTTTACAAAACAGCAAGCAGATCATGAGTGGCTTCCTGACTGCGCTATGAACAGACTGCAAGTCTTGGATCTAAGCAAATTGTCTAATAGCAAGAAAAATCATGCTACTATGAACAGACTCCAAGTCTCTAACTAAAGCAAATTGTCTAATAGCAAGTGCACTAACTGGAGACCATAAAGATCTAAGACTTGGATGAACCCACAATCATTGTCTAATAGCAAGTCTAGACATACTTTGTTTGCATTTTTACAATATTTTTTGATACAACAAAACCAGTGTTACTGATTCATCATATCACAGCAAACACTCCGAGCTATTAGCATATAAACTGTGACATCACTAAAACACCAGAGCCAGACAAATAGCCTAGGCTATGAACTATTAGCATATAGCAAGCCAGCAAAGATTAAACCGTGTTTGAATGACGACTGACGACCGAAGAACCAATTATGATAGCATCATCTAAGAATCTAATCTAATGACTTAGTGAACAGATGCAACACTAATTATGTAGGAGAAAAAAGCTGAGTCTTTATCTGCATACTAGGAACTTCCTATTTGCAGGAGAAAAAAGCTGACAGATAAAAAAACCAGAGGCACACTAATTATGTAGTTATCTCATTACGAATGAGATAACAGTTATCAAACAAAGCAGACATTTACATTGACGAAGATGCTAGTATTTGAGTTCGTGTTTCAACAAACAACAGAAAGATAATCACATATTTGAAGAGTGCAAATACCTTCCACAGACAAGATGATGTCATGAACTGATTCCAATGACCGTTCAGTGCCAGCTGCATAAAACAAGAGAGGTGTTGATTTTAATTAATTTCATGATTTTGTATACTTGAAGCATTAGTGAGAAATTTTGAGAACATGTCTTCTATGTGTTTACCTGTGGCCCTGATCCAGTCTTGTAAACACACTAAGGCTTCAACGGTAGCTGGGGTCAATCGACTTCGAAAATCTGATATTATTCTTGATCCGGTGCTGAAAGCGGACTCAGATGCTATTGTAGATGCGGGAACAGCCAATATGTCCCTCGCCATGCGACTCAGTGTTGGATACTCAGCTGAGTTCATCTGCCACCATGCAAGGATGTTGAATTGGTCACTTCGACGAATTGGCACCTTTTTCAAATATGCCTCAAGTTCTAAAGAAGCCTCATTGGTAGATCGGGCACTGCGAGTAACATGCTGGTCCCAACTTGCCAAAGGATCAAGGTCAATTACACTCATTTCAACATCACCTCCTTGTGACATAGGATCTGCAACATTTCCATTCGATTTGAGGTATTCTTTGAACAACCCTTGAAACACATTTTTTATTTTGTTGACCATCCATGTAGCATCATTCTCAAATACCGTGCGAAATCGAAACTCAAGGTATTCCAACTTGAATTGGGGGTCTAAGATCACAGGAATACAGATATCTAGCCATGATACCTTCCAGTACTTCTCAAACTTTTTCTTCATGTATTTCAGCGTAGGGTACATCTCAGCTCCCTCTTCAAAAGGCTGCTGCTCCAAGGTCAACTTCACTTTCAACATTTCATGAAGATACAAGTTTGAAGTAGGGTATTTTGTACCAGATATCACATTAGTGGCTTCATAGAAAACCTTCAGCAGTTTGCAAACAGCATCAGCCTTTTCCCATTCCTCATATGTCGGTCTGAAGGTGTAGTTTAGGTCTTGAATGTGCAATGAGTCAAACACTGCGCGAAACTCTTTTGCAGTACTAAGCATCAGATATGTTGAGTTCCATCGAGTGCAAACATCAAGGCAAGGCCTTTTCCCACATGATATGCCAAGTTGTGCAACAATTTCTTCAAAATTTTCCATTCTCGTTGGAGAGCTTCGAATATATTTCATAGTGTTACGTATCTTCTCAATCATTGGGCTAAGAAACTCCAATCCTGCTTGACATATCAGATTTATAACATGGGCAGCACAACGTTGGTGGAACAACCTACCACTGGAAAGTAGCATCTTCTTAGTTAGCAAATGGGTCTTCAATAATTTCATCATTGCACCATTGTTGCTTGCATTATCTAGAGTCACCGCAAAAAGCTTATCTTCAATCCCCCATTCTCTTATGAACTTGATCATGGTGTTAAACAATGCAATTCCTGTGTGGGGTGTCTCCATAGCTATGAACTTCACTATTCTCTTTTGCTGCTGCCACTTCTCATCGATATAGTGGGCTGTAATGACGATGTACCCCACCATTCTATTTGATGTCCACATATCACTAGTCAAAGAAACCTTGGAGTTAGTGTTTTTGAACAAACCTTGAAGGTACCTCTTCTCTTCTGCAAATTCTTTCAAACAATCATTACGTACTGTTGTCCTGCATATCATCTTAAAACTTGGGTTCAGACTAGAGACAAACCTCCTGAAGCCCTCATATTCCACAAGTGAGAAGGGCAGCTCATGCAATACTATCATCTTCATGAGCTCTTTACGTGATATAGCCTGATTAAAGGTCCAAGGCCCTAATGCAACTCCATCTGGAGACATGATAGAGGCATTTAGCTGGCCAGCAACTCGAAGAGCCTTCCTCCTTTCCTTACATCTCTTCAAGTGTTTGCGCAATGAACTTGTTCCATGTTTACGCTCAGCACAAATATTCCTTGCACAATGTTTGCACTCAGCCGCTGTGACTATTCCATCAACTCTGATAGGCTCATATTCTTTCCATACCTTGGACAGAAACTTCCTCCCTAGCTCAGAAAATGATCCCATGTCAACTAACTCAGAGCCTTGCTCTTCATCAACAAAATCCTCTTCTACTTCTTCTTCATATTCTTCATCCTCATCATCTTCTTCCTCTTCTTCATAGTCAGCATCTTCTTCATCATCAATCATTTCTATATCATGCGAAGTTCCTGTAGAAAAAGGACATAATCAGTGAACATTTAATCATGAATTAACTTAGCAACTCTAACGCAGCATTCATATAAAAGAAAGACTAACATACTCACCACTATAAGCTTGGCAAATTTCTGCTATTTTAGCAGATAAATCTGGTGGTGGAACAAATCTTCTTCCCGCTGCAACAGGTGTCAAGAAAGAGGTACCCCTGTGGTACAGCTGCTGGTAAAGTTGCTGGTTCCCTTCTTCGTCATCCATATTTGTGATCTAAAAAATGCAATAAATTCATTTCAGAGCAAGCCATGGCAAGCAGTAATGACTTAATGTACTAGTGGCCAGCTGATAAATCTATTGTAATGCTAAAATATTTGTGCTAGTGGTCAGCTGATAAATCTAGTGAATTCATTTCAGAGCAAGCCATGGCGGCTGTGTCGCGGGCGGCGGTATAGTAATGCCTTGAAGAAAGATGTTGGTTTAGAGAAAAAGGAAGTACAACGATGGTGGATATTTCGGAAGAGAAAGAATGATCTATTGCAAATAAACTTTGTTAGTTTGCAAATAAACTCTGAAATAATGGAGCAGCATGGATTCACAAGGAACACATGATGGACAATAGCTGAAGAGGCTCCACCACTAAATTACATGTAATGTTATTTGTAAGAAGAATTTTTAGCCGAGTACTAAGTAATCTCTATTAGCCCTTATTCATCATTGAGATCCCATTTTGAAAATTATGCAGCAACTTATGGTGAAGTTGACAAGTACAGTTTTAGCTCTTGATGCAGAATTGGAGTACTCCCTAGAGGCACCTTTTAACTTGCAGTGCAGTTTTTTAATTTTCTTCTCCCTGGTAATTATCAAAAGGGGCATAATATTAGAAGTTCTTTTGGACATTTTTTTGGATAAGGGACAATGTTAACGAAAGGGCCTCTTGTAAAAGGTTTAGGAATCCAGTGCAGCATCTGTTGTACTTTTATACTGAATGATGATGATTGCATATCTGAAATCACACCCTCATGACAAATTAAATAAATAAGCTAGAACCTATTGCATGTTATTTGTGATACCTTTATGTTACTTGCAAGGTGCCCAGGGGTACCACAGTAAAAAAATTATTCACCATTGGTTAATAGGATTATTTAGTATAAAATCTATACCTAAAAAGGATAATCTGTTCTATACTATACTGCCTTTTTTTTGTAAAATGAGCCAGCATGTTGTTTATCTTATTAGGAGATCAGTAGCTAATTTATGTTTGTCATTTATAGATATAGATCATTGCAAGTTGTTTTGTGAGGATACTGCAAGGAGCAGGACCTTTTGTCACTGTCAAAAAAAAAGTTGAATTATGCGTCGTTGTCCAAAAAAAAGTTCAGTTATGCATCTTTGTTATAGCATTTCTACTGCAGGTCTACATATTCAAGGATTTATTTCCATGGAATTTGCAAAACTATTTCATGGATTAAAATAATGCAGGCAGCCTCAGAAGCTTGTGGATTTGCTGTTATCTTCGTTGATATCTATATGGAAATTTCATGGGCCTCAAATAGTCAAATGAATTTTAGTAACTAATGTATACATGCGTGTGTCATATATAGAGCTGTAATTAGCACATCATGAACTACAACATCAAGACACCAGAAAAATAGCTACATGAACTGCCACTACATTTAGTTTTTCTATCACATTATAAAGAATTAACAAGTACATATAAATGCACGATTCAGAGCCTCAAAGCAGCAATAGGACAAGAGCTGCGGTCGAAATCGAGGAAGCAACATGTCGAAATCAACAGCCCTCGAGTTGTGAATGTAGGGAACAATCTGGGGGCACAAATCCCCCAGAAAGCAAGCACAAAAAATGAAAGAAATCATACGCTACAGGGAAGGGGCGGCGGTGCAGTTACCTTCTCCGGAGGGGATGCAGGCGCAGACTAGTAGATTATTGAGAAGAGAAGAGATAGCCCTCGTCCTGCCATCGCGCTGCTCCGCTGCTCGGTCCCCGCTGCCAATAGCCACCGCCCGCCGCCGCCTAGAACAGGAGGAAGCACTGGTAGAGAACAGACATTTCCTCTCGGCATCATTTTCGGGGTTACTCCCGGTATTTTTTGGACCCGGGAGTAAAGAGACAATTAATCCCGGTTGTAGCCACCAACCGGGACTAAAGTCCCACGCCTAACGGATACTGCATCATGCGATGACATTTACTCCCGGCTGGGTACACCAACCGGGAGTAAATGTCAACTTTTACTCCCGGCTGGAGCCTTCAACCGGGAGTACCTCCAGCCGGGAGTAAAAGTTGACATTTACTCCCGGTTGGTGTACCCAGCCGGGAGTAAATGTTTCTGTATATATACGTAGCACTGTTCCTTCCTCTCTTGGCAGAGCCATTTGGAGCTCTGTTCTTCATCATTGCTTCATCCATTGTTGTGTTCTTGCTCAAACGAGCCAGCTGGTCATCATAAGAACGATTTCTTCGACTCCTCCATCAATTCTTGTTGTTGAAAAGGTCGCCATCTTCTTTCTCCTTTCATCTTCATCCTCCATTTCATAGTTTAGATATTTAAAGAATTTTATTTTTTTCATTTAATTTCTTTTATTTAGTAAATGAAGAATATACAATAGTTTAATTGTAAAAATTAAATTGTTTTGAGGCTTCCATGAATTAATCAGTTATCATGCATGCATGTTATGTAATTAATATAACTAATTATATGCTTAAAATTTTAATACATACTTATATTGTGTACTGCAGATGAGTCGGAATTGGATGTACAACACTGATCGGCGCTCCCAAGAGTTGATTGATGGAGTGCATTATTTCTTAAGTGTGGCCGAGGCAAACAAGCGAGACGGTTTTATGTGCTGCCCATGTGCCCTATGTGGGAATTTGAAGGAATATGCCTCCTCAAGGAATATTCATTCACACTTGTTTAAGTCGGGTTTCATGCCAAACTATATTTATTGGACCAAGCACGGAGAAAGCGGTGTTATAATGGAAGAAGGTGAAGAAGAACAATTAGACGACGACGTTATTGCTGAATATGCTGGTGTCTTAAATGATACCGCAATGGGGGAAGCTGAAGAGGAGGTACAGGAGGTAGCGGCAGGAGATGAGCCTGCTGATGATCTTGGTCAGGCTATTCGTGATGCACAGAGCGAATGCAAGAAGGAAAAGGAAAAGAAAAAGTTCGAGCGCATGCTAGAGGACCACAAGAAGTTGTTATACCCGACTTGTGATGCAGGGCAGAAAAAGTTGGGTACCACACTGGAATTGCTGCAGTGGAAGGCGAAGAATGGTGTGTCTGACAAGGCCTTCAACGAGCTATTGACTATCCAAAAGAAGATGCTTCCGAAGGACAATGAATTGCCCACAACTACATACGAAGCAAAACAGCTTGTCTGTCCTTTGGGATTAGAAATCAAGAAGATACATGCATGTCCAAATGATTGTTTCCTCTACTATGGCGAGGAGAACGAGAAGTTGGATGAATGCCCGATATGTCATGCATCATGGTATAAGATCAGGCGAGAGGACCCTGGTGATGTTGAGGGCGAATGTCCCAGGAAGAAAATCCCTGCCAAGGTTATGTGGTATGCTCCTATAATACCACGTCTGAAATGTTTGTTCAGAAACAAGGACCATGCAAAGTTGTTGCGGTGGCACAAAGAAGACCGTAAGGCAGACAACATGTTGAGACACCCAGCTGATGGGTCCCAGTGGAGAGCAATCGACAGAGAATTCAAGGATTTTGCAGATGACGCGAGAAACTTGAGGTTTGCCTTAAGTACGGATGGTATGAATCCTTTTGGGGAGCAGAGCAGTGGCCATAGCACTTGGCCTGTTACTCTATGTATCTACAACCTTCCTCCCTGGTTATGCATGAAGCGGAAGTTCATTATGATGCCAGTACTCATACAAGGCCCGAAGCAGCCTGGCAACGACATCGATGTGTACCTGAGGCCACTAGTTGATGAACTTCTAGTTTTGTGGAAAAAACCAGGTGTACGTGTGTGGGATGAGTACAAACAGGAACACTTTGACCTGCGCGCTTTGTTGTTCGTAACAATCAACGACTGGCCGGCTCTAAGTAACATTTCAGGACAATCAAACAAGGGATATAATGCTTGCACACACTGTTTCAAGGATTGTAAAGGTATATTCTTGAAAAAATGTCGAAAGGTCATGTACCTTGACTATCATCGATTTCTTCCTAAGACACACCCTGTAAGAAAGAAAGGCAAGCATTTCAAAGGTAAGGCAGACCACCAGCCCAAGCCTGCCAACCGGAGTGGTGAGGATGTACTAGAGATGGTAAAGGATGTGAAAGTAGTCTTCGGGAAGGGACCTGGCAGTGAACCTGTTCCGAACGACACTGACGGGCATGCACCAATGTGGAAGAAGTTGATATTTTGGGAGCTACCCTATTGGCAAGTCCTAGAGGTCCGCAGCGCAATCGATGTGATGCACCTAACAAAGAATCTTTGTGTGAACCTGCTAGGATTCATGGGTGTGTATGGGAAGCCTAAGGACACACTTGAAGCACGACAGGACCTTCAGTGTTTGAAAGAACGAGATAGCTTGCATCCAACCAAGACAGATGATGGACGCCAATACTTAAGCCCTGCTAGCTACACTCTTAGCAAGGAAGAGAAGGATAGCATGTTTGAATGCCTAAATAGCATTAAGGTACCATCTGGATTCTCCTCGAATATAAAGGGTATAATAAATGTGCCAGACAAGAAATTCCAAAACCTAAAGTCCCATGACTGCCACGTGCTCATGACGCAATTGCTCCTAGTGGCACTAAGAGGAATTCTCCCTCCAAATGTACGTCTGGCCACCGTGAAGCTATGCGCATTCCTCAATGCAATTTCTCAGAAGGCAATCAATCCACTAGATCTATGCTACAGAATGATGTGGTTCAGTGTCTTGTCAGCTTTGAGTTGGTGTTCCCTCCATCCTTCTTTAATGTCATGACACACCTCTTAGTTCACCTGGTCAAGGAGATTGCTATTCTCGGTCCTGTGTTCCTACACAACATGTTCCCCTTTGAGAGGTTCATGGGAGTTCTGAAGAAATATGTTCACAACCGCGCTCATCCAGAGGGCAGCATCGCCAAGGGCTACGGAACAGAGGAGGTCATTGAGTTCTGTGTTGACTTTATTCCTGACCTTGACCCGATTGGTGTTCCTGAATCACGACACGAGGGGAGGCTAAGTGGAAAGGGGACACTGGGAAAGAAAACATATATTGGTATGGGGGATGATTATTTCAATAAAGCACACTACACAGTTCTGCAAAACAGCACATTGGTGCATCCGTATATTGAGACACACAAGCAGTTCCTACGATCAGAGTTTCCTGGCAAGAATGAAGCTTGGATTAGGAGTGAGCACATGGAAACTTTCAGTGGTTGGTTGCGAAAAAAATGCCAGGGTGATGGGAGTCTTCCAGAGCAACTGTACAGGTTGGCTATGCAACCATCGTGGCATGTCCTCACATACAAAGGGTACGACATAAATGGGAACACATTTTACACAATAGCCCAGGATAAAAGGAGCATCAACCAAAACAGTGGTGTCCGCATAGATGCCACAGACCCGAATGGAATTAAGCTAACATATTATGGCCGCATAGAGGAGATATGGGAACTAGACTATGGTCGTAATTTGAAGATCCCTTTGTTCAAGTGCCAATGGGTGAAGGTCACCGGAGGCAGGGTAACAGTCGACCCGGAGTATGGAATGACAACAGTGGACCTCAATAATATTGGGTACAAAGACGAACCATTTGTCCTCGCCAAGGACGTATGTCAGGTGTTCTATGTCCAGGACATGTCTACAAAACCAAAGAGGGGGAAAAACAACAAAGACCCAATCAATGATCAGCCCAGGTGTCACATAGTTCTTTCAGGGAAAACAAACATTGTGGGAATTGAGGACAAGTCAGACATGTCAATAGATTATGAAAAGGAAGATAGAATTGTGCCCTTCACAGTGAACAAAGATCCAAGCATAGCGCTAAATGATGAGGACACTCCATGGTTGCGACACGATCATGACCAAGGGACATACGTCAAGAAGAAGATCACTACTGTGCCTGCTTAATTTAATGTTGTTTAATGTTGTGTATTGAGATATTAATTATGTAATAATTGTGACCGCACAATCATTCTAGTGTCGTATTGGTCCCAAACTTTTTCTTAACATTTTACATGCCCTATGTGAAGAAACCGCCAAGTTTGAGATTTTTTTGAATTGGTTTGGTACTTTTTCCAGTTTAATTGAATTTCCGCACGACTTCACCGGGTAATTCTACGTTGAACTGAGTCCATCCTAGAAAAGATCTGGAATAGTGCCAAACTTTGCGACAAGGTCTCTTGTGCCCTAGGAGAAAAATATTTGTGGAGTTTGCTGCATAATTCCATAGTTTTCGATCTGTAATTCACCATACTTTGTCTCACGCAGCACGGAGAAAAATGTAATAATAAAAATAATGATAAGAATACACCTGGGTTCTTAGGGATTCTGAGGTCCAACTGTCGTATTGGTCTTAAACTTTTTCTCAGTCTTGCAAATGCCCTATGTGAAGCAACCGCCAGCTTTGAGATTTTTCGGAATTGGTTTGGTACTTTTTATAGTTTAATTGAATTTCCGCGCAACTTCACCAAATAATTAAACGTTCAACTGAGTCCACGAACGAAAAGTTTTACGTACAAATGATCTGAAAAAGAAATTCCTGTCTAAAAACAATAGATTTAATGATATTACTTAAAGACTATATTTTTGCATTAATGAAATAAAGATTATTCTTTCCATTATGTTTAATATTTAAAAGAAAAAATAAAATATTTTAGGTTACATATTTTTCATGTCTGCAGTATAGCAAAAGAAACTCTAATTTATTTTTTCAAAAAAAATATAAGTACTTTGTTATTTTCTGCACAAATAATAGTACTTTACCCATTATAAATAAAAAGAAATATAAAAACCTAAATCCTGTTTAGGAAATGGCGGGCTGCACTTACCCGCCAAAAAAAACATCTTTACTCCCGGTTACTGGTGGGAACCGGGAGTAAAGGTCCAGGTTTCTAATATATCATTTCTCCGCGTCCATCGTCGTCTCCGTCACCGCTTCGGTCGCACCGCCGCCGCCGCACCGCTTCGGTCTCCACTGCGCGCGCCGCCGCGGCCGCACTGCTCTGCCTGCCCCGGCCGCTGCTCCCCTGCCGCGGCCGCACTGCACTGCTCCCCTCAGCCCGCGCGCGCCCAGCCGCTGCTCCCCCGCCTCCGCGCCATCGAAACGGCACCGTGAAGCGCCCCACGCCGGGATCCTCCCCCTCGCCGCCTGGCCTCCACCGCGCCGGGATCCGCCACCCACGCCGCCGAGACATTGGACACGCCGCCGTCGAGACATTCGATCCGGTGAGTTTATCGCCCGGACCACGACCGAGCCCCCTGCCCTCCGATTTTTTCCCTCGGCTGGAACTCTTATTGTCCGACAAGGCGTGTTGATTTATCTGCTGGGATTTGAGCAGCACCTGATTCACGCCATCTTCAAGCTGGTGTGGCGGCGGCGGGCGGAGAAGGGCGGCGGCGGCGGCGGCAACGAGGTCATCGACGTCGAGGTGATTCATTTTCAGATCTCTTTTCTTTTTCTTTTTTCTTTTTTTTGACTGCCCATTTCCCTTCTACTAACCTGTGTGCTTTATTTTTATTTATTTTCTAATAATCGTCAGCCTGCTCCAGAGACCTCGAGGAGAAATCGGAGTACAACCGGTAAGCGAGCCTTTTTCTTCTTTACTAGAGCTAGCGGCATGAAGTGGCTTCTAGGAAGTGCATGTGTTGGTGCAGTCAAGTGGCATCAGTTTGCAAAGAATCAGTTAGCCAATGCTTCCCTTCCCCAATCTCTAATGTGATCTCTTGCATAACCTAAGTGTAAACACTGATAAAGCAAAATTGGTGCTTCAACTTTTGTCTCCTATGTGCATAGCTATTATGGTATTGGCAGCTAGTAAAGCAGTAACATATGCCCATCAGACAAATTTTGTGGTTAACAGTTCTTTTCAAAATTACCAAGGGGTCTGCATAAATCCAATTCGCATCAGGTTTTTGTATGGCAAGGCAGGGACTTAACAGGTTCGATTGCATGTTCATCAACCAGTCTTCCATTTGCTTTGATAAGTAGTTGTACAGTAAGCACATACCTTCTTCACCTAGCACACACAAATAATTTCAGCTTAGCACCTGTTTTCTGTCCAAGTAGATGGCTTCTGCACCTTGAGTGTTACCTGTATTGCTACATTAGATGTAATACCATCTTATTTGGCAGTAGCTGTATGAAATGGGGAAGACAATTTGACATTGTTTGTCACGAGTTGACTTGTGTAACTGCACTACATGCCTCAAGTGTTCTAGGCTGTCTGCGCAAAGCACTGATTCTTAGGTTGTGTAGGATGTCTCATGTGTTACTTGGGGGCACATAGTTAAACAATGTGTGTAAGAATGCTGTGCCAGACACCATAGGCGAGCAAAGAAGATTTTATTCGCTTTGTTATCAAGTTTTAGCTTGGTTTGTTTGTTAGGATTGTAACTTGGTTGTCAGACAAGCTCACAAGCACATCTTTTGTTGGCTTGGATGGATTTTAATAAGCAGCTATATATATGAGGAAATAAGGCATTTTAATAAGCAGCTATATATATGAGGAAATAAGCAGCTATATACATCTTCAGGTTGTAAGTTTATATTTCTGTATATATATAGAAATAAGGCATTTGTGAGTTTTGAGTTTTGATTGTGATACTGAACGCAAAATGCCAGTGCCAAAACATCAAAACTTTCAAACCACGATTCCTGTGGAAGTACAGTATCGATCCAAACCCCAAAGGAAAAGAACTCTATAACTGTGCTGTGCAAATGGAGCACCAAAACCAAAAGAGACTATACACAAATTTGGACAGGAAGAGAAATGCGTGGCCGGCCAGCATCTGCTCCCTGAGGTTCTTGATCGCCTCGTACCTCTCCGCGTCCTCGTCCATGTCCTTGGTGGTGGTCCCGTCGTCGCTGCATCCGTCCGCCGCCCAGTCCTGTTCCAGTGCATCTCTCGTTGCTTCAGATCTCCTAGTCAATATATACTTTAGTTTCAGAACTTGATGATGCCCCTGTTTTGCCTGTATAGTTCATATAAAATTAGGGAATGCTACTACAGCTCCTTGCTGAGATTGATTACTCTTTTGATTGGCTGAATATTTGTCACTGCCCATTTGTACTAATTTTGATGTGTTCTTTTACAATTTGAAGTCCTGCCAGTGTTTTATGTCGAGTTTGATTTTATGTCGAGTTCATCAACCTTTGTTTTGTTTTCTGATATATTAATTAAGCAAGATGTCCGACTCGACGGACAACATGGAAGACGAGATGATGGATCTTATCACCAAAGGCACTCAACCTTATGGCGATAATAACCAGCAGGGTGATGAAGATTACAGGAATGAATACTTCAATTTCGATCATAATGACGGACAAGAGACGGATGTTGAAGATAATGTTGGCGAGGTATATTATTGAATATATCTAGCTATCATTTTTTAAGAAAAGCCGTTGGAAGGCCTCTGATATATTCTGTGATGATGTACGTAGCCCTCTGGATCGACGAAGACGACAACGGGCAAGAGCAAGAATGTCCGAGGCCCCCAACAGCCGTTGGAAGGCCGCTTCATCATCACAGAATTTGACATGGTTACAGGGGAACCACTAGGACCATATGCTAGTAAATACAGGTACCACTATGGTTTCCTTGTAAGGGATAAGCTCCCGATCAGCGCCCGTGAATGGAAGAAGAAGATTCATGCTCCTCATATTAGTTACGTCTCTGATGTTGACAAGGAGGCACTTTGGTCTGATATTAAAGAGCATTTCACGTTCGACACAGAGCGTTATCATGACGGTGATATTATCACCCATGAAAGGTTGGTGGAACTAGTTAGGCATTGGACTATGAAGAAGATGGCTACACAATTTCAGACTTAGAAGAAGGAGCTGTTCAATAAATACGTCAGCAATGACGAGACTCCAGATTGGCGCGTCGTTAAGGGCCCGCTCGCGAAGCAGAGGCCCTGCTGGGAGGAATTTGTACAGTACAAGACATCGGAAGAGGGTATGGCACGGGCAAGAAGGAACCAAGAAAATTCCCACAAAAAGCAATACCACCATAACATGGGATCAGGTGGCTACCTAACGGCAGTTCAAAAGTGGGAAAGGGCAGAAGCAAAACTTCATGAAAAGGGGATCGAACCTGAATCAGACAAGTGGCCTGAACGCACGAGGCGTTGGTATTTAGCTCATGGGGGATCACTGGACCCACTCACTGGAAAGATGGTTCATCGCAAAAAACTGGAAGAAGCAACAACAAAATTAATTCAAATTCTAAAAGCTAAGGCTAGTGGACTGTTCAGGCCCAACAGAGAGAAGGATGAACTGACATATATCCATGGGACTGATGAGCATCCTGGCCGAACAAGAGGCTTTGGGGCGGTTACGTGGGAGCATGGTTTCCCTCAATGGAGAGATACCTACAGAAGCCGCCAGAGAAAGAAGGATGAGGAGGCAGAGAAGCTCCACATCTTGCAACAGTATGTTCTTGATGCAAAGAGGCGAGAGGAAGAAATGGAAGCGAGAATGCAAGAGGAAGTAAAGAGGCAAGTGCAAATAGCAATGAGTTCCCAGGGGCTTACAATAGCTCCGGGAACCAACATTCTTAGCCCCGCGAATCAGACGTTGAGAAGCAGTTGTGCTTCCACAGAGCTGCCAAAGCAAGATGAGCGTTTCCCCGTGGATGACATCGATAAACTTACAGCATGTGAGCTGCACATTCCAAATGATGATGGCACTGTGATGGTGGCTACTGGTGTTGTGGGTCCTATAGACCGTACAAAGACACCAAGAATCCATGGTGTAGTAATACCAGCTGGATACGCTTCCATCTCAGTGGATAAAGCTGTTAGAGGTTTTGAAGATGTGCCTCTTGACATTCCTGGAGGTGATGGTTCTGCTACTGTAGGAGAAGCAGAGAAGTCATTCATTGCATGGCGTAAGCACTACATCATTATTCCTGGGATGCCGTCGCCGCCTCCTCAAGTACCTGACCATAGGTACGCATGAAACTTAACGTCAAAACAAAAATTTTCATTAGTTTTCTATTAGCACTTAAATAACAATGTACTCATCCCTCATTCTTTTCTGTACTCATACAACAGGCCAATAATCCAATCCCCAGACCAGCTTAGTGCTCCGTGCAGTGGTTACGATGGAGAAGACACGGTACCATACCCACCATCTCCAAGGCGATCTCCACCGCCACTGCCTCCTCCCATGACGGGTGCATCCCTACCATCTCCAAGGCGGTCTCTACCACCACCGCCGCCGCCGCCTCCTCAAGTGACAAACGCATCTACCAAGAAGAGAACCGCCTCGACACCTTGTCCTGCCATGACAAAGTCATCTGCCTCGCTGACAAAGACGAGGAAGAAAGCCCCCGTGCACCCAACAAGGCAAATTCCCCAAAAATTGGCTGTGAAAAGAGTACAGAGGAACTAGATGATGCAGTCAAAGAAACGAATAATTTATTCTTCTCAAAGATGGCCAAGGGGGCGAAGAAGCCGATGGAGCAGAAGCACTTCCACCTACCTCCAGCTGAACTAAGGCGGATGGTGGATGATGTACAAAAAAAGAGGCGGGAATCTCGTAAGCCCTCGCCCCTATCTGATTATGACCGCACTCTAAGCAAGGAATATAAGAAAATGGTTAAAGCAAGGAAGGGTGTTGCACAACTCGGAGAACAAGAATTGCAATCACACTCCCCACTTGTTATTGGTAATGAATATGGATCAAACATAGACCTCCTACAAATACCTCAAGATGATGGACCAGTCGACTTGGTACAACTTTGTAACTTCTATGCTACCACTTGTGGTGTCGACATTGCTGATATGGTCTTTGCAACCGCGCCGGTAGTCTCAAGTTGGGAGAAATATGAGCATGGCAGGAGTCTATGGGATCCTGAAAAACTCAATGATTTGGGGACGCAAATGTACGCCCTGAACAACTGGTACCTCGATGCGTGTGCCCGGAAAGAAAGTGCTATTTCTATCAGGGTTAGAGACGAACATTGGTTCCGGGGCAATGATGTCATGTACCTGGAGTTTTCTGAATTGCACCAACTATGTCACCTATACTCTTTAGACAAAACTATCATAAGCTGCTATTGTCTGTAAGTGATTCTTTCTACTAGTTAACAATAAGTCACTACGGAAGTACATCTATAATGTGTGTTCATTATCCTCAATATATATATGTATGCAGATTTGAGATGGGAGAGTGCAAAAAGAGAGGGTGTACCGATATTGGTTTCATTGATCCACATGTTGTATTCAAAGACCCTAAACCCCAACCAACATGGTACTCGGAGACGGTGGCCAATATCAAGATGTTCTTAGAGAAGCAACACGACAAGAAGATTATACTCTTCCCCTATAACTTCAGGTGAGTGTTCATAATGTTGACTCTACCATATATATATATATATATATATATATATATATATATATATATATATATATATATATATATATATATTGACTCTAACAAGTTAAATAATGAGTGTTATGTACCTTCGTATGCATACGCACGTAGCAATCACTGGATATTGATGGAAATCGATCTAGAGATATCTTCTCTAGTCATCTGGGACTCGATGAGAAAAGAGCAAAAAGAATACCAAGAAATGATAGATATTATCCAGGGGTAATTGCAGTCTCTCTAGCACAACTCTATATATGTATATATCAGTCTCTCTATATGCAATAATTAATACTCCAAACATTTTTAATTTTATTGGACAGTGTTTGGAAAGAATTCATTCAGAAACACCATATGACACAACGCAAAGCGCCATTGCGTGTAAATAAACTTCGAGTAAGTACTATATTGCTCTATAAGTTCAATTTCCCTGTGTTGCTTCCTATATGTATCAATTTACCTATACCGGATTGGATACTGAATCTATTTTTTTCCTAAAGTGGATTCTGCGCCAACCACAGGGGACCGATCTATGTGGATACTATGTTTGTGAGTTTCTGATGTTGTGCTCAAAAAGAACTAATCTAGAGTACGAAAAAGTATGTATCTAAATACTACTACTTTTTCTTGATTTATCATTATTATTGATATATATACTAATAATATTTCTTTAACTCAAATTGCAGACTAAAAATTTGAAAGGGAAAACCCTGCAAACACACCATCTCAAAGCAATGCAAGAGACGATAGCAGGATTTCTTAATGAACAGGTCTTAAAGCCCGGCGCCGAGTTCTACTTTAACCCCGATGAACAATGGCTTCCAAAAAATTAGGGTCATGATAACTTTATTTTGAATGTAATGGGTCATGACAACTTATTATCGGATCCAAAGAGTAGATATGATGATGAAAGTCAGACATGATGATGAAAATATACAATGCAAGCTTATATTATATATGGTGCACAAATTGTTTGTATATACTTTCTTTTTAGTCGGGTTACTTGCGTACATTGCTCGAAACCAAACTTTACTATACGCATGCGTATGCATATATTATTCATAGGGCAAAAATTGTATACAAAAACTTATTTTAAAATCAAAATGAATTATGAATTGAAATGAAAAAGAAAAAGGAAAAAAAAAGAGAGGACTTTTACTCCCGGTTGGTAATACCAACCGGGAGTAAAGGTGTCTGCGAGGCCACAGGCCCAGCGGACTCTTTACTCCCGGTTGGTATTATCAACCGGGAGTAAAAGTCCCCCTTTACTCCCGGTTCCGAAAGTTTTACTCCCGAAAACGTACTCCCGGTTGGGAAACCGGGAGTGAAAGGGGTTACCAACCGGGAGTATATGTCACTTCTGTACTAGTGAAGAGGAATGAAAAAACAAACGATATGAGATCAAGCGCCGAACAGCGCGACCAGATCAGGCGGACCGGCCGGCAGGGGAGGAGCACCAACCTCACTGGCGCCGACCCCTGTGGCCCCAAACCCTAAGGAATCGCCGGCGCTTGTGGAGTGCGGATGCCGGATGGAGAGATGAATGGAGACGAAGGGAGTCACAGAGTCGACCCGAGTCACCCGATGGGGCAACAGGGCCCGGCTCTATTGGCCCGTTTACTATTCGAGAGGTACCTGTATGGCCCATTGGCTCTGTTACTGTGGGTCGGGCCAATGACCCAACGGGTTGACCTGACCTGTTCCCATTTTGAATCAAGTTCAACGCTGCAGCAGTGTGGGTGGATGCTGACGAACCTCACACTGCTGTCGCCGGCGGCGCCCATGCGTTGGACTTGGACCCTCACAGGCTCGTCATTGCCGTACCTGCAGCGCCTCACCTCCGGAGGAAGACCTACATGACGGACCTTGGGGCTCGCCTCGTCAACCATGTCGCACAGCAAGAAGTAGGCCCCGTAGCGAACCCAGCATAGGAACCGGTCACCGATGCAGATGACATGTTGGGGTGAGCTCAGCATTGCGTACTGAGTGGGCACTGTCTCCATGAGCTCCCAACGGCGCATGCCTGGGTGGAGCACACAGAACAAGGCCATGTCCCGTCCCTCATCGCGGTTGTACCACAGGTCAACATGGACCATGAGGAGATCATTCTTGCCTCGTCGCAGCAGACCTATGCCCCCAGAGTCCAGCCTTGGGCGTCGGATGGGAGGGTCAAAGTTGGATGCAGGGACGCTCTCGGGCTTGGTCAGAAAGTCTAGAACGGGGAGCAGAGACAGCGACCGGCAGCCAGCCGCCGCCTACCGGCCTGTACACGAAGTAGTCGTAGTCCTCCCCAAAACGATATCGAGGGTTATACATCTCCACGAGGACCAACTCCCCGTGGGCCGCGACGACTCTGATGCGGTCGCCCTCGTCGACACGCGCGCTGCTGTCCGGAAAGTCGTAGTAGAGGTAGGAGCTTGACGGCGGCGCGGCGCATCTCAAGGAGACGCGCACGCGTCGGCCTTTGGAGGTGCTGGACTCCGCCACGGTATTGGCGTCGTCGGCAACGAATGATGAGTCGTCGGGGCGGCGGCGGCCATAGCTGCTCAGCATCACCCGGCGTCGATCGGCGGCAGTGGCCGCCGAAGAATTCGAGAGCAGCCTCCTGTGGTTGCGTGTTGGGGCAAAATATCGACTGATTGTTGGCCGTGGGGCAATCGACGCTCGGCTTGTGAGGAGGCTCAGCGCGGCAAAACGATGCACAGGAATCCGACTCAGCATCTTCGTACGGGTGGGTTTGCGCTAGCCGCTAGTAGGTTTTATGGTTGTCACAGTAATGGCGGCTGCGTGCTAGCAGCCCTACCCCTACATAGGTTAATGAAGATTAGGGTGATTTATACCGTTCCAGATAGGATCAGAGGAGTACATTAGAGGAGTGTAATTTGGTGGACATTGGATACATTGGAGATATATTTACTTAGCAGAGAGGGAAGATCAGAGAACGTCTGGACCGGGGTGTAGCAAATGTCCAGTGGAGTATCATGTTTCCAAACGCGAAACTGGTGAATGCTAAAACTCTAAAGTCAGACCACCGGCCGATCGTTGTGGATATAGAATACTTGCATGGTCAACCGATGCAAGGTAAACATGGTCCAAAGAGATTTGAAGCTAAGTGGCTTAAAGAGGAAACGGTGGAACAAGTGGTTCAGGCAGCGTGGGCACGAGCTTGGGCGCAAGGCCAAGGGCCCACGTTCATGATGAAGGCAAATCAAGTTCACGAGGATCTACATAAGTGGGATAGAGAGACCCTTAAGCAGCCAGTTCACCGAATTAAAAGGCTGAAGAGGGAGCTCGAAAATTTAAGAAGGGGACCGGCGACAGATGAGACTATTGCAGCACAAAAGGAAGTGCTCCTTCGATTAGAATTACTGATGGAGCAGGAGGAGATTTTTTGGGCCCAAAGAGCTAGAGCAAACTGGCTCAAGCATGGTGATCGGAATACAAATTTTTTCCACCACTTTGCATCTAGCCGCAAGAGGAAAAATATGGTCCGGGGTTTAGTAGATGACCAAGGAAACAGGCATGAAGATCAAGGGATGATGAATCATATGGTGAAGGAGTATTTTACTAATCTCTTCACTTCGGAGAGACCAATTGTTGACGGGGGAGTGTTGGGGGATGTGACCAGGAAAGTTACACCAGCTATGAATTTGCTTCTCAATGCCCCTTTTTCAAAAGAAGAAGTTCAGAAAGCTCTCTTTAGCATCGGGGATTTAAAGCACCCGGACCCGATGGCCTTCATGCCATTTTCTTTAAGCGCTTCTGGAATATGTTGGGAGATGATCTAGTGCAAGAGGTTCTGGGGGCGGTGAACAGTGCCACTATTCCAAGCGGGTGGAATGATACTACTATTGTCATGATCCCAAAGGTTGAAAACCCTGACAAGGTAGCTCAATTTCGCCCTATTTCTTTATGCAATGTGGTCTATAAGGTGATTTCAAAGATGTTGTCTAATAGAATGAAAGCTATTCTTCCGGAGATAATTAGTGATCACCAAAGTGCTTTTGTTCCTGGTAGATTAATTACGGATAACATTTTGCTTGCTTATGAATGTATCCATACGTTAAAAAAGAAGAAGGCGAAGAAGGGCCTTTGTGCGATCAAGCTAGATATGAATAAAGCCTATGATAGGGTGGAGTGGGTGTTTTTGGAAAAGATTATGGCTAAGTTAGGCTTTGATCAAAGATGGATAAAGCTAATTATGGCTTGTGTGACTTCAGTCCGTTATAATGTAAGATTCTACTCTATGGAGACTGATATTTTTGCACCTACAAGGGGACTGAGACAGGGAGATCCATTGTCTCCATACCTCTTTTTAATCGTTGCTGAGGGCCTATCTTGCATGATAAGAGGAGCTAAGGAGAGAGGAGATTTGGAGGGAGTGAAGGTATGTAGGGATGCTCCTATAGTGTCGCATCTCTTGTTTGCCGATGATTCACTCATTCTCATGCAAGCAGACAAGAAGAATGCAGACTGTCTAGCAAATATATTGACACGTTATTGTGCTAGCTCGGGACAAAAAATCAGTGAGGCTAAATCTAGCATTTTTTTCTCAAGCAATACAGATGTGAATGTTAAGCTGGAGGTATGTGAAGCTCTGAATATCATGACAGAAACGCTGAACGATAAATATTTAGGTTTGCCAGCGTTAGTAGGGGCAGACCGGAGTGACTACTTTCGACATTTGATTGACAGAGTCATATGCAGAATTAATGGGTGGAAAGAGAAATTGCTAAGTATGGGAGGGAAGGAGATCCTGATTAAGTCCATTGCTCAAGATGTACCGGTATATGCGATGATGGTCTTCAAAATTCCAAAGAAAAATTGCAAAGGAATAACGACGGCCATCTCTCAATATTGGTGGGGTGATGACGGTGAACATAGAAGGATTCATTGGCAGGAGTGGTGGAAGTTATGCATGCCGAAATGCAAAGGAGGTATGAGATTTAGGGATTTACATTCCTTCAATCTAGCGATGTTGGCAAAGCAGGTTTGGAGACTGATCAGTGAACCAGACTCGTTATGTGCAAGAGTACTCAGAGCAAGATATTATCCCAATGGAAGGCTGCTCAATGCACGGGTGAAAAGTGGAAGTTCTTATACATGGCAGAGCGTGATGGCGGGGCTTGATTGTTTCAAGAAAGGTTATATCTGGAGAGTAGGAGATGGCACTCAAATAAATATTTGGGATGATCACTGGATTCCAGGGAGTCACAACCTGAAGATCTTAACGCCAAGAGGTAATAATATTATTAGAACTGTTGATGAGCTTATAAATCCAGTTAGTGCAACATGGGATGTGGATTTGGTGAAGTCGATTTTTTGGGGAGTTGATGTAGCTAGGATCTTACAAATTCCTATCATTAGTGGAAGGGAGGATTTTGTGGCTTGGCACTTTAATAGGAACGGACTGTTCTCGGTTCGATCCACATATCACTGTCAATGGGAGGTTACATATGGGTGGAGACAATATGTTATGCACTAGCGGTGCAGGAAGAAGTCAAGTGTGGAAGAAGTTGTGGAAACTGCAGGTTCCGGGGAAAATTAAGATCTTCGGATGGCGAGCTCTCCATGGTTTGATTCCAGGCCGAGCAATTCTTGCAAACCGACATATAGGAAACATAGGAAGCTGCCTATGTGCCTCAATGGAGCAGAGGACATCAAGCATATTGTTTTTGTGTGCGATCGAGTCAAGGAAGTGTGGAGGGCGCTGGGCATCTGGAAGTCGATTGCTCGGTTCCTAGCTGTGGACCGGTCTGGTTCAGTTGTCCTAGAGGAGGTAATCCGAAAGGGCGAACAAATCCGATCGATGGATGTTGGTCTTGCAGAACTCATACTGACTGGGGGCTGGTACATCTGGTGGGAGCGCTGGCAACATGTCCACGGTGAAAATATTCAGAGACCATCCAGGTCGGCTCTATCCATTGCTGCTCTAACTAGAAATTATAAATTGGCTATGAAGAAGGGAGCAAAAGTGTGCAAGGGGTGGCAAAAGCCTCCAGAAGGAATGATCATGGTAAATGTTGATGCCTCGTTTGATGATGATGTGGGGTGTGGAAGCACAGGAGTTGTAATTAGAGACCACTCAGGGGGGTGATCGCTGCCACGCATAGCTTTGTTTCTCATGTGATAGATGTGCCTATGGCTGAAGCATATGCATTGAAGGAAGGTCTTTTGCTGGCGCGACACATTGGAAGCAATAGACTAGTCATTCAAGCAGATTGCATGGAAGTGGTGGAGACTATGAAGGAAGGTGGTTTCTCGGCAAACTCGGCGGCTGCCATCTATGACGAATGTAGCACTGTTTGGAGCGGTTTTCAGGAGATTTCTATTGAACACTGCAGCAGAGATGCAAACCATGTAGCGCACGAGTTGGCAAGGCGAGCTATGCAAACTAAGACAAATTGTATCTGGGACGATGAGCCCCCTAGCTTTATTCTTGAGTTTGTACTAAATGATGTAACTGTCTTCAGTCAATAAAGCTCATGGTATGCATTATCAAAAAAAAAAAAACTAGGCTGGCAGAACATTGCATGGGCTTCGTGTTGCCAGCCAATGTTCTGAATAGCCGGTTATGACTTTATAGTTTTATTAGTTGCTAGCTTTCTCAAGGCCAAGAAGACTACATCGACTTAAGCTTAGTGGCTGAGCAAAAGATATACTCCCTCCGGTTTCCTAAAGATGTCGTTTTGAGGTTGTCTTAAGTCAAATATTTTGAACTTCAACTACAAATAATTTTATTTGGGTTGAGTTTGAAAATATGAAAGTGGTGTAAGTAGATTCATCTCGAAATGTGGTTTCATAAAGGTATATACTGACCATATTTTATAAATCTTTTATAGCAAAAAGTAACGGTTAAAGTTGTTTTTTTTGAAACTGTGTCACTGTCCAAAACGACATCCTTTAGGAAACCAGAGGGGGTATTAAACACTAAGGAATTTTACACAATAATCTATAAACATAAAAGATGAAAACCAGATACGAAAGACGTTCCCAGGGTAGGGTTTGCGTATGGGCCTTCATATGGGTGAGTATGCATGCGTTATGAGTGTATAGCGTTTAGAGTGGATTAGCTTAGCTCCTAGCCTTTCCAGAGTTGATACATTTTTCTTAATAAACATAATTAAGCTTAGAATTGTTTGACTCATAGGGAAGTTACATTTCTATTCTTTTTGGCTTTTGGGATAGAGGGAGTACTTGTTTCGCTTTTGTTTTCTAGGTCGACTACTTGTTTCACTTAGATAGCCTAGTTAGCACTACCATAGGAAGAATGTTCACAGGTGATCAATTTTGATGTTCAAAGTGGGAACGCTGCCCGCCTCTAACACATCATCACTGTTAATCCAAAACTATATATGTGGTACACTGCCCACCTGTGAAAATAGTAACTCTAGAGGCAGGAGTCTTATGACGACCACCTTTGTTATTTAATAAAAAACAAAAAAGAATAGATTCTCATCGTTGGAGCAGACTCCCATCGTCAGAGCTTTGGATCAACGTCATCCTTTCTGCTCACCTCCATGTCATGTCCTCTCCATCCACCTCGTAGCACAGATTTGTACGGAGGAGGGATAACGGAGGCAAAGGAAGAAGAACAAGAGGGCCCCAACAGCGCTGCCATTCTCAACCTTATCCCGTCGCCAGATCATAGAGAGGGAGAGAGGGTGGGATCTCACCGTCGATCGGCTGCCATGCCGGAGAACACTTGCACCAGTCCACCCAACTCGTCGAGGATTGCTATGTTGAGATCTATGGCGGATGTGGGAGATGGTGGCCGGCAGGGTGGGATGTTGGAAGGGGCGACCAGTAGGTTAGGTTGGGGACATGGCGGTTGGTGGGGTTGGGGTAGCGGCCTAAAGGCAAGGAGCCAGATTTTGATGAACCATTCGCGGAGGTGCCGTGCAATTGCACCCTTCGCCTGCCTATCGAGGTGAGCAAGCACACGCGTGTGGACTTCCTTTCTCCTCCTCACACTAGATTTGAAAAAGTGGAGAGGACTTCCATATTTAATTATGGCTACCTCCACTTTAACAATCAAGCATGATGGGACTAAAGGTTCTCACTCTCCTCTCTTGCTCAGATGAATGGGCCTTTGAAATTTCTTCTTAAAAGTTTTTGAAATCCTATTGGGCCAAGCCCATTTATTCCAACATTGTCTAGTATATTGTATTCCCTATTATCAATTTTGTTCACTAATAATAAATTGTATTTTTATATTACATTCACTATTGATTTTAAATGTTCAAACTTTCATGTATAGGTTCATGTTCACTTACTAAGGTAGATGATATGATAGGCAGCGATAGACCAAATAATCGTCTATAATTAGGACTCACCATGTGTTTGGCAATTATGATGAAAGAGCATGGGAAATGCAATAGCGGAACAGCTTTTAGTTTTTAGCCGAAAACTGTGTTTAGTAGTTTTCATGCCATTTACGTAAACACTAGCAAGCATGCTCGAGCGTTGCATCAGGAAATAAAATGAGAGATTTCTATGTAATAATAAAATTTTTTGGTTTGGATAATAAAAAATCAATCACGTTTTATTGTTGCCCACGTCACTACACCAGCCACATATATATGACCTTTTTCTATCTAGCTTGTATATACAGCAGCACGAAAACAAATCGATCATGTTTTATGGTTGCCCACGTCACTACACCTAGCCACACCCACACGTATATGGCCTTCTCTTTCTTTATCTGGGGCAATACGAAAGTTACATAATCAAATTGTGCGTAGCACCTGGATATATTTCTTTTGCTATGCACATAATGTCTAAATTCATAATAAAAGCAATGTAACTAGAAAAACCAAAATACTTATAATTTGGAATGAAGGGAGTAATTGTAATATCTTATTAAATTCAGTAAGAACTAAGAAGTTAGTTGCCGTCATGTCAGGAATTGATTTGTCTATTGATGCTTTTATGATGAAGACCTCTCTCGATTTCAACTTGGCAGCGCTCATCGAGGATAGCACTGGTGTGCGTGCGTGTGTGTGTATATATATATATATATATATATATATATATATATATATATATATATATATATATATATATATATATATATACTTTTTTCAGATATATTTATTTTGATTAGATTGAATGAGAAACTGCTAAGGTATAGATCATGATTATTTCTAATTAAAACGATATTGATAATTTAGTTATGATAATATTTGTTTATTAGGAAGGATGGATCAAGGTTCAAAAACTCGTGAAACTATACTTATTTTTTATTTTTATATGCTTATTCTATATAAGAAAAGATTGGATTAGAGATACTCATCAATCAAAAAAAAGAAAAAAAAAATGACAAAAATGCTGGCAGCTCGGAGGATTGTCCTACCGGAAAAGGACGGGGGAGAAATAAAACAATGATGGATGGACGCAGACAACACAAATGACCTATCGAGAAGACCCGACATTTCTGCATCCATGACACAGCGGCTGCGTTGATGACTACACCGTGGCCAGGATTCACCAGCACGCACCGGCCACGACGCTTGCATCCTAGTTGTTTACATCCTCGACATGCCCATGCCGATGACGACTAACAAGCATGTGGCAATGTTAGGACAAGAGCAACACGCATCCCAGGGCTCCACCGATCTTTAGCACGGATGTTGCCATGGATGTTTGTCTCTGGTCTATGCATGACGAGGTCTTGCCGTTGTGTTGAGGGACCATGCTCATGAGCCGAGAAGGTGGATGACGTGTGTCGTGTACTCTCGCCGGCCACGCTCATCGACAACGGCATTTGCGGCATTATTGTCTAGAGTGGGGCACACTTATCGGCACCAGATGACAAGACTACATGACGTTGGACTGGTGACGTTGAGACGACTACTGATTTCATCTGCAATCTACACAAATGACGTCGCCCACTGAGAAAGTGAGCCCCGACACCATCGACAATGGCTCCACGCCTACACCAACCATCATTGCACAGGGTGATGTCATGACAACCATGGACGCCATGGTCAATGGCTCCTACGACCTACGCCAACGATGTCGCCGCATCAAGGAGGCAAGCCCGAACGCCATCCATAGTGGTCCCACATCTACATCGACAACACCGTCACACCAAGAAGTCGAGTCCAGATGTCATTGTGGACGGCTCCGCATCTACAATGACACACGCCATTTGACACTAGCGAGCGACGCACGTCATGTGGTCATCATAAAATAAATTGTCGCTTTTAAATAAAGATTATAGAAAGGGTAAAACATAAATATATATGTAACATCCCGCCCTTGATTTCTATTAACGTTTGATAGCTTCTTTTTCTCCCGTTGCAACGCACGGGCATTTTTGCTAGTAATACTAAGATGCGCAAACCTTTGTGTATTCGTGAAAAAAAGAGATATCTCTAATTACAATTTTATACATGGGCACACTACACACTCAAGAGATATCTCTATTCTGTAGTAACTGAGTATACATTGATACACCGTGCACAGTACACACAAGAGATACACATAGTTCATCTCCTCGTCCACCCTCTCATCATCTTCTTCCTCCTTTTTCCTTCTGCCTCTCTCTTTTCTTCTTCTACTTCACCAGTTCACCTATGTTTAAAATTTGCAGGATCATGAAACCATGATGAAGCCGTAAAAATGTGTTTATACGTAATCACTTCCTTATATTAAACTGCTAGGTAAAAATCTAAATAGAATGTTTCCTAGTCTCATGGCTTGAAATAGGAGTTTCTGTGGTGGTTGGTCCATGCAGCGATATGTTCTCGTTGAAACGCGCAGAGTTCGATTCCTTGCGAGGCACATTTTTTTTTGTCATTTTTTTTGTTTTATTTATTGGGCCGTCGGCTGTCCAACCTTGAGGCCAATCGCCAGCTCAGAGTTTTGCCGGCCGCCGCCACCGGCCGGCCACCCACTCTGGCGCGATTGCGATTGCGACTTGCGAGACTGTGACGACTGACGACTTCGACTCGATGCGGCGGCCGGTGGCCTCGGCGCTTCCTGCGGCGTTGAGAAGCAGCCGGCGACCGGCGAACCGCGAGCGACGCGACCTCAGGTGAGTTTTCTTCCCCGCACCCTCTTCGCAAACACGTTCCATCCTCTTTGTTTCGAGATGATGAAATAGGCAGGGCTTTAAACGATAGATGAATGCTGTTTAATTGTGGCCTATTTCCTGTACTGGGCCCTTTCTAAGCCCATATGACTAGGCGAAGCAACACGTTCAACTCCCCCAATTTTGCGGCACCAGCCACTCCGCGCCCGATAAATCTTACTACGCATTCGTCTTCCTCCTCCTGCGGTCCTGTCCCCCCAGATCCGATCCCCCTCCTCCGAGGAGGCCAGGCCAGATCCACGGCCATGGAGAAGCCGTGCACATTCCTCGTGCACTTCGACACGGGCTCGCCGTCGATGGCGAACGAGATCAAGGCGGAGCTCGAGTCCGGCGACGGGCCCGCCAAGGCCGACGCGATGCGGCGCGCCATCTCGCTCCTCCTCAACGGCGAGCCCCTCCCGCACCTCTTCATCACCGTCGTCCGCTACGTGCAGTCCTGCGACTACCACGCCGTGCAGAAGCTGCTCCTCCTCTACCTCGAGACCGTCGACAAGCGCGACGCCGCCACGGGGAAGGCCCTCCCGGAGATGATCCTCATCTGCCAGAACCTCCGCAACAGCCTGCAGAGCCCCAACGAGTACATCCGCGGCGTCACGCTGCGGTTCCTCTGCCGCCTCACCGAGCCCGAGCTGCTGGAGCCGCTCGTCCCCTCCGTGCTCGCCAACCTCGAGCACCGCCACCACTTCGTGCGCCGCCACGCGCTCTCCGCGGTCTCCGCCATCTACAGCCTCCAGCACGGGGACCAGCTCATCCCCGACGCGCCGGAGGTCGTCGAGCGCGCGCTCGCCTCCGAGCAGGACCCCGCCGCGCGCAGGAACGCGTTCCTCATGCTCCTGGCGGCTGGGCAGGACCGCGCCGTCGCCTACCTCTTCAGCAACGCCGACCGCGTCGCGGAGTGGCCCGATCTGCTGCAGATGGCCGCCGTCGACCTCATCCGCAAGGTCTGCCGCTCCAAGGGCCGTGCCGACAAGGGCAGGTATATCACGGTCATCATCTCCCTCCTCTCGGCGTCCAGTGCGGCTGTGGTGTACGAGTGCGCGGGGGCGCTCGTGTCCCTCTCCTCGGCGCCCACGGCTGTGCGGGCCGCCGCCAATACATACTGCCAGCTGCTGTCCTCGCAGAGCGATAACAATGTGAAGCTCATCATCCTGGACCGCCTGCACGAGCTGCGCTCCTCTCACAGAGAGGTGATGGTGGATATGGTCATGGACGTGCTGCGTGCGCTGGCTAGCCCCAATGTGGATGTCAGGAGGAAGGTGCTGGATTTAGTCCTGGATCTGCTCACCCCGAGAAATGTTGAGGAGGTGGTGCTCTACCTCAAGAAGGAGGTGGTTAAGACACAGGCCGCTGAGGTGGAGAAGGGTGGTGAATACCGCCAGATGCTAGTGCAGGCCATCCATAACTGTGCCAAGAAGTACCCGGAGGTGGCTGCATTGGTTGTACACCTTCTCATGGACTTCCTTGGGGATCCTAATGTTGCTGCAGCACTTGATGTCGTTCTATTTGTGCGCGAGATTATAGAGACTAATCCCAAGCTCCGAGTGTCCATGATCCAGAGGCTGATCGACATATTCTATCAGATTCGGGCATCCCGTGTCTGCTCCTGTGCCCTATGGATCCTTGGAGAGTATTCCCTGTCTCTGTCTGAGGTTGAGAGTGCCATTTTCACGATCAAGCAATGCCTTGGGGATCTTCCGTTCTACACTGTCTCTGAGGAAGGTGAGACAACTGATTCCTCTAAGCCATCCCAGCCAGTGGTGAACTCTGTCACTGTGTCTTCGAGGAGGCCTGCTGTTCTTGCAGATGGCACTTATGCCACACAGAGTGCTGCCACTGAGACTGCTAATTCAGCTCCTGCTTCAGCTCTTGGGTCGTTGGCTTCCAGCCAGAATCTCAGATCTCTCATTCTGTCTGGTGATTTCTTCTTGGCTGCTGTTGTTGCCTGTAACCTGACCAAGCTTGTGTTGAGGCTGGAGGAGATTCAGCCAGCAAAGGTTCAAGTAAACAAGGCTAGTACTGAAGCCTTGTTGATCATGGTGTCCATCTTGCAGTTGGGACAGTCATCTTACCTCCCGCACCCTATTGACAATGACTCGTATGATCGGATTGTTCTCTGTGTGAGGCTGCTTTGCAATACTGGTGATGATGTTAGGAAGGTCTGGTTGCAATCTTGCCGCCAGAGCTTTGTCAACATGCTTGTTGAGAAGCAATTTAGGGAGACTGAGGAGATGAAGGCCAAGGCACAGATAACTTATGCCCAACCAGATGATCTTATTGATTTCTATCACCTAAAGAGCAGGAAGGTGAGACTGATCTACTTTTCTTTTCTTTGCTCTGAAACAATATTAGTTCTCTATGAGTACTGATTGCTAGTTCATATTTTCTCCTGTTCCATTAGTTCTTAAATTGACAGTTTCGCTTAGTGAAGTCATGGATTCATGATTATAGAAGTATTGTGTTTGCTCTGCTTTTCTGGTTCATATGTTCTGTAGCCTAATGTTGAAACATACTTCTATTGTATGAAGATAGTAAAGTTTTAAAAAATGTCTTTATTGGGTCAAGGAATAACAAGATGTGCATATTTGAACAGAATTTCTATAGAAACTGAAATCAATCAGCATTATTTCCTTGCAATGGCCCATAATGTGTTAAAGTTTTTTTGTTAATTCATAAAGAAAAATGTCATTGTCTTCAATTGGAGGCTAATTATTGCTATTTTCTTAAGGATAGCAAAGATATATTTTTAAACCGCAGTTATATTGTTTTGTGTTTGTTGTTCAAAACTGTTTTTTTATCATAGAAAATGAACCAACTTGTTGACATAAAGATTTGAATTGTTCAAAACTGCTTTTTTATCATAGAAAATGAACCAACTTGTTGACATAAAGATTTGAACTTCATCAATGTTTAATGACTGCAATGGCATAATCACCATCTTTTTGAAAGCATGATGTTCCATACTAGTAGTTCGCTTCCTACATCCAACCTGGCATGGGAGCTTTTATTGGGCATGCCCTTTTTCTTTGTGTTTCTTTTTATGCACTGCTAAATTTGGCATTTGTCTGACAGGGAATGAGCCAGCTTGAGCTGGAAGATGCAGTTCAAGATGATTTGAAGGCTGCAACCGGTCAATTTACTAAGGATGCAGATGATACCAACAAACTAAATCGTATTCTTCAATTGACAGGATTCAGTGATCCTGTGTATGCCGAAGCATTTGTAACTGTTCATCATTATGATATTGTACTTGATGTTACAGTCATAAACCGAACAAAAGAAACACTCCAGAACTTATGCTTGGATTTAGCAACAATGGGCGACCTAAAACTTGTTGACCGCCCTCAAAACTATACATTGGCTCCTGAGTCAAGCAAGCAAATTCGAGCCAATATCAAGGTCTCATCAACAGAGACTGGAGTCATATTTGGTAACATTGTTTATGAAACTTCAAATGTGATGGAACGATCTGTGGTGGTCCTAAATGACATTCACATTGATATCATGGATTACATCTCGCCTGCTACATGTGCTGATGTTGCATTCCGGAACATGTGGGCAGAATTTGAATGGGAAAATAAGGTAATAGATCTCTTCTGATTTTTTGTTTGTTTTTTTAAGGTGGTTTCTTTTGTAGTTTATGCCACAGACACTATTGCTTAAACTTCTACCATATAGTTGTAATCTATGTTGAAATTGTGCCATATAGGTTTCCACAAATGAGTAAACATCCTCTATTGGATTACTTTTTTGTTCTTTTTAGAAGTTCTTGATTAATGACAAGCACATCTACATGGTAACAACTTCTGGGTGTTTTGGTGAGGGACTAAAGAAATTTAGGACAAGGAACTTTCCAATCATCTTCCCCCTTCATAAATGTCATCGATGTTCAAGCTGACCAATTTCAGTTGTAGCTTTACTCTGTTTACTTCTGTTATATTGGTTTGGCCCTAATATTATGGCAGGTGATTGTTTATACATGATTGACATCAAACAATGCACAAGTGTAGTCCTCCTGGGTTTTTATGACTCCTTTGTCTTATTGATTGATTAATTATTCTTATGACAATTGTTTCATTGTTTATCAGGTGGCGGTGAATACTGTGATTCAGGATGAGAAGGAATTCTTGAATCATATTATTAAGTCCACGAATATGAAGTGTCTAACACCACCGTAAGTTCTGACAAATCCAGACCATACACATTTATCTGCATACGGGAATTGTGCCTGCCTTTGTATGTTAATGCTAGAGATATCTGTAGTGTCATTAGTCATTCAGACACGTGTAAAGTACAAAACATTGAAATACAGGCATAAATTTCTCTCAGTAATAGTATAGGCACGAGGCATGTGTGGAAATTTATGCCCTTTTTACTTTCTCTGTATACAAAATAAACTAGTGTAACGTCTATTTGTTCACGTCTGTTCTACAGCAGGAGTGACCTATTTAGGTCAATATGGTTGTTACTCAGTTTCCTAGGTTGGAAGGCCAGTCATGTTTGCTTGAGTTATATGACTAAGATCAAATTACCTTTCTTTGTTACAAGAGCTGAGCAGAAATTGCATAAAGTAGAAGAAATGTACCATAGTTCTTTACCAAGCCAACCATGCATGGACCGAGATCCAAATACCCCTTATTATTGATCATTCTACATATGATTACTCCTTGTATTGGAAGTACATGGTTGCTTAATTTGGTGCTGCGAAACCGAGAACCCTCCCATTTGTTTTCAGGCCTTGTTTAGATTGCCAAAAACACCCAAAAAATTTTGCACAATACCCGTCACATTGAATCTTTAGACGCATGCATGGAGCATTAAATGTAGGTAAAAAAATAACTAATTGCACAGTTTGTCTGTAAATGTCGAGACTAATCTTTTGAGCCTAGTTAGTCCATGGTTGGACAAATTTTGCCAAATAACAACGAAAAGTGCTACAGGAATTTTTCCCAAAAATTTTTGCAATCTAAACAAGGCCTCACTTAGAAAAGCTGTTTAGTTATTAAATTGGTTGAAAACTGGGAAATTGTTACACTGACCATCGCTAATTGTTGAATGAGTGCTGGTATGTGGGATATTTTGAAGTTCTATTAGGCTGGAAGTATGATAACTTTGCGCTGTGCATTTGAGTGCTTTGTTTGCTAACGCATTTCTCATTTTCTACTTACATCAGATCTGCGCTCAATGGAGAATGTGGGTTCCTTGCTGCGAATCTCTATGCCAAGAGTGTGTTTGGCGAGGATGCTCTGGTGAATATCAGTGTTGAGAAGCAGGCTGATGGCAAGTTGAGTGGCTACATCAGGATAAGAAGCAAGACCCAAGGAATCGCGCTCAGCTTAGGAGATAAGATCACCCTAAAACAGAAGGGAGGCAACAGCTTAGCTCAGCCATGAGTCGTTGATCACCGTGGCAGGCAGATATCACCCCTGTTGCCATAATGGCCTGACTGGAACTCAAAATTTGCTAGTTGCCTACCAATTTTCAGGATAGCCAATTATTTTGGATGCGCTGGAGTCGTTTGACAGGTGGTTGTAGAGATTTCCATCCTGTGTGTACAGGATTGTGTAGCCTTGTTCTAGCTTACAGAATGAAGAATTTTGGTATACTTATACTATCGGGTACTGACTTTATGAATCCTTGTACTGAACTGTCATCCAAATTCATGTCATATTGCAAATAATAAAATCATCATAGATTCTTTTATCTCGTCCAAGCACTACATTCAGCGTCAAAGTATAGATACGCTCAGATGTGTTCCTTGCTTTATCTTTATCAGTTGACGACTGACAGTATATCAGGATACTAACTGTTACTGACTGACTGTGAGTCTGTGACCCTGTCGTTGCTCAAGTATAGTACAAATAGTGCCTCAAAATTTGTGAATCATACATCAACATGTCCATTTTTAAAGACCAACAGAACTAGACGTTGCCATGAGAATTGAGAAATGAAAATTCATTTATTGAGTCATTCGTTCAGAACCTATGCTAATGAGATCGTCCTTCAGTTTGCTCAAGATATGCATTCCTGATCCTGTGCAGCTTGGCAGCCACTTCCTGCATGCTGATGCGCTCGTTGGGGGAAGACTTGGTGCAGCAGAGTCCAATGTTGATAACAGACTGCAGGATCTGTGCTTCACTGTCCCTGATGGCCATTGGCGTCTCCATGCTGAGGTCCAGCTCTTGCAGCAGCTGTGGGTCAACAATTTGCAACACGTTATCAGGGAAGTTGTTCTCTGTGAACTTTACAATGCTTATCCCATCCTCGAACATATCGTCCGTTGGCCGCCTCCGGATGAATATCTCTAGGAGAACGACTCCGAAGCTGTAGACATCCGAGGAAGTTGAAACCTGACCACCCCCTGCGCATTCTGCACATCACATGCGGGAAGATTTTAACCAAAACAATTATAGGTATTATGGAATGAACCAGTATCAGGTTACCTATAGTGAGAAACTACAAGGTGAAGAGAGACAGTACCTGGAGCTACATATCCAATGGTTCCCTTGATGGCAACTGAAGAGGTTGAATTTGTGTCACTAGTAGAAGCTGATGCTGCGGAATCAAATTTGAACCTTGCTAGGCCGAAGTCTCCAACATGAGCTACCATGTCACCATCCAGAAGAATGTTGCTTGGTTTCAGATCACAGTGCACAATGGTTCCTTGGTGCTCGTGGTGTAGATACGCCAAAGAGTCTGATACATCTGCAACGATGCTTAACCTCTGAGCCAGTGAAACATTGTTCAAAACTGGAGAGTCCTCATCCTCACCGCCTTGAACTGAGTACAATAAGTTATGCAGGTCTCCTTGTGGCATGAACTCATATACTAGGGCCTTGAAATCATTCTCAGTAGAATCGATGGTTGAGCATGCAGTTAAGATAGGAACCAGATTGCGGTGCCGGACATTTCTCAAAGAACTACATTCTGCAATGAAACTCTTTTGTGCTCCTCTCGTTTCCAGACTGAAGACCTTGATGGCAACCACATTTCCATCACCAAACAACTGTCCTTTGTAAACAGAACCGTATCTTCCCTGACCAATTAGATTGGATGCTGCAAAACCCCCTGTTGCTTTGACAATATCACTGTAAGAAATTTTCTGGAATTCTCTCCCAATAGAGGGTAAAGAAATGGATTCTGTCTTCTGTTTTCGCCTCCGGAGGAAGAACAAAACAGAAATGACTACAGAAAGTAGCACCACTATGGCAACTGGGATCACTACTTTCTGTACAACTGATAGCCTGTGCTTAGATGAATCCAAAGGCATGACATGACACGCAAGCAGGTGTAGCTCCAGCGGTCCACCACAAAGCTCCTGATTTCCTTCAATCCGTATAGCAGTTGCATTCTTGAAGATCCCTTCTGATGGCACCTCACCATCAAGATTATTGAATGATAGATCAAGTTGCTCAAGAAGTTGTAGGCTGCCAAGAGACACCGGTATTGGACCAGTCAAGTTATTGTGAGACATGTTGAGAATCTGTAGGCTTGTTATATTACCTAGTGAAGTGGGGATATTTCCACTGAAAGCATTATGTCCCACCTCGATATCTTCTAAACTATCACAATTACCCAGAGTACTAGGAATGTTTCCAGATAGATTATTTGACGAAATATCCAAATATGTGAGTTGTTTTGCATTGCCGATGTCGGCATGAAGTGGTCCATGTAGGTTATTGAAAGATAAGGTAATCTCCCTTAATGTTGGAATTCTGAAGAGCTCCTTTGGTATGTTGCCATGAAGATTGTTGTTGGAGATGTTCAGTGCTCCAAGTGTCTGAAGGTTTCCTAGGATTGGCGGTATGTGTCCGTCAAACTGGTTTGAGTCTATATAGAGTTGTTCCAATTGAGACATGTTTGAAAAGGATGATGGAATGGCCCCGGTAAAGAAATTGTTGTTTAGTGTTACTTTCTGTAGATTTGTGAGAGTTCCAATCCAATCTGGAACTACACCTTTAAATTTATTGACGTTCAGTGCTACACTGATCAGTTTGTGAAGGTTTGCTATACCAGAGGGAAACTCCCCTGACAGTTGATTATATGCCAAGTATAGAAGCAGGAGTTGACTGGAAAGGTTGCCTACTGAATTTGGTACATTGCCTTCTAGCATATTCACCGATAGAGAAAACATTTGTAGCTCAGTGCAATTTGCTAAACTATTCATAAACTGCCAGTCTTGATTGTTACTTGCTTGTAGTTTGTTTATCTCAAGATTTAACCAAGTTAATTTAGAAAGTTTGCCAATGGAGTTAGGCACCACTCCGGTGAGCTTATTCCTTGATATATCGCAAAGGTACAGCTTGGAAATATTTGTGAGAGAAGGTGGGATACGCCCAAGGAAGAAGTTGGAGCCTAACTCGAGCAGTTCAAGATTGGGAAGAGAGTTGCCAATGTTTGGCGGTAAATCTCCGCTTAGATCATTGTCAGCAGCATTCAGTTCTGTTAGGCTAGAAAGATTCAGGATGGGCTGTGGAAAACTGCCTGAAAAATTATTGCCACCCATATACAGATATTGCAGCCCTGACAACTTTGCAAACTCACTTGGGATGCTCCCTTCAATGCTGTTACTTTCAAAACCAAACACATAAAGTGCTGTGATGTTGGCAAGAGAATCAGGAATGGTTCCAGTAAGATTATTAGTCCCAAGTATCAGCTGTTGAAGGCGATGAGGCAAATCTGCAGGTATCTGTCCAGTTAGTTGATTATTGGACAGCCCCAAAACTTCGAGTCTGGAACAATTTGCAACACTGGGTATCCTACCTTGGAGCGTATTATTAATCAAGTTGAGCTCTTGGAGGCGATGTAAATGACCAAGGGATGGAGGGATCTCTCCAGTGAATGAATTAGTTGATAGGATCAGGATTCTCAGGAATGTTAAGTTTCCAAGCGAAGGAGAGATCGAACCTGCTAAACCTTGATTCTGAAGACTTAGAGAAGTGACACGATTTGGGTGCTTGGCGCTACACTGGACACCTTTCCAGCTGCAGAACTGGTTGGTGTCATTCCAGGACACCAAGGCTTGCTGTGGATCACTGGTGATAGCCTTCTTGAACTCCAGTAGCCACAGCCTATCTGTGCTGTTTCTGTCGAAGGAGCAGATGGCAAGACGTGCACAGCATGCCATGAGCAGCAAGATAAACTGTGGGATTTCCCTATGCTTCATGCTGAGCTTGATATCTTCAGTAAATATGAACCCTTGAGTACATGCATAGATAAATTGAAAAGGGTGGCAAATTGAAGTTCAGACAGTGTACTATAATTTATCGAAGACAGTGTACCCTTAACTAAATTTATCAACAACCAACAAAGACAGCCTCTGTTTTTTTTTCCAAAAGGTTATTATAATTTATTAGCTTTGCAGTTTGCTTGGTGAAACTAAAGTTGCTAGACAGATGGAGGAATTGGTCAAAGAAGAGCTCAAACTCAAAGCAGAGATACAGAGAGATACACACCTGGCGGCCGCCAGCGATCCAACGATATATGGCTTGCTACGAGTCACTTGTTTACTTACAAGTTAGCAATTCTTTGTTGGGGCCTCACGAGATGCACGTAGCCTCCGGAACATATGGGGTTTGGGGAAAGGAGAAGCAGAGTTCTACATATTCTTTTCATTCGCCCGCTCGTGGAGCAGAGGAGTCTTCAGAGTATCAGAGACGCTACTTGAGCAGTCCAGGTCATGGTCACGGAGGTTGACTGAGGAGGCCCATCTATTAAAGCCAACATGTCAAGCGTTCCTCTTTCCATATGGACGTACGAATCCATTATGTGTGTGGTGGACACATTGCTGATTTGTTCTTACCACCAACCCTCTCACTTCCCTGTCTGTCCCTCCCTTTTTGATTCTTTCTCTTCCTACAAAATCTTCACTTAGTCCACTCACCGCACCATTGTCAAAGCAATATCTCCCCCCTCCTCTCCCTTTTCCTTATGGCTGCTCACACACATCTATATTATAACCTACATAGATGGAGGCCACTAGCAATCATTGATTGCTATAAAGCTGCAACCACAGTGAGCCACGTCATATAAATTCTAAGCCCTTGGATCACCTCTGTTTAAAACCATCTGTCGAAACCCTCCCTTCAGTTTGCCAGTACTGCATGTCATCTTCGTGAATCGTCTCAATCCTAATTTGAGGCACACAGACAGGCATCCTTCAGCCTCCACCCAACCATCCCTTTGTCATGCCCACCTGGCTTCTTCATATCCAAAAGTTGCAGTAATTTACAACCAGCGACAGCGAGCAAGCTTTTTTCATACGGCAAGCCTCAAAAGTTGTATCTGATATGTGTATTCGACTAGCATGGATGGCTAGGCTTCAGCTGTTATATATATATGAACCATATCACGCCTTCATACAATTACATGCCTTCATACAAAACAAAATGTTCTGTGTTTCCTAGATTGGGAAAACCAGCAGCAGCTGGGCCACACCTCGGTACGCAGTCGCGTTGACATCGAGTTCGAGTCGGAGGGCGACAAATTCTCATCTACAAAAGTCGCACGGACAGGACGGAGGCAAGGCCGCGACCCGCGAGGGCAGGAGTCCGTGTGGGAGTTGGGACCAGCGGCAGCATAGCTTTGCCCAGCACACACACCCAAGCGGCAGCGGCCGTACTTGGCTGCCCACAGCCGGACGCGCGGCCGCGGAGCGCCGCCGCCGGGTGCCAACTCTGGCGACCTCCAGGTTGATCTGAGTCCGGCCAGGCGCATTGCGCAGGCCCAGCGTCGCCTTCGCGCGCGTGTGTAAGCAGCAGCGGCACTGCGCCGAACGCCGGCCAAGCCGGGTCGTTCTCTGCTCCATGCTCCTGAATCATTGATGTCAGCATGACATCATGCTGAAAGACATATACCTTCTTTTTCCTTTGGAAACTAAAATCTTGAATACACTACAAATACTAGAAAGCCATGCGCGCCGCTCGCCTCATACGCAAGCCGTAAGTGGCTTGCCCTGCTAGCAGTGGGACCCACTCAAAACAAGAAAGGAGCATTTGCAATTGCTTTTGTAAGCATAATTAAAATAATTGTTAAATGATTATAACGTTTACATGTACGTATACTGCAGGAGTAAACAATAAAAGGAATTATTAATGTTTTTTTTCTACTTTTTGTAGAACTTATGTAATGCGTGGGTTTCTAGAGCACACCAAAGATGCCATGACAGATGATGGTCTTTTGATTTAGTTTTTGACTTTTAAGAAAATTAGATGATAAAGATCATGAAATGTGCTTTGTATTTTCTATGTACTGAGATTTGTAGATTTTTAATATGGTTATCTAAGCCACAAGCCAAGTGTGTTGCTATCGACGTGGACACAAGTTCATGACCCGGTATAATGCATGGGCATATATATAGTACAAATAAAGTAAATGTGCAAACAATACACAAGGAACAAAACTTTGGGTCGAGTCGCAGTTGTAGCCTTCCCACGCATCCCCCTGCCAACGCTCTTCATCACCATGTCTCCGTACAGTTTTTTTCGAGAAACTTATCTCCGTATGGACAGGTACGACAGCTTTTTTTTTCTTTCTTTCGTTGCTTGTATTTCTTTTTACTTTTTTGTTTGTTGTGGTATTTTATTTTTATCTTTCTTTTATTTATTTTTTCTTCTTTTCTTTCTTTTAAATTATTTTTCCAGTTTTATTTATTTTGTTTGTTGTGGAATTTTCTTCTTTTAATTTCTTTTTCCACTTTTCTTTCTTTCTTTATTTTTGCACTGTTACTTGATTATTTTTTCCTTTCCTTTCCTTTCTTTTCCATTTTTCTTTCATTTATTGTCACACCCATTTTTAAGGACAAAAATAGGATGCATAAAGTACTCACGTGCGTCCCAGGTCATGATCGCACACATAAGCAGAAAAATTACATAGTATCATCACAGTGCTTATTACATAGCGAATAAATATTTAAAACATAGTCTTGAACGATAAATATTAATATCTAGTAATAATCTCCAGCGGAAACTCCACACAGGGACACGGTTGACTGGTTGACACCAAGACTAGTACTCATTACGATAATCTTCCTCATAATCTTCATCTGTTATGGTGGAAATAGCAAGAGTGAGTCCATGTCGAACTCAACAAATATAACATAGGGTTCATGAGGCTCAAATGGCTAGACACTGTTTAACTGCGGTTAGCTTTTAATCTTATAACTTTCATTTGAGTAGCATCAAGATAATCCACTTCCCATTAAAGAACCAATGATCAATTGCATTAATGATAACGAATAACATTAACAAGAGCATGATATTAATCAACGATAATTAAACATAATATAACAATGGTGATCATCTATCTGTAGATGTTCCAAGGCCGCTCGTATCCGTGAGCACGGCTAGTATACCAGTTTTTTTACTCTGCGCAGAGGTGTACACTTTCACTGTGAGTCATGATTTCCAAATGAGTGGGGAGATCAAGCCCAAACACCCAAAAACCATATAAAGCCACTCAAGAGTTCGTCTAACAAGTTACGGCCATTAGATTCACTCGGCAGGCAGATGTAGAACCCCCCTTCCCTGTGGCACAACAACCGCAGCCTATACACACTAGGCCAGGGGCTCGCACTACACCCAACGTGGCAAGCCATTCTTACGCCATTTAAGGTAACCACTAACAAGCTAGAAAAGGTCTCTTGAACAACTAAAGCCAGAGCCATATAGCCCTCACAGCTGTACTGTATATCCCGGATGATCACGTACAGATAAGTCCTTACGGAGAGTAACTAGAGCATCAAAAATAATACACATGCTCTAGCCCCCTTTTAACAAAAATTAAATCATCTTAATAATTGGTTGCTTGATCCATTAATCATATTGCAAGATCATTGTTCTTAGTTTAAGCACTAGCCACAGCTACCCATATGCATACCCAAGGTTGACAAGGAATCAAGACATCAAGCACTAAGTTATAATCTCTAAGGTTGTCAAGGTAAGCACATGCATATGTATGATCATTTTGATGAATAGGTAACAAGGATAGTCCTGTGTTATACTTGCCTTGATCAAAGCTCTCCAAATAGTACTGCTGACTTGGCTCAAAGTAATACTCCGAATCGTCCAAGTACTGCTCACCTTCTATACTCGATCATCAATCAACAACATACATGCATCCAATCAAACATACACGAAGCAAACAAATATATATAATTAGAACAGTACACCAACAGTAACAAAACAGTAATAAAAGTTTATAAAACTCTTCTACACGTTTCTACGATCACACAGACGCAAAGATCACCAAAATCGGAGTTAAAACGTAAAAGTTATGAATTTTCTAAGATTTCCTATAGATAAATAAATACTTAATTATAAACTCGAAAAATAAATTATCAAAACTAACTGTAAAACTATACTAACATGTAGAGTTCGCAAATACGAACCTAACGCAATTTGAACGGATCAAATCGGAGTTAAAACGAAGATTTTATGACTAAAACAATTCTAGTGGCAAAACTGTAAATTGCTGAAAACGTATTTTTGATTTAACCGGATGAAAATACGTTTTCAAAATACAAAAGCGTAATCTCCTGGAATGCGCCAAGGACCGCGGGTTAGTTTCTAAAAACTTGAGGGTCTCTTTAGAAAGATTACCCGCGAAGGGGTATCTTCTAATCTTGATCGTTGAATCACGATCGGACGGCCCAGATTCAATCCAGATGAAAACAGTATCCTTCCTCAACACCGGCCGGCGGTCACCATGGCCGGCCGCCATGTACCTCGCCGGAGTTCCTCGAAAACAAGTTTCCGGCCATCCCCGACCAAAGGAAATACACTAGAAGGAAGCGGGGAACGTCACGAACTCACCTAGGGTCTTTTCTTAGGCCGAAAGAAATCGTCGATGATGCTTGACTAGATTAGGCGGAAACTCCCTCCCCTGTGAACCCCGACGTCAAAGTATGAGCTCTTAGAACAAAAGGAAGAAAAACAAGGCTCCCACGAACACTTCACCTCGAGACAATAGCACCGGAAATCCTTTTTGTAGCAAGGAGACGGCTACCGTGAAGCTCAACCGCGGCGGCCCGGTCTTCAACCCGACGAGATCCAAATCCACCCCCGACAACGAACCTATGACCTAGAGCAGCGCGTGAATGGAAAAACGGAACGCGGGGGTCTTCACGATCTTATAGGGATAAACAACTTGCGGTACAAGTCATTGCAACTAAGGAAATCGAAATCCACCGTGATGGACTCCGTCTCGGCCACGAACCGGAGGAGGAAGAGGGCACTGACATGTGGGCCCGGTTGATCAGCGACACAAGAAGGAAAAAACGCGGCTGCTGCAGGCTCTGGCCGGACCAGGCCGACTGGATCGGGCTACTCGGCTGCTGGGCCGACCCACCGACGCGAGCAAACAGCAAGGGATGGTCTTGGGCCGTCGGTCGCTGGCTGCCGAGCCTATCAGGTAAGCAGGTAAGCTTTTCTTTTTTTTTATTTTCCAAAACTTATTTCAAATAGAAATTTTCTAAACCAAATCAAATGAATAAATTTCACACCACAAAGTAAAATAAATGCAGCAGCATGAATGCAACACCAAAGATAATTTATTACTATTTTAATTTTGGTCATTATTTATTATCTAAATTATTCAAAATTTGTTATCTCCAAAATTTGGGTGTTACAAATTCTACCCCCCTTAAAAGAATCTCGTCCTCGAGATTGGATTGCTTACTCAAACAACTGCGGATATGATTTCCTCAATTCATCCTCTCTTTCCCAAGTTGCCTCTGCCTCTGAATATCGATTCCACTGTACTTTACACATCTTAATAATCCGACTTCGAGTAACCCTCTCAGCAGTCTCTAAAATCTTAATTGGAAACTCTTCATATGTAAGATCCTCCTTAACAGTCAACTCTTCCAAAGGTATCTGCTCCTCAGGCACCCGCAAACACTTCTTAAGTTGTGAAACATGAAACACATCATGCACCCCAGATAGATTCTCAGGCAACTCTAATTGGTAAGCAACTTCCCCACGTCTAGCAATAACTTTAAACGGTCCAACATACCTTGGTGCTAGTTTACCTTTCATGTTAAATCTCTTCACACTTCTCATAGGTGACACCTTCAAATAAACATAATCACCTACTTCAAAAACTAGATCTCTTCTCCTATTATCAGCATAACTCTTCTGACGAGACTGTGCCACTCTCAAATTCTCACGAATCACTCGTACTTGATCTTCTGTGTTTCTAAGAACATCTGTACCAAACACCTGAGATTCACCTGTCTGATCCCAAAACAATGGAGTTCTACACTTACGTCCATACAAAGCTTCAAACGGTGCCATCTTAAGACTCTGTTGATAACTATTATTGTAAGAAAATTCTGCATAAGGCAAACTCTTATCCCAACTAGTTCCATATTGCAATGCACAGGCTCTCAACATATCCTCTAATACCTGGTTGGTCCTTTCAGTCTGTCCATCTGTCTGTGGATGATATGCTATACTAAAATTCAACTTAGTTCCTAAGGATTCATGCACAGCTTGCCAAAAGTGTGATGTAAACTGCGTACGCGATGTAAACTGCGTACCTCGATCAGACACAATCTTCTTTGGTACTCCATGCAAACATACTATTCTTTCCATATACAAGGTAGCTAATTGTACTCCCGTATATTTAGTCTTGACTGATATAAAATGAGCAACTTTAGTCAACCTATCCACTATCACCCAAATAGAATCATAACCTCTCTGAGTACGCGGTAACCCCACTATAAAGTCCATACCAACTTCCTCCCACTTCCATTCAGGGATTTTCATTGGTTGCAACAATCCAGCAGGTCTCTGATGCTCTGCCTTCACCCTCTGACAAGTATCACACAATGCCACATACTCAGCCACATCTCGCTTTAATCCAACCCACCAATATTTCTGTTTAAGATCCAAATACATCTTAGTACTACCAGGATGAATAGAATAAGCTGACTCATGAGCTTCACGAAGAATTGCCTGTCTAATAGCTTGATCCTCAGGTACACACAACCTCTTTCCAAACCACAAAATTCCATTATCATCCATTCTAAAGCCTGATGACTTACCAATCACTATATCCTCCGCTATCTTCTTTAGTTTCTCATCCTTCAATTGACCCTTATAGATCTCTTGCTCTAAAGTAGGCTCTATTACTAATTCCATTGCATTAGTAACAATTCCCAAGTTCAAATATTTAAATTCAGCACATAACTCACTAGTCATAGACAATGTTCTTATCTCATTGGCATAACTCTTCCTACTAAGAGCATCAGCTACTACATTAGCCTTACCAGGATGATAGTGTATCTCAATATCATAATCCTTAATCAACTCCAACCATCTGCGTTGCCTCAAATTCAGATCTGACTGAGTGAAAATATACTTCAAACTCTTATGATCAGTGTATATATCACTCTTATGTCCAATCAAATAATGTCTCCAAATCTTTAATGCATGAACAACAGTAATAAAAGTTTATAAAACTCTTCTACACGTTTCTACGATCACACAGACGCAAAGATCACCAAAATCGGAGTTAAAACGTAAAAGTTATGAATTTTCTAAGATTTCCTATAGATAAATAAATACTTAATTATAAACTCGAAAAATAAATTATCAAAACTAACTGTAAAACTATACTAACATGTAGAGTTCGCAAATACGAACCTAACGCAATTTGAACGGATCAAATCGGAGTTAAAACGAAGATTTTATGACTAAAACAATTCTAGTGGCAAAACTGTAAATTGCTGAAAACGTATTTTTGATTTAACCGGATGAAAATACGTTTTCAAAATACAAAAGCGTAATCTCCTGGAATGCGCCAAGGACCGCGGGTTAGTTTCTAAAAACTTGAGGGTCTCTTTAGAAAGATTACCCGCGAAGGGGTATCTTCTAATCTTGATCGTTGAATCACGATCGGACGGCCCAGATTCAATCCAGATGAAAACAGTATCCTTCCTCAACACCGGCCGGCGGTCACCATGGCCGGCCGCCATGTACCTCGCCGGAGTTCCTCGAAAACAAGTTTCCGGCCATCCCCGACCAAAGGAAATACACCAGAAGGAAGCGGGGAACGTCACGAACTCACCTAGGGTCTTTTCTTAGGCCGAAAGAAATCGTTACTCAAATCTGGTAAAACCAAAACAGGCGCTGTAGTTAACCTCTTCTTCAATTCCTCAAAACTAGCTTGACATTTGTCAGACCACACAAATTTGGCATTCTTTTCTAACAGAGATGTCATAGGTTTAGCAAGTTTAGAAAACCCTTCAATGAACCGTCTATAGTATCCAGCTAAACCCAAGAAACTGCGAATCTCACTAACATCAGTAGGTGGTTTCCAATTCAATACATCCTTCACCTTGCCTGGATCCACCGATATACCTCCATTAGAAACAATATGACCAAGAAAAGAAACTTCCTTCAACCAAAACTCACATTTACTTCGCTTCGCATACAGTTTATGCTCTCTAAGCTTCTGCAATACCAACCTCAAATGTTCAGCATGCTCTACCTCTGTCTTGGAAAATACCAGGATATCATCGATAAACACCACCACAAACTTATCCAAATACTCTATGAACACCTTATTCATCATGTACATAAAGTATGCAGGTGCATTGGTCAATCCGAACGACATAACAGTATACTCATACAATCCATACCTTGTAGTAAAAGCTGTCTTTAGAATATCAGAGGCACGAATCTTCAATTGATGATATCCAGAACGTAAATCAATCTTAGAAAACACACAAGCACCTCTCAACTGATCAAACAAGTCATCAATCCGGGGCAAAGGATACTTATTCTTGATAGTTACTTCATTTAGTGACCGATAATCAACACACATCCTCTGACCACCATCTTTCTTATCAACAAAAATGACTGGTGCTCCCCAAGGTGATGAACTAGGTCGAATAAAACCTTTTTCTTGTAATTCTTTAATTTGTTTCTTAAGTTCTTCTAATTCATCTACTCCCATCCTATATGGTCTTTTGGCTATAGGTGCAGTTCCAGGTAATAATTCAATAAGAAATTCAATGTCTCGGTCAGGTGGCATACCTGGCAATTCATCAGGGAAGACATCCGGAAATTCCTCAATCACTGAATTCTCCTTAATAGTATCTTCAATCTGATTCACCACCGCGGTTGGTTGCTTCTGCATTGCTACATCCACATTGATTTTATCTCCATTAGGCGCAGTCACAACTACCACTTTCTGCTGACACTGAATCTCTGCCTGATTTTGCTTCATCCAGTCCATACCCAATATCACATCAATCCCAGATGTTCGCAACACTATAGGAGTTATCTTAAACTCTACCCCCCTTAATACCATACTAATTGGAAGACAACGATTACTGGTTTGCATGGTACCTCCAGGTGAATTTACTAAGAGAGATTCTTTCATAGCTAGCATGTGTATACTATGCATTTTAACAAAAATATTGGATATGAATGTATGAGATGCTCCAGAGTCAAAAAAGAACAGTTGCGGGAGTGGAATGTACATTGAACGTACCAATCATAACTTCTGGTGCACCATGAGCTGTATCAGAAGACACGTGATTCACCCTTCCAGTACCCGATTGCCTCTGGTTGCTCTTCTGGCTCTAAGGAGTCTGTTGGTTCTGCTTCTCAGGACAATTATAAGACAAATGGCCCTCTTTACCACAGACAAAGCATCTAATAGGAGTGCTGGGAGTACTATTCTTTATGGGGGTAGCATTGGGATTTCCAGTGCGAGGAGTCTGTTGCCCAGTCTGCTGATACTGTTGACGCTGTGGATATGATGAACGCTGTTGCGACTGATTGTTTTGCCAATTTTGGGACCACCTCTGATTTGAATTGCGATTCCACTGGCTAACCGGTCCCTGAAACTTCTGATGAAAGCCATGCTGAGAATTTGTGCGTTGACGGTTGTTGCTTCCTGAGCCTTGCACCTTCATCTTTCTCTTTCTATCCATCTCCCTACGCTCATTATCCAGCACAATAGCTTTATTCACCAGCTCTTGAAAACTAGCATAGTTATTCCCCTTCAGTTGCAAGCGAAGATCATAATAAATTTCCTTCAAGAAAAGACGCTGCCTGTCTGCATCTTCCCTAACTTCATTGGGAGCATAGCGAGCCAACTGGGTGAACCTGTCATGATATTCACTCACGCTCATCTGTCCCATCCTCAGGTTTCTGAATTCTTCCTGCTTTAGCTCAATTATACCTTCAGGAATATGACGAGCTCGAAAATCTCTAACAAACTCATTCCAAGTGATAGGAGGAGCATTGTCAGGGCGTGCAGCCTGGTACGACTCCCACCAAGTCTGAGCTGTCCCTTGTAACTGACCAGATGCATACAACACCTTCTCCATATCATTGCATTGGGCTATATTCAGCTGTTTCTCCACTGCCCTCACCCAATCATCTGCTTCTAAAGGATCAGCGGCATGAGAAAACACTGGAGGGCGTCCCTTCAAAAATTCTCCACGCTTATCCCTTACTTGAACAGGTGGTGGTCCTCCAACAGGGGGATTGTTCTGCATATGCTGCATAAACATCTGCATCAGCTGATTCTGGGTTTGCATGAGTTTCTCCATAGTAACGGGTGGATTAGCACCCCCACGACCTCTGCCACGACCTCTGCCTGACATCTGTTCCCAAAACACAGAAGATGAAATTCAGTACAATCCGAGATGATATATACAATAGATAAGCAAAATCTGATTTTCTGGGCAAACTCCAATTTCAGCAACTCAGTAAAACTGTCATATCTCGAGCTACAGATGTCCAAATCAGATGATCTTTACATGGTTGGAAAGCTTATAAAATTATCTACAACTCGTATTCACAACACTTTTTCTGATTCTGTCAATAAATTGGTCAAAAACTGAACTTAATAGAAACTGTTCCCGAATTCCAGACTGTGCAGTAACTCCAACTTGAAACAGGTATATCTCTTAACTCATAATAGATATTAAGGTGATTCTTGTGGGATTGGAAAGATATAGAAGTCTAATTATTCCCAGTAAAATTTCTTAAATTTCCCATGAACGGATTTTAAGTTATTTCCAAAACATCCCAGACTGATCCAAAAATCAGCAAAGGACAGAACTAAATTAACCTCATATTCAACTAATATATCTTGATCAAACTTAATATTCTTAACCATGGAACTTGTAGGCATGTCTACAAAACTCCAGCACACATTACAAAGATCCAAATCACACATTATCATAATAACAATCCATCAATCACACAATTGTTCACACCACAAACTGACTCTTAAAACCATCCAAACTTAAAAGTAACTCGCAACTACTATCGTTCTTATTACATAGGGGTTTTTCCTATTTCCTAATTAAGCTTCTCATAAATCTTAGGACGACCTAACTCCGCCCTTAATTGGTCAATCTCATTGTAAGCTTGCTCCTTAAGTTCTTTTTCCTTCAGCAACTCATCCTTCAGGTCCGCCTCATGAAGAGCCAATTCACGAGCTAATGCCACCGTAGCTTGTAAAGTCAAGGAGGAATCATCAGCAAGTGGCACGGTCCAAATTCCCTTGTCATGCAGGAAACAAGGAAAGTGCCGAAGTGCACCCTTTAGCGTCTTGTCCGAGCGTAGACCATGGTAGTAAACAAATGCATTGAAAGCGACATCCTCCATGCTTGTCTCCACCGTTGCCCGGCTCACTCGGGTAATGAACTTTGACTCCACCTTAGGCTCCTTAGTGGTAGGATCCCTTTTCTTGACCCATAACTCCGTCTTCCAATAGGAATCCATCCATGGATGACTATACTCTGCACTGCGATACTCTAAAGTAGCCTCCCAGTCGTAGTAGTAGTTGTCCAAGGTTCTTGTCAACATATCATGGAAGAAAGCATCAGCCTTAGGAACCATGATATGAAACTTCGTAGTCCACCCCATAACTACATCCTCCATAGGTGTATCACCAACTCTTGATTCAGCATCAGATAGCTCTTGATCACCCTCTTCCTTTGGCTCCTGAGGTTTGAAACGAGCAACATATTGTGCAGCTGACAGACGGGGATGAGGAGGCATCTACAAGATTTAGACATAGATTAGATAGAATCAATGTATTTTCGCAATAGAATAAAGTAGAGGAAGCATAAAACTTTAGTAATTAACAAGGTAAAAAGAGGAAGCATGAATTAAGTGAAGTATGGATGCTATCAACGACCATTCTAACTAGGCTTGCGTCCTACAGTCAACAGGGCTCTGATACCAATCTGTCACACCCATTTTTAAGGACAAAAATAGGATGCATAAAGTACTCATGTGCGCCCCAGGTCATGATCGCACACATAAGCAGACAAATTACATAGTATCATCACAGTGCTTATTACATAGCGAATAAATATTTAAAACATAGTCTTGAACGATAAATATTAATATCTAGTAATAATCTCCAGCGGAAACTCCACACAGGGACACGGTTGACTGGTTGACACCAAGACTAGTACTCATTACGATAATCTTCCTCATAATCTTCATCTGTTATGGTGGAAATAGCAAGAGTGAGTCCATGTCGAACTCAACAAATATAACACAGGGTTCATGAGGCTCAAATGGCTAGACACTGTTTAACTGCGGTTAGCTTTTAATCTTATAACTTTCATTTGAGTAGCATCAAGATAATCCACTTCCCATTAAAGAACCAATGATCAATTGCATTAATGATAACGAATAACATTAACAAGAGCATGATATTAATCAACGATAATTAAACATAATATAACAATGGTGATCATCTATCTGTAGATGTTCCAAGGCCGCTCGTATCCGTGAGCACGGCTAGTATACCAGTTTTTTTTACTCTGCGCAGAGGTGTACACTTTCACTGTGAGTCATGATTTCCAAATGAGTGGGGAGATCAAGCCCAAACACCCAAAAACCATATAAAGCCACTCAAGAGTTCGTCTAACAAGTTAGGGCCATTAGATTCACTCGGCAGGCAGATGTAGAACCCCCCTTCCCTGTGGCACAACAACCGCAGCCTATACACACTAGGCCAGGGGCTCGCACTACACCCAACGTGGCAAGCCATTCTTACGCCATTTAAGGTAACCACTAACAAGCTAGAAAAGGTCTCTTAAACAACTAAAGCCAGAGCCATATAGCCCTCACAGCTGTACTGTATATCCCGGATGATCACGTACAGATAAGTCCTTACGGAGAGTAACTAGAGCATCAAAAATAATACACATGCTCTAGCCCCCTTTTAACAAAAATTAAATCATCTTAATAATTGGTTGCTTGATCCATTAATCATATTGCAAGATCATTGTTCTTAGTTTAAGCACTAGCCACAGCTACCCATATGCATACCCAAGGTTGACAAGGAATCAAGACATCAAGCACTAAGTTATAATCTCTAAGGTTGTCAAGGTAAGCACATGCATATGTATGATCATTTTGATGAATAGGTAACAAGGATAGTCCTGTGTTATACTTGCCTTGATCAAAGCTCTCCAAATAGTACTGCTGACTTGGCTCAAAGTAATACTCCGAATCGTCCAAGTACTGCTCACCTTCTATACTCGATCATCAATCAACAACATACAAGCATCCAATCAAACATACACGAAGCAAACAAATATATATAATTAGAACAGTACACCAACAGTAACAAAACAGTAATAAAAGTTTATAAAACTCTTCTACACGTTTCTACGATCACACAGACGCAAAGATCACCAAAATCGGAGTTAAAACGTAAAAGTTATGAATTTTCTAAGATTTCCTATAGATAAATAAATACTTAATTATAAACTCGAAAAATAAATTATCAAAACTAACTGTAAAACTATACTAACATGTAGAGTTCGCAAATACGAACCTAACGCAATTTGAACGGATCAAATCGGAGTTAAAACGAAGATTTTATGACTAAAACAATTCTAGTGGCAAAACTGTAAATTGCTGAAAACGTATTTTTGATTTAACCGGATGAAAATACGTTTTCAAAATACAAAAGCGTAATCTCCTGGAATGCGCCAAGGACCGCGGGTTAGTTTCTAAAAACTTGAGGGTCTCTTTAGAAAGATTACCCGCGAAGGGGTATCTTCTAATCTTGATCGTTGAATCACGATCGGACGGCCCAGATTCAATCCAGATGAAAACAGTATCCTTCCTCAACACCGGCCGGCGGTCACCATGGCCGGCCGCCATGTACCTCGCCGGAGTTCCTCGAAAACAAGTTTCCGGCCATCCCCGACCAAAGGAAATACACCAGAAGGAAGCGGGGAACGTCACGAACTCACCTAGGGTCTTTTCTTAGGCCGAAAGAAATCGTCGATGATGCTTGACTAGATTAGGCGGAAACTCCCTCCCCTGTGAACCCCGACGTCAAAGTATGAGCTCTTAGAACAAAAGGAAGAAAAACAAGGCTCCCACGAACACTTCACCTCGAGACAATAGCACCGGAAATCCTTTTTGTAGCAAGGAGACGGCTACCGTGAAGCTCAACCGCGGCGGCCCGGTCTTCAACCCGACGAGATCCAAATCCACCCCCGACAACGATCCTATGACCTAGAGCAGCGCGTGAACGGAAAAACGGAACGCGGGGGTCTTCACGATCTTATAGGGATAAACAACTTGCGGTACAAGTCATTGCAACTAAGGAAATCGAAATCCACCGTGATGGACTCTGTCTCGGCCACGAACCGGAGGAGGAAGAGGGCACTGACATGTGGGCCCGGTTGATCAGCGACACAAGAAGGAAAAAACGCGGCTGCTGCAGGCTCTGGCCGGACCAGGCCGACTGGATCGGGCTACTCGGCTGCTGGGCCGACCCACCGACGCGAGCAAACAGCAAGGGATGGTCTTGGGCCGTCGGTCGCTGGCTGCCGAGCCTATCAGGTAAGCAGGTAAGCTTTTCTTTTTTTTTTATTTTCCAAAACTTATTTCAAATAGAAATTTTCTAAACCAAATCAAATGAATAAATTTCACACCACAAAGTAAAATAAATGCAGCAGCATGAATGCAACACCAAAGATAATTTATTACTATTTTAATTTTGGTCATTATTTATTATCTAAATTATTCAAAATTTGTTATCTCCAAAATTTGGGTGTTACAAATTCTACCCCTCTTAAAAGAATCTCGTCCTCGAGATTGGATTGCTTACTCAAACAACTGCGGATATGATTTCCTCAATTCATCCTCTCTTTCCCAAGTTGCCTCTGCCTCTGAATATCGATTCCACTGTACTTTACACATCTTAATAATCCGACTTCGAGTAACCCTCTCAGCAGTCTCTAAAATCTTAATTGGAAACTCTTCATATGTAAGATCCTCCTTAACAGTCAACTCTTCCAAGGTATCTGCTCCTCAGGCACCCGCAAACACTTCTTAAGTTGTGAAACATGAAACACATCATGCACCCCAGATAGATTCTCAGGCAACTCTAATTGGTAAGCAACTTCCCCATGTCTAGCAATAACTTTAAACGGTCCAACATACCTTGGTGCTAGTTTACCTTTCATGTTAAATCTCTTCACACTTCTCATAGGTGACACCTTCAAATAAACATAATCACCTACTTCAAAAACTAGATCTCTTCTCCTATTATCAGCATAACTCTTTTGACGAGACTGTGCCACTCTCAAATTCTCACGAATCACTCGTACTTGATCTTCTGTGTTTCTAAGAACATCTGTACCAAACACCTGAGATTCACCTGTCTGATCCCAAAACAATGGAGTTCTACACTTACGTCCATACAAAGCTTCAAACGGTGCCATCTTAAGACTCTGTTGATAACTATTATTGTAAGAAAATTCTGCATAAGGCAAACTCTTATCCCAACTAGTTCCATATTGCAATGCACAGGCTCTCAACATATCCTCTAATACCTGGTTGGTCCTTTCAGTCTGTCCATCTGTCTGTGGATGATATGCTGTACTAAAATTCAACTTAGTTCCTAAGGATTCATGCACAGCTTGCCAAAAGTGCGATGTAAACTGCGTACGCGATGTAAACTGCGTACCTCGATCAGACACAATCTTCTTTGGTACTCCATGCAAACATACTATTCTTTCCATATACAAGGTAGCTAATTGTACTCCCGTATATTTAGTCTTGACTGGTATAAAATGAGCAACTTTAGTCAACCTATCCACTATCACCCAAATAGAATCATAACCTCTCTGAGTACGCGGTAACCCCACTATAAAGTCCATACCAACTTCCTCCCACTTCCATTCAGGGATTTTCATTGGTTGCAACAATCCAGCAGGTCTCTGATGCTCTGCCTTCACCCTCTGACAAGTATCACACAATGCCACATACTCAGCCACATCTCGCTTTAATCCAACCCACCAATATTTCTGTTTAAGATCCAAATACATCTTAGTACTACCAGGATGAATAGAATAAGCTGACTCATGAGCTTCACGAAGAATTGCCTGTCTAATAGCTTGATCCTCAGGTACACACAACCTCTTTCCAAACCACAAAATTCCATTATCATCCATTCTAAAGCCTGGTGACTTACCAATCACTATATCCTCCGCTATCTTCTTTAGTTTCTCATCCTTCAATTGACCCTTATAGATCTCTTGCTCTAAAGTAGGCTCTATTACTAATTCCATTGCATTAGTAACAATTCCCAAGTTCAAATATTTAAATTCAGCACATAACTCACTAGTCATAGACAATGTTCTTATCTCATTGGCATAACTCTTCCTACTAAGAGCATCAGCTACTACATTAGCCTTACCAGGATGATAGTGTATCTCAATATCATAATCCTTAATCAACTCCAACCATCTGCGTTGCCTCAAATTCAGATCTGACTGAGTGAAAATATACTTCAAACTCTTATGATCAGTGTATATATCACTCTTATGTCCAATCAAATAATGTCTCCAAATCTTTAATGCATGAACAACAGCTGCTAACTCCAAATCATGTGTAGGATAATTCAACTCATGCTTTCTCAACTGTCTAGATGCATAAGCCACAACTCTGCCTTCTTGCATAAGAACACATCCCAAACCTTGACGAGAAGCATCACAATAAATGGAAAACTTCTTACTCAAATCTGGTAAAACCAAAACAGGCGCTGTAGTTAACCTCTTCTTCAATTCCTCAAAACTAGCTTGACATTTGTCAGACCACACAAATTTGGCATTCTTTTCTAACAGAGATGTCATAGGTTTAGCAAGTTTAGAAAACCCTTCAATGAACCGTCTATAGTATCCAGCTAAACCCAAGAAACTGCGAATCTCACTAACATCAGTAGGTGGTTTCCAATTCAATACATCCTTCACCTTGCCTGGATCCACCGATATACCTCCATTAGAAACAATATGACCAAGAAAAGAAACTTCCTTCAACCAAAACTCACATTTACTTCGCTTCGCATACAGTTTATGCTCTCTAAGCTTCTGCAATACCAACCTCAAATGTTCAGCATGCTCTACCTCTGTCTTAGAAAATACCAGGATATCATCGATAAACACCACCACAAACTTATCCAAATACTCCATGAACACCTTATTCATCATGTACATAAAGTATGCAGGTGCATTGGTCAATCCGAACGACATAACAGTATACTCATACAATCCATACCTTGTAGTAAAAGCTGTCTTTAGAATATCAGAGGCACGAATCTTCAATTGATGATATCCAGAACGTAAATCAATCTTAGAAAACACACAAGCACCTCTCAACTGATCAAACAAGTCATCAATCCGGGGCAAAGGATACTTATTCTTGATAGTTACTTCATTTAGTGACCGATAATCAACACACATCCTCTGACCACCATCTTTCTTATCAACAAAAATGACTGGTGCTCCCCAAGGTGATGAACTAGGTCGAATAAAACCTTTTTCTTGTAATTCTTTAATTTGTTTCTTAAGTTCTTCTAATTCATCTACTCCCATCCTATATGGTCTTTTGGCTATAGGTGCAGTTCCAGGTAATAATTCAATAAGAAATTCAATGTCTCGGTCAGGTGGCATACCTGGCAATTCATCAGGGAAGACATCCGGAAATTCCTCAATCACTGAATTCTCCTTAATAGTATCTTCAATCTGATTCACCACCGCGGTTGGTTGCTTCTGCATTGCTACATCCACATTGATTTTATCTCCATTAGGCGCAGTCACAACTACCACTTTCTGCTGACACTGAATCTCTGCCTGATTTTGCTTCATCCAGTCCATACCCAATATCACATCAATCCCAGATGTTCGCAACACTATAGGAGTTATCTTAAACTCTACCCCCCTTAATACCATACTAATTGGAAGACAACGATTACTGGTTTGCATGGTACCTCCAGGTGAATTTACTAAGAGAGATTCTTTCATAGCTAGCATGGGTATACTATGCATTTTAACAAAAATATTGGATATGAATGTATGAGATGCTCCAGAGTCAAAAAGAACAGTTGCGGGAGTGGAATGTACATTGAACGTACCAATCATAACTTCTGGTGCACCATGAGCTGTATCAGAAGACACGTGATTCACCCTTCCAGTACCCGATTGCCTCTGGTTGCTCTTCTGGCTCTGAGGAGTCTGTTGGTTCTGCTTCTCAGGACAATTATAAGACAAATGGCCCTCTTTACCACAGACAAAGCATCTAATAGGAGTGCTGGGAGTACTATTCTTTATGGGGGTAGCATTGGGATTTCCAGTGCGAGGAGTCTGTTGCCCAGTCTGCTGATACTGTTGACGCTGTGGATATGATGAACGCTGTTGCGACTGATTGTTTCGCCAATTTTGGGACCACCTCTGATTTGAATTGCGATTCCACTAGCTAACCGGTCCCTGAAACTTCTGATGAAAGCCATGCTGAGAATTTGTGCGTTGACGGTTGTTGCTTCCTGAGCCTTGCACCTTCATCTTTCTCTTTCTATCCATCTCCCTACGCTCATTATCCAGCACAATAGCTTTATTCACCAGCTCTTGAAAACTAGCATAGTTATTCCCCTTCAGTTGCAAGCGAAGATCATAATAAATTCCCTTCAAGAAAAGACGCTGCCTGTCTGCATCTTCCCTAACTTCATTGGGAGCATAGCGAGCCAACTGGGTGAACCTGTCATGATATTCACTCACGCTCATCTGTCCCATCCTCAGGTTTCTGAATTCTTCCTGCTTTAGCTCAATTATACCTTCAGGAATATGACGAGCTCGAAAATCTCTAACAAACTCATTCCAAGTGATAGGAGGAGCATTGTCAGGGCGTGCAGCCTGGTACGACTCCCACCAAGTCTGAGCTGTCCCTTGTAACTGACCAGATGCATACAACACCTTCTCCATATCATTGCATTGGGCTATATTCAGCTGTTTCTCCACTGCCCTCACCCAATCATCTGCTTCTAAAGGATCAGCGGCATGAGAAAACACTGGAGGGCGTCCCTTCAAAAATTCTCCACGCTTATCCCTTACTTGAACAGGTGGTGGTCCTCCAACAGGGGGATTGTTCTGCATATGCTGCATAAACATCTGCATCAGCTGATTCTGGGTTTGCATGAGTTCCTCCATAGTAACGGGTGGATTAGCACCCCCACGACCTCTGCCACAACCTCTGCCTGACATCTGTTCCCAAAACACAGAAGATGAAATTCAGTACAATCCGAGATGATATATACAATAGATAAGCAAAATCTGATTTTCTGGGCAAACTCCAATTTCAGCAACTCAGTAAAACTGTCATATCTCGAGCTACAGATGTCCAAATCAGATGATCTTTACATGGTTGGAAAGCTTATAAAATTATCTACAACTCGTATTCACAACACTTTTTCTGATTCTGTCAATAAATTGGTCAAAAACTGAACTTAACAGAAACTGTTCCCGAATTCCAGACTGTGCAGTAACTCCAACTTGAAACAGGTATATCTCTTAACTCATAATAGATATTAAGGTGATTCTTGTGGGATTGGAAAGATATAGAAGTCTAATTATTCCCAGTAAAATTTCTTAAATTTCCCATGAACGGATTTTAAGTTATTTCCAAAACATCCCAGACTGATCCAAAAATCAGCAAAGGACAGAACTAAATTAACCTCATATTCAACTAATATATCTTGATCAAACTTAATATTCTTAACCATGGAACTTGTAGGCATGTCTACAAAACTCCAGCACACATTACAAAGATCCAAATCACACATTATCATAATAACAATCCATCAATCACACAATTGTTCACACCACAAACTGACTCTTAAAACCATCCAAACTTAAAAGTAACTCGCAACTACTATCGTTCTTATTACATAGGGGTTTTTCCTATTTCCTAATTAAGCTTCTCATAAATCTTAGGACGACCTAACTCCGCCCTTAATTGGTCAATCTCATTGTAAGCTTGCTCCTTAAGTTCTTTTTCCTTCAGCAACTCATCCTTCAGGTCCGCCTCATGAAGAGCCAATTCACGAGCTAATGCCACCGTAGCTTGTAAAGTCAAGGAGGAATCATCAGCAAGTGGCACGGTCCAAATTCCCTTGTCATGCAGGAAACAAGGAAAGTGCCGAAGTGCACCCTTTAGCGTCTTGTCCGAGCGTAGACCATGGTAGTAAACAAATGCATTGAAAGCGACATCCTCCATGCTTGTCTCCACCGTTGCCCGGCTCACTCGGGTAATGAACTTTGACTCCACCTTAGGCTCCTTAGTGGTAGGATCCCTTTTCTTGACCCATAACTCCGTCTTCCAATAGGAATCCATCCATGGATGACTATACTCTGCACTGCGATACTCTAAAGTAGCCTCCCAGTCGTAGTAGTAGTTGTCCAAGGTTCTTGTCAACATATCATGGAAGAAAGCATCAGCCTTAGGAACCATGATATGAAACTTCGTAGTCCACCCCATAACTACATCCTCCATAGGTGTATCACCAACTCTTGATTCAGCATCAGATAGCTCTTGATCACCCTCTTCCTTTGGCTCCTGAGGTTTGAAACGAGCAACATATTGTGCAGCTGACAGACGGGGATGAGGAGGCATCTACAAGATTTAGACATAGATTAGATAGAATCAATGTATTTTCGCAATAGAATAAAGTAGAGGAAGCATAAAACTTTAGTAATTAACAAGGTAAAAAGAGGAAGCATGAATTAAGTGAAGTATGGATGCTATCAACGACCATTCTAACTAGGCTTGCGTCCTACAGTCAACAGGGCTCTGATACCAATCTGTCACACCCATTTTTAAGGACAAAAATAGGATGCATAAAGTACTCATGTGCGCCCCAGGTCATGATCGCACACATAAGCAGACAAATTACATAGTATCATCACAGTGCTTATTACATAGCGAATAAATATTTAAAACATAGTCTTGAACGATAAATATTAATATCTAGTAATAATCTCCAGCGGAAACTCCACACAGGGACACGGTTGACTGGTTGACACCAAGACTAGTACTCATTACGATAATCTTCCTCATAATCTTCATCTGTTATGGTGGAAATAGCAAGAGTGAGTCCATGTCGAACTCAACAAATATAACACAGGGTTCATGAGGCTCAAATGGCTAGACACTGTTTAACTACGGTTAGCTTTTAATCTTATAACTTTCATTTGAGTAGCATCAAGATAATCCACTTCCCATTAAAGAACCAATGATCAATTGCATTAATGATAACGAATAACATTAACAAGAGCATGATATTAATCAACGATAATTAAACATAATATAACAATGGTGATCATCTATCTGTAGATGTTCCAAGGCCGCTCGTATCCGTGCTCACGGATACGAGCGGCCTTGGAACATCTACAGATAGATGATCACCATTGTTATATTATGTTTAATTATCGTTGATTAATATCATGCTCTTGTTAATGTTATTCGTTATCATTAATGCAATTGATCATTGGTTCTTTAATGGGAAGTGGATTATCTTGATGCTACTCAAATGAAAGTTATAAGATTAAAAGCTAACCGCAGTTAAACAGTGTCTAGCCATTTGAGCCTCATGAACCCTGTGTTATATTTGTTGAGTTCGACATGGACTCACTCTTGCTATTTCCACCATAACAGATGAAGATTATGAGGAAGATTATCGTAATGAGTACTAGTCTTGGTGTCAACCAGTCAACCGTGTCCCTGTGTGGAGTTTCCGCTGGAGATTATTACTAGATATTAATATTTATCGTTCAAGACTATGTTTTAAATATTTATTCGCTATGTAATAAGCACTGTGATGATACTATGTAATTTGTCTGCTTATGTGTGCGATCATGACCTGGGGCGCACATGAGTACTTTATGCATCCTATTTTTGTCCTTAAAAATGGGTGTGACAGATTGGTATCAGAGCCCTGTTGACTGTAGGACGCAAGCCTAGTTAGAATGGTCGTTGATAGCATCCATACTTCACTTAATTCATGCTTCCTCTTTTTACCTTGTTAATTACTAAAGTTTTATGCTTCCTCTACTTTATTCTATTGCGAAAATATATTGATTCTATCTAATCTATGTCTAAATCTTGTAGATGCCTCCTCATCCCCGTCTGTCAGCTGCACAATATGTTGCTCGTTTCAAACCTCAGGAGCCAAAGGAAGAGGGTGATCAAGAGCTATCTGATGCTGAATCAAGAGTTGGTGATACACCTATGGAGGATGTAGTTATGGGGTGGACTACGAAGTTTCATATCATGGTTCCTAAGGCTGATGCTTTCTTCCATGATATGTTGACAAGAACCTTGGACAACTACTACTACGACTGGGAGGCTACTTTAGAGTATCGCAGTGCAGAGTATAGTCATCCATGGATGGATTCCTATTGGAAGACGGAGTTATGGGTCAAGAAAAGGGATCCTACCACTAAGGAGCCTAAGGTGGAGTCAAAGTTCATTACCCGAGTGAGCCGGGCAACGGTGGAGACAAGCATGGAGGATGTCGCTTTCAATGCATTTGTTTACTACCATGGTCTACGCTCGGACAAGACGCTAAAGGGTGCACTTCGGCACTTTCCTTGTTTCCTGCATGACAAGGGAATTTGGACCGTGCCACTTGCTGATGATTCCTCCTTGACTTTACAAGCTACGGTGGCATTAGCTCGTGAATTGGCTCTTCATGAGGCGGACCTGAAGGATGAGTTGCTGAAGGAAAAAAAACTTAAGGAGCAAGCTTACAATGAGATTGACCAATTAAGGGCGGAGTTAGGTCGTCCTAAGATTTATGAGAAGCTTAATTAGGAAATAGGAAAAACCCCTATGTAATAAGAACGATAGTAGTTGCGAGTTACTTTTAAGTTTGGATGGTTTTAAGAGTCAGTTTGTGGTGTGAACAATTGTGTGATTGATGGATTGTTATTATGATAATGTGTGATTTGGATCTTTGTAATGTGTGCTGGAGTTTTGTAGACATGCCTACAAGTTCCATGGTTAAGAATATTAAGTTTGATCAAGATATATTAGTTGAATATGAGGTTAATTTAGTTCTGTCCTTTGCTGATTTTTGGATCAGTCTGGGATGTTTTGGAAATAACTTAAAATCCGTTCATGGGAAATTTAAGAAATTTTACTGGGAATAATTAGACTTCTATATCTTTCCAATCCCACAAGAATCACCTTAATATCTATTATGAGTTAAGAGATATACCTGTTTCAAGTTGGAGTTACTGCACAGTCTGGAATTCGGGAACAGTTTCTGTTAAGTTCAGTTTTTGACCAATTTATTGACAGAATCAGAAAAAGTGTTGTGAATACGAGTTGTAGATAATTTTATAAGCTTTCCAACCATGTAAAGATCATCTGATTTGGACATCTGTAGCTCGAGATATGACAGTTTTACTGAGTTGCTGAAATTGGAGTTTGCCCAGAAAATCAGATTTTGCTTATCTATTGTATATATCATCTCGGATTGTACTGAATTTCATCTTCTGTGTTTTGGGAACAGATGTCAGGCAGAGGTCGTGGCAGAGGTCGTGGGGGTGCTAATCCACCCGTTACTATGGAGGAACTCATGCAAACCCAGAATCAGCTGATGCAGATGTTTATGCAGCATATGCAGAACAATCCCCCTGTTGGAGGACCACCACCTGTTCAAGTAAGGGATAAGCGTGGAGAATTTTTGAAGGGACGCCCTCCAGTGTTTTCTCATGCCGCTGATCCTTTAGAAGCAGATGATTGGGTGAGGGCAGTGGAGAAACAGCTGAATATAGCCCAATGCAATGATATGGAGAAGGTGTTGTATGCATCTGGTCAGTTACAAGGGACAGCTCAGACTTGGTGGGAGTCGTACCAGGCTGCACGCCCTGACAATGCTCCTCCTATCACTTGGAATGAGTTTGTTAGAGATTTTCGAGCTCGTCATATTCCTGAAGGTATAATTGAGCTAAAGCAGGAAGAATTCAGAAACCTGAGGATGGGACAGATGAGCGTGAGTGAATATCATGACAGGTTCACCCAGTTGGCTCGCTATGCTCCCAATGAAGTTAGGGAAGATGCAGACAGGCAGCGTCTTTTCTTGAAGGGAATTTATTATGATCTTCGCTTGCAACTGAAGGGGAATAACTATGCTAGTTTTCAAGAGCTGGTGAATAAAGCTATTGTGCTGGATAATGAGCGTAGGGAGATGGATAGAAAGAGAAAGATGAAGGTGCAAGGCTCAGGAAGCAACAACCGTCAACGCACAAATTCTCAGCATGGCTTTCATCAGAAGTTTCAGGGACCGGTTAGCCAGTGGAATCGCAATTCAAATCAGAGGTGGTCCCAAAATTGGCAAAACAATCAGTCGCAACAGCGTTCATCATATCCACAGCGTCAACAGTATCAGCAGACTGGGCAACAGACTCCTCGCACTGGAAATCCCAATGCTACCCCCATAAAGAATAGTACTCCCAGCACTCCTATTAGATGCTTTGTCTGTGGTAAAGAGGGCCATTTGTCTTATAATTGTCCTGAGAAGCAGAACCAACAGACTCCTCAGAGCCAGAAGAGCAACCAGAGGCAATCGGGTACTGGAAGGGTGAATCACGTGTCTTCTGATACAGCTCATGGTGCACCAGAAGTTATGATTGGTACGTTCAATGTACATTCCACTCCCGCAACTGTTCTTTTTGACTCTGGAGCATCTCATACATTCATATCCAATATTTTTGTTAAAATGCATAGTATACCCATGCTAGCTATGAAAGAATCTCTCTTAGTAAATTCACCTGGAGGTACCATGCAAACCAGTAATCGTTGTCTTCCAATTAGTATGGTATTAAGGGGGGTAGAGTTTAAGATAACTCCTATAGTGTTGCGAACATCTGGGATTGATGTGATATTGGGTATGGACTGGATGAAGCAAAATCAGGCAGAGATTCAGTGTCAGCAGAAAGTGGTAGTTGTGACTGCGCCTAATGGAGATAAAATCAATGTGGATGTAGCAATGCAGAAGCAACCAACCGCGGTGGTGAATCAGATTGAAGATACTATTAAGGAGAATTCAGTGATTGAGGAATTTCCGGATGTCTTCCCTGATGAATTGCCAGGTATGCCACCTGACCGAGACATTGAATTTCTTATTGAATTATTACCTGGAACTGCACCTATAGCCAAAAGACCATATAGGATGGGAGTAGATGAATTAGAAGAACTTAAGAAACAAATTAAAGAATTACAAGAAAAAGGTTTTATTCGACCTAGTTCATCACCTTGGGGAGCACCAGTCATTTTTGTTGATAAGAAAGATGGTGGTCAGAGGATGTGTGTTGATTATCGGTCACTAAATGAAGTAACTATCAAGAATAAGTATCCTTTGCCCCGGATTGATGACTTGTTTGATCAGTTGAGAGGTGCTTGTGTGTTTTCTAAGATTGATTTACGTTCTGGATATCATCAATTGAAGATTCGTGCCTCTGATATTCTAAAGACAGCTTTTACTACAAGGTATGGATTGTATGAGTATACTGTTATGTCGTTCGGATTGACCAATGCACCTGCATACTTTATGTACATGATGAATAAGGTGTTCATGGAGTATTTGGATAAGTTTGTGGTGGTGTTTATCGATGATATCCTGGTATTTTCCAAGACAGAGGTAGAGCATGCTGAACATTTGAGGTTGGTATTGCAGAAGCTTAGAGAGCATAAACTGTATGCGAAGCGAAGTAAATGTGAGTTTTGGTTGAAGGAAGTTTCTTTTCTTGGTCATATTGTTTCTAATGGAGGTATATCGGTGGATCCAGGCAAGGTGAAGGATGTATTGAATTGGAAACCACCTACTGATGTTAGTGAGATTCGCAGTTTTTTGGGTTTAGCTGGATACTATAGACGGTTCATTGAAGGGTTTTCTAAACTTGCTAAACCTATGACATCTCTGTTAGAAAAGAATGCCAAATTTGTGTGGTCTGACAAATGTCAAGCTAGTTTTGAGGAATTGAAGAAGAGGTTAACTACAGCGCCTGTTTTGGTTTTACCAGATTTGAGTAAGAAGTTTTCCATGAACGAACTCACCAGAAGGAAGCATGAATGCAACACCAAAGATAATTTATTACTATTTTAATTTTGGTCATTATTTATTATCTAAATTATTCAAAATTTGTTATCTCCAAAATTTGGGTGTTACATTTATAGTTAGGGCCATTAGATTCACTCGGCAGGCAGATGTAGAACCCCCCTTCCCTGTGGCACATCAACCGCAGCCTATACACACTAGGCCAGGGGCTCGCACTACACCCAACGTGGCAAGCCATTCTTACGCCATTTAAGGTAACCACTAACAAGCTAGAAAAGGTCTCTTGAACAACTAAAGCCAGAGCCATATAGCCCTCACAGCTGTACTGTATATCCCGGATGATCACGTACAGATAAGTCCTTACGGAGAGTAACTAGAGCATCAAAAATAATACACATGCTCTAGCCCCCTTTTAACAAAAATTAAATCATCTTAATAATTGGTTGCTTGATCCATTAATCATATTGCAAGATCATTGTTCTTAGTTTAAGCACTAGCCACAGCTACCCATATGCATACCCAAGGTTGACAAGGAATCAAGACATCAAGCACTAAGTTATAATCTCTAAGGTTGTCAAGGTAAGCACATGCATATGTATGATCATTTTGATGAATAGGTAACAAGGATAGTCCTGTGTTATACTTGCCTTGATCAAAGCTCTCCAAATAGTACTACTGACTTGGCTCAAAGTAATACTCCGAATCGTCCAAGTACTGCTCACCTTCTATACTCGATCATCAATCAACAACATACATGCATCCAATCAAACATACACGAAGCAAACAAATATATATAATTAGAACAGTACACCAACAGTAACAAAACAGTAATAAAAGTTTATAAAACTCTTCTACACGTTTCTACGATCACACAGACGCAAAGATCACCAAAATCGGAGTTAAAACGTAAAAGTTATGAATTTTCTAAGATTTCCTATAGATAAATAAATACTTAATTATAAACTCGAAAAATAAATTATCAAAACTAACTGTAAAACTATACTAACATGTAGAGTTCGCAAATACGAACCTAACGCAATTTGAACGGATCAAATCGGAGTTAAAACGAAGATTTTATGACTAAAACAATTCTAGTGGCAAAACTGTAAATTGCTGAAAACGTATTTTTGATTTAACCGGATGAAAATACGTTTTCAAAATACAAAAGCGTAATCTCCTGGAATGCGCCAAGGACCGCGGGTTAGTTTCTAAAAACTTGAGGGTCTCTTTAGAAAGATTACCCGCGAAGGGGTATCTTCTAATCTTGATCGTTGAATCACGATCGGACGGCCCAGATTCAATCCAGATGAAAACAGTATCCTTCCTCAACACCGGCCGGCGGTCACCATGGCCGGCCGCCATGTACCTCGCCGGAGTTCCTCGAAAACAAGTTTCCGGCCATCCCCGACCAAAGGAAATACACTAGAAGGAAGCGGGGAACGTCACGAACTCACCTAGGGTCTTTTCTTAGGCCGAAAGAAATCGTCGATGATGCTTGACTAGATTAGGCGGAAACTCCCTCCCCTGTGAACCCCGACGTCAAAGTATGAGCTCTTAGAACAAAAGGAAGAAAAACAAGGCTCCCACGAACACTTCACCTCGAGACAATAGCACCGGAAATCCTTTTTGTAGCAAGGAGACGGCTACCGTGAAGCTCAACCGCGGCGGCCCGGTCTTCAACCCGACGAGATCCAAATCCACCCCCGACAACGAACCTATGACCTAGAGCAGCGCGTGAATGGAAAAACGGAACGCGGGGGTCTTCACGATCTTATAGGGATAAACAACTTGCGGTACAAGTCATTGCAACTAAGGAAATCGAAATCCACCGTGATGGACTCCGTCTCGGCCACAAACCGGAGGAGGAAGAGGGCACTGACATGTGGGCCCGGTTGATCAGCGACACAAGAAGGAAAAAACGCGGCTGCTGCAGGCTCTGGCCGGACCAGGCCGACTGGATCGGGCTACTCGGCTGCTGGGCCGACCCACCGACGCGAGCAAACAGCAAGGGATGGTCTTGGGCCGTCGGTCGCTGGCTGCCGAGCCTATCAGGTAAGCAGGTAAGCTTTTCTTTTTTTTTTATTTTCCAAAACTTATTTCAAATAGAAATTTTCTAAACCAAATCAAATGAATAAATTTCACACCACAAAGTAAAATAAATGCAGCAGCATGAATGCAACACCAAAGATAATTTATTACTATTTTAATTTTGGTCATTATTTATTATCTAAATTATTCAAAATTTGTTATCTCCAAAATTTGGGTGTTACAAATTCTACCCCCCTTAAAAGAATCTCGTCCTCGAGATTGGATTGCTTACTCAAACAACTGCGGATATGATTTCCTCAATTCATCCTCTCTTTCCCAAGTTGCCTCTGCCTCTGAATATCGATTCCACTGTACTTTACACATCTTAATAATCCGACTTCGAGTAACCCTCTCAGCAGTCTCTAAAATCTTAATTGGAAACTCTTCATATGTAAGATCCTCCTTAACAGTCAACTCTTCCAAAGGTATCTGCTCCTCAGGCACCCGCAAACACTTCTTAAGTTGTGAAACATGAAACACATCATGCACCCCAGATAGATTCTCAGGCAACTCTAATTGGTAAGCAACTTCCCCACGTCTAGCAATAACTTTAAACGGTCCAACATATCTTGGTGCTAGTTTACCTTTCATGTTAAATCTCTTCACACTTCTCATAGGTGACACCTTCAAATAAACATAATCACCTACTTCAAAAACTAGATCTCTTCTCCTATTATCAGCATAACTCTTCTGACGAGACTGTGCCACTCTCAAATTCTCACAAATCACTCGTACTTGATCTTCTGTGTTTCTAAGAACATCTGTACCAAACACCTGAGATTCACCTGTCTGATCCCAAAACAATGGAGTTCTACACTTACGTCCATACAAAGCTTCAAACGGTGCCATCTTAAGACTCTGTTGATAACTATTATTGTAAGAAAATTCTGCATAAGGCAAACTCTTATCCCAACTAGTTCCATATTGCAATGCACAGGCTCTCAACATATCCTCTAATACCTGGTTGGTCCTTTCAGTCTGTCCATCTGTCTGTGGATGATATGCTGTACTAAAATTCAACTTAGTTCCTAAGGATTCATGCACAGCTTGCCAAAAGTGCGATGTAAACTGCGTACGCGATGTAAACTGCGTACCTCGATCAGACACAATCTTCTTTGGTACTCCATGCAAACATACTATTCTTTCCATATACAAGGTAGCTAATTGTACTCCCGTATATTTAGTCTTGACTGGTATAAAATGAGCAACTTTAGTCAACCTATCCACTATCACCCAAATAGAATCATAACCTCTCTGAGTACGCGGTAACCCCACTATAAAGTCCATACCAACTTCCTCCCACTTCCATTCAGGGATTTTCATTGGTTGCAACAATCCAGCAGGTCTCTGATGCTCTGCCTTCACCCTCTGACAAGTATCACACAATGCCACATACTCAGCCACATCTCGCTTTAATCCAACCCACCAATATTTCTGTTTAAGATCCAAATACATCTTAGTACTACCAGAATGAATAGAATAAGCTGACTCATGAGCTTCACGAAGAATTGCCTGTCTAATAGCTTGATCCTCAGGTACACACAGCCTCTTTCCAAACCACAAAATTCCATTATCATCCATTCTAAAGCCTGGTGACTTACCAATCACTATATCCTCCGCTATCTTCTTTAGTTTCTCATCCTTCAATTGACCCTTATAGATCTCTTGCTCTAAAGTAGGCTCTATTACTAATTCCATTGCATTAGTAACAATTCCCAAGTTCAAATATTTAAATTCAGCACATAACTCACTAGTCATAGACAATGTTCTTATCTCATTGGCATAACTCTTCCTACTAAGAGCATCAACTACTACATTAGCCTTACCAGGATGATAGTGTATCTCAATATCATAATCCTTAATCAACTCCAACCATCTGCGTTGCCTCAAATTCAGATCTGACTGAGTGAAAATATACTTCAAACTCTTATGATTAGTGTATATATCACTCTTATGTCCAATCAAATAATGTCTCCAAATCTTTAATGCATGAACAACAGTAATAAAAGTTTATAAAACTCTTCTACACGTTTCTACGATCACACAGACGTAAAGATCACCAAAATCGGAGTTAAAACGTAAAAGTTATGAATTTTCTAAGATTTCCTATAGATAAATAAATACTTAATTATAAACTCGAAAAATAAATTATCAAAACTAACTGTAAAACTATACTAACATGTAGAGTTCGCAAATACGAACCTAACGCAATTTGAACGGATCAAATCGGAGTTAAAACGAAGATTTTATGACTAAAACAATTCTAGTGGCAAAACTGTAAATTGCTGAAAACGTATTTTTGATTTAACCGGATGAAAATACGTTTTCAAAATACAAAAGCGTAATCTCCTGGAATGCGCCAAGGACCGCGGGTTAGTTTCTAAAAACTTGAGGGTCTCTTTAGAAAGATTACCCGCGAAGGGGTATCTTCTAATCTTGATCGTTGAATCACGATCGGACGGCCCAGATTCAATCCAGATGAAAACAGTATCCTTCCTCAACACCGGCCGGCGGTCACCATGGCCGGCCGCCATGTACCTCGCCGGAGTTCCTCGAAAACAAGTTTCCGGCCATCCCCGACCAAAGGAAATACACCAGAAGGAAGCGGGGAACGTCACGAACTCACCTAGGGTCTTTTCTTAGGCCGAAAGAAATCGTCGATGATGCTTGACTAGATTAGGCGGAAACTCCCTCCCCTGTGAACCCCGACGTCAAAGTATGAGCTCTTAGAACAAAAGGAAGAAAAACAAGGCTCCCACGAACACTTCACCTCGAGACAATAGCACCGGAAATCCTTTTTGTAGCAAGGAGACGGCTACCGTGAAGCTCAACCGCGGCGGCCCGGTCTTCAACCCGACGAGATCCAAATCCACCCCCGACAACGAACCTATGACCTAGAGCAGCGCGTGAACGGAAAAACGGAACGCGGGGGTCTTCACGATCTTATAGGGATAAATAACTTGCGGTACAAGTCATTGCAACTAAGGAAATCGAAATCCACCGTGATGGACTCCGTCTCGGCCACGAACCGGAGGAGGAAGAGGGCACTGACGTGTGGGCCCGGTTGATCAGCGACACAAGAAGGAAAAAACGCGGCTGCTGCAGGCTCTGGCCGGACCAGGCCGACTGGATCGGGCTACTCAGCTGCTGGGCCGACCCACCGACGCGAGCAAACAGCAAGGGATGGTCTTGGGCCGTCGGTCGCCGGCTGCCGAGCCTATCAGGTAAGCAGGTAAGCTTTTCTTTTTTTTTTATTTTCCAAAACTTATTTCAAATAGAAATTTTCTAAACCAAATCAAATGAATAAATTTCACACCACAAAGTAAAATAAATGCAGCAGCATGAATGCAACACCAAAGATAATTTATTACTATTTTAATTTTGGTCATTATTTATTATCTAAATTATTCAAAATTTGTTATCTCCAAAATTTGGGTGTTACATTTATAGTTTCTTCCTTTTCTATTAATTTCATTATTTACTTTATTGCTGTTTATTATTTTTTGTTTATCTTCTTTCATGGGATGTTATATTTTATTTTATTTCCTTTCTCATTATTTTTGTTTTTATTTTTCTTTTTTCCTTTTTTCTTAATATTCTTTTATCTAAATGTATCTACACATCTTCTTTTGACCTGGTCGGCGCACGCATCTTTGCGGGCTTGGTTGGCAACGTGCAAGAAGAGCTACCATAGCATATGTTTCTTTTTTGTTTTCTTTCATTCACTTTCTTTTCATGTTTCTTTTCTCTTCTGTTTCGCGTGGTCTTCTTTTATTCTTTTCATTTTATTATTTCTTTCTTTCTATGTGGAGTTTTATTCTTTTTTTACTTTTGTGTTTATTTTACTATAATTAATTATTTTTGACATGATGTTCATGTATTACACATGTGATGTTCTTCTATATATTTTTAGATGTTCATATAATATAAGTTAGGTGTTCCATGATTATCTTTGAGTATTCACATGGTATATAACTGCTTCTTCTAAACATGATCATATCTTATTTATTTTTTCTATTTTATTTCTTGGCATGGTGTATTCGTTAGATGTTCCACTGCGTATTATATGTTATTCACTTAGTATCATACTGTACCATGAGATTTAGTATTTTTTTTGCTTTTATCTATTACATAGAATTTAAACCTCATCTATTACGTCGTTTTTTAAGTTTTGTTCTATCTACTTATTAATCTTGTACTTCTATTGAATTTTTTATTTAATTATTCCTATATATTTCATAGCATTTGTTATTTATTTTTTCTATTTTTCATGGTATTATAATACAGTTTTCATAAACCAGAACTATGTTATTTTAAATCTAGAGTATCGTTCTCCTAATTCTAGAATATTATTTTTGAAAGTACAACATTATTTCCTGAACCTAAAACATCATCAATCTTGCCTTTTTCTTTCTAAAGTTTGCATTTGTTTTATTCTATCTTTTAGTACTTTTATATTTTATTTTAAGTTTTCATTATTTTATTGTTTCTATATTTCAAAGCATTTGTAATTTATTTTTTTCCATTTTCACCGATAATACAATACTATTCATATGAATATATAATATTTTAATTTACTAAATCTGGAATATTGTTTTTCTGAACCTATAACCTCTTATTTGTGAAGACGGAACATTTTTTTGGAACTAGAACATCATGTTGAAATTAATTAGGATTAATTAATTATTAGTGATCAATTTATTATTAATCACGTCATTAGCAACTGCTAATAACAGTTTCCTGTAGACATATTAGATAGACACCTCTTCATAAAGAGGCACCTTTTGGCCAACAGGCATATGTCCTTTGGCTTGTAATATATACATGTACACTATTCATCAATTAAGACATCGGTCATTTGACATCGACCATTTTTACTTTAACACATTATCAGCAACGTTGTTCTTCCCTGAGAAGAAGGCCGTACAAGCATTTCGTTGTTGTTGGAGAATACCGAAGGTGATGCCGTACAGGATCCGGATGCCCTGCCTGTCCGTTAATCGGCCACAAGAACAGACGCTGACGTCGGTGTTCTTCGCACTGGTGTTCTTCGCTCCGATGAAGAAAATCGACTGAAAAGAAGTTCGACGGCGCTGTTGCTGTGATGGGAGGATGAGGAATCGGCCTCCACTGAATCGAGATATTGTGATTTCGAGAGGTACCTGCAATGATTCGTACCTTCCATATCGTCGATTCCATTTTCTTGCTCCCCATGACAGGCGGCGACCCGCGCCAACGGTCTAGCGCCGCGGCCGGCCTGCCTCCCGGCGGCCAGTGGCCCCGCACAGCTTCGTGCCCGTGGCTGCGGCCCTGGCCCGGTGGCTCCTGCCGCACTCGCGGAGGCGGCCCCATGGCTGGGCCTCCTGCCCGGCGGCTGGCGTCCCCTCCCGCGCCCGCGGAGGCGATCCCGCGGCTGCGCTTCGCGTGCAGCGGCTGGCTGCGTCCAGGACCGCGGCTGCTGGCGGCCCATCCCGCGAACGCGGAGGCGGCACCACGCCTGACACCCCGCGCGGCATCCTCGGACCGGTGCTCGTGGCCCTCGCACGGCACCCACGTCCGCGGCGAGCCCGGCGGAAGAAGGCCGCAGGCCCTGCGGCGCCGGCTTCCCGGCAGCGGACCCCGCGACCGGATCGCGCGTGACCCCGCACCCGCTGGCTGGTGCCACTGGCGGCCGACGGCCGGCCTCCCGAAGACAGTAGCGGCGGTGGTGCCCGCGCGCCTGGGTTGCTGTTGGCTAGCAGCGGCGCATGTATGCCTGTGCGGCGGCGGTGGCGCACGCACGGCCGTTAGGAGACCGATTTCCAGGAAACTGTGGTTGGGTTGGGGAAAGGATAAGGTTGTGTAGATTTGCACATAAACCCTTTTTCCTTTCTGTGAATTACATAATGATTCAAAACAGATCGTTAATGCATTCTTGTTTGTATGTTTAGCCCTGTATACACGTCACTGCAATATAATATAAATACTTATCTTAGACATCAAGTCTACATGAATTATGATGCATAATATTTACGTAGTGTAAATAGATATTTTGAGACCATTGAGTTCTCATAATTTGCATCGTGATCACTTATATCGCAGATGATTTTACTATGTTAATGTTTAGACATATTTTCTGTCTCCTCTGTTTTAGTCATGGACTCTAACAGTATTAATATGGTAGAGTTTTTACTTCTATACATTGTTTCTGGTTTTAGACCAGAAAATTATTCATGTCTAAACATACATAGTTTGCCGGTTTTGTTAGTTGGCAATTAATTTTGGTTGCAATAAAATCGGATCCTCTTAATTAATTAATAGTTAATTAAAGAGGGATGGATTTGGGCTCATTTGAGCCTAATCCGAAAAGGCAAAATGGCAGCCAAACCATTTTCACTTGTGAGGCTAATACAGAAAGTGCATATTTTTGCTTCGATCCTATCGGATTTTGCATTAGTTATGCACTACCCAACTATAGCACTATATGTTTAGTAAATCTATTACAGTAGAGTGTTTATTCTTGTACTTTGTTAACCTTGTTAATTTGATAATTTTTCTATAAATTGCATTTTAACAACGATAGATCCTCTTAATTAAGCATTTCTTAATTAATGATGGATTATGCAAAATTGTTATACTCATATCTTAGATACATTTGGGATCTAACATAAGTAATGGAGTCCTAGGCATTGGCTGCGCTGAATTCATCTTGAATTATTCGCCCATTGCTGAGAGGTCTACATCAAATTTATTTAAACTTGATGATTACCTACTTTATGTTGTCCCAAATAAGCGTTTTGGAAATATGAGAATAGTACACCTTTATGGTGACTACCATCATTCATTATTAAAGACTACACACAGGTAGTAGAGTCTTAGACATTGGCTGCGGTATATTCCTACGAATATATCAGCCTAGAGACCGTGCCTATAGCAGCAATTTATTTGCCTACTACTGAGAGATCTACTCTATGTTTCGAACATAGAGATTATCTACAATGTGTGTACCAATGTTAATAATGATTGTTTATGAGGTCTACACATCTTGTGATTACCTCTAGTTGTTGGAAGGTTTACATTTTGTTGACTACCTCCAACAATCCAAAATAAAGTGACAAGATATGAAACCCCATAAATTTTGCATTAGAGATCACAACATCACCATAGTGATTTTTAATTTACCGTAGGTGTAAATTAATTAAATCAATGGTCTGTCACATGTTGGGGATACTGACTTTAGAGGAGTCTGTTGAACTCACTCTCGATGGCATCTACATCCCACATGGACAATGGACATTAACATTGATTATTCAGTAATGTCCATCGGAATTTGTTGTAACACTTGTTGTCAATGCATAACTATTGTGAGTATCATATTGATGAATTTGATACTCGACAATATTTATGGATTTCTATATATTAGACGATAATTTTATTGATTTATTGTCATATATAGACTGTACGGGAATCATTCCAATGAGGAATGATATGTGCCTAGTGGACATTTGTACCACAAACTCTATAATTAAGGAAGCAAAATATTCTAGGTTCTTATGATAAGAAGAGAGAATAATTTTGGTCATTACTAATATGATGCGATGATAGTTTGACTTGTTTTGCCACTATCATCCTTCCTATCATATTGAGTTAGTTACTAAGGATATTTAATTATGTCCTATACACTCGTATCTTACCAAATTATAGAGATATCCAAAAGTGTTTTCATATGGAAACACCAAAACGACAACATTGGATATGGCATATAAGTAATGAGATAGGTCTCATTTTGGTTGTATTATACCTACAACCATCCCCCATACAACATGTTGCGTATTACAATTTTTCACACTGTTGATACATTCAAAGATTTAGAATGGTCAACTTAGCCATCCAGAAGGATACGTGAAAAATTATTGGCAATTCTTTTGGTCTATATTTTCTCCTATTAAGGACATAATAAGGTCCATAGGGAAACAAATTTTAAGACCCTCTTATCTTAAAATCAGATTGAATACCTTAGATTCCTGGAGCATATTCAAAAGAATATATATGGGTCCGATACAAAGATTGTATGGACAGTTCAAGAATTTCATGGTTGTAAAGATACATCCGCAAGATGATCTAGAGTGTGGAAGTATCCATACTCAACCATGCATTTGGTAGATAATGCTTCTTCATATGATCATTATCCTACACATTACTAAACTTTTATACCTACAATGACGATTGTAAGGTATAATACAAGTTTAGTTAGATATCCAAAAGAGGATAATTGGAATCTGTAAGTATGACATTACTGTCATAACAGGACCATATTAGTAAATTGCTATCGCCAACTTCATGTTGGGGTCACGTAGATTTACACACTACTGACTTATGATTAACTGCATATCCCCTATATGCATTAGTACGTGGGAATCCAGGAAGATTTCCTATTTGCATAAGATTTGGGTTACGTTGTATAGTACCAATCTCACCACCACAGCATACTTGATGGGTTCACACAGGAAACTGGGGATCAACGAGAGATTTTAATCTCCGTCGATTATTAATAAGTATCGAGATCTCTTATTCAAGATCTATTTACAGCCTGTATGCTGATTTCATTGAGCTTTTCCAGGCATTAGGGGGAGATTAGTAATACCATATGTAATGCCAGGAAATCATCTAGAATGCATAAAGCATTTCAAGCTCAGGATCACGTACTAAATGAATTGAACATTGAGTTCAAAGAATTGTTGATTTGCATAAGTATTGCAAATAATCTGCCAAATGCATTTACTAATTATAATCCATTGCAACTATGTGCCAGAAAGAGTAGTGGTTTTAAGTAAACCACTCAACTCCCAATTATAAATAAGAGGGGGAGTAGTATGGTCATAAAGCAAGATTGTTCATGCTAGCAATAGAAGGTTTTCCTTCTAAGATAGTAAATGCAGGTCAACCTATATGGTTGGCAATACCTATTGGATAAATATTAGTTATTACCCCGTGGATATATGTCATCCACAAACTCAGCTCCGAGGTGCACCAAACACTGAAGCTGGGATATCGAAAAGCCCTGACTCTCATTTTAGGAAGTCATGATGAGTCACGCAGGGTTCTTTGAGTTTTGATAGACTGGAGAATTATATAATGGAAAGGCTACATTTGTCAACAAAATATTTCTCTGAATAGATTGTATACAATACTCCAAGTCATCCAGTTAATAAGACCATGGCAGAGTGCTTTGTCACTCTTACTGGATTGGGACTTGTTGAGTAATGTAATACATACAGAGATAGTCTTGCTCACCAGAGAAGAGGTGTTCTGGGCTGTGATGCCAACACCTCACTGTACCTTTACTGTACAAAATGTTTTCATCCTAGATTGGATTGAGAACAACATGGTGGTGAGTTACAAAGCAAGACTAGTAGCACAAGGGGTTTACGCAAAGCCCAGACATTGATTTTCAATGCAAATTATTCTCCATAGTTTTATAAATTTCTGATACTACCTTTTTATTGGCAGTGCAAAAGCATCTATCTTTGCAGTTGATAATTGATAGATGTAGTGATCACATATGATCACTTGATTTGGAGTATTTGTGAAGTTTCTGGGAAGGAGTTCACATACTCAATCCTCATAAATAAAATCGCAACATATATCGTGTATTGCTTAAGTCAATATGTGGCTTTAAGCAGATAAGTCGAATTTGGTACAATCGATTTTGTGAGTATTCCTTGATCAATTATAGGGATACAAGATTGATTACACGTGGTATTCATTTTGAAGTCCCTGATTGGATTTCATAGTATTATATAGTTGTCAATAATCTTGACATCATTGGGAATGAACACTTGTTAATAGCACGTTGTAATCTAGAGACAGAGTTTTGAGATGGGAGATATAGTCTAAACTAAAATTTCATTTTGTGTTTAGGACCCAAGTATCTTCTCCTAGGATTTTATACTAAAGCTATCTATATCCACATCATATTGATTGATACAATATGAAGATATCTTATGGTTGTTCCACCTCATGATAGAGGAAGATTGTTTTATACCATAGTGATTGAGAAGAGATATTGGGACAAGTTGTCCATTATCTTAGTGCTATTTCTGCACTAATATATCTTGCAAAGTTCCTCACCGGATATCATTTTGCAATGATTTGCTATATAATAGCAGCGCTACTCCTACCAAATATTGGTAGATTAAAGTTATGAATATCTTTTGATATTTCAAAATAGCACATGCTTTCTTGGTATAATCCAAGATCCAATTATATGGATATAATGATTCTGGTCATTCATAAGATCCCCAATTCCAGATCATTGAAATAAGCTTTACATAACAATCATTCTGATACTGTATTCACAAGCCATCACATGAATGTGTATAGCTAGTTAGAATGATATATCACATACTGAGGTTATGTGATATTGACTCTATTGAATCAAAGGTCATTATCTTGAAAAGGTAATGCAACTTGTGTTGTTTAAGATAAAAACAAGTTATACCTAATGCAATATTTTTGCATTAAGATATTGTTCTGTTCCATAAGTAAATGGGCATATGAACATTTGCAAACCAAATCTTGTGATAATCTCATATAGATATTCACAGAGTCTACCATACTCCACATTTCTTATGTGTTGAGTACATTGGTATGAATTTAATTAATTAGCTTGAGGTTTGCAAGTATTAGGGGGAGAGTCTCCCTGATTGATAACTTGTTATCAGGGGGAGAGTCTCCCTGATTGATATCTTGTTACAAATATCATATTGCACTCTTTTCTTTGTATGAGTTTTTTCCCGTTGGGTTTCTCATATAAAAGTTTTTAATGAGGCAATATCAATATAAGATTATGTCATATCATCTATTTTTCGCATAGGGGTTTTTGACGGATAATATTGGGACATAAGATGCATTGTACTCTTTTCTTTGTGTGAGTTTTTTATTTATGGTTTCTCACATAAAGTTTTTAATGAGGCAATGTCTATACAAAGGTATATGCTATATCATCTAGTTTTCCCCACCGGAGTTTTTGGAAGATGATATTTAAGGCATATTGACCCTATGGTCAAGATGCATTTAGACTAAGGCTTTGAGTTTACTCAAAGGGTCTAATAACATTGGTGATTGTATATCACGATGTTTCTCTTTATTTTTTCCACTGGGTTTTAAGGAGTTTTGTCTGATATACTGTTATTACTTTGGTTTTTTTCCATAGGATTTTTCAAAGGAGATGTCATATTATCTATTTTTCCCTATAGAGGTTTTCGAAGATAATATTTATGACATATTGATCTTTGATCAAATTGTTTATAGACTATGTCTTTGGGAACACCTTAAGGGTCTATTAACATCGGGAGTAATATATATCATGGTGTTTCTCCTTATTTTTTCTACTGGGTTTTAAGGAGTTTTGCATGGTATATTGGTATACTTTGGTTTTTCCCACAGGGTTTTCCAAAGGTTCCAGATAATGACTGATGAACAAACAACAACAACGGTGTCTACAAGGGATCAATTGATCAAGGGGAGTGTTGAGATTAATTAGGATTAATTAATTATTAGTGATCAATTTATTATTAATCACGTCATTAGCAACTGCTAATAACAGTTTCCTGTAGACATATTAGATAGACACCTCTTCACAAAGAGGCACCTTTTGGCCAACAGGCATATGTCCTTTGGCTTGTAATATATACCTGTACACTGTTCATCAATTAAGACATCGGTCATTTGACATCCACCATTTTTACTTTAACACATCACACTTATTTCATAAAAAAATGTTCTATCTTGATGAGATAAACGTTCATAAATAAGATTTTATCTAAACATATCTATGTGAGGTCTTGTTTCGAAGGATTTATTGTAAGAAACACAGTGATGTAATTAGAACTGTATTTGGATGCACGATTTAGTGGCTGCAACTTTTTTCAGTTCTAAAAATGTACGACATCAGCATGTCCATAGCTCTATGACTGCCAAAGTGCATTGTTTGACACTGGACTCCCATGGGTCACGAAGTGTTGTTCAGTCCTGCGCCAAGGCCTGAATTGGTGGCCCAAAAAATTGACCGCGTCAGGTTCCAGGCTGCCCAGTGTTAGGAGATGCTTATGGTACGGTATGGGCCGGTGAGTAGGGATGAAAACGGATCGGATACGGACGGATATCACTCATATCGTATTTGTTTTCATATTTATGTCCGGATTCGGATTCAAATACGGATAGTATCAAAAATTTCGGATAGGATACGATTAGATATCGACATCATAAATATGTGATTTAAATATTCGGATACGAATATGGTATCGGATGTTAAATATCCGGACTCGGATACGGACAGATTAAAACCCCTCTAAACGGATTCGGTCTCGAATACGGTCGGAAAATATCCGTACCGGTTTCATCCCTACCGGTGAGTATGTACGTGAGCTGCAGGCTCTAGGCCTTCATAAGGCAGGTGGACAGATTACATGAGACATAGCAGACATCAGGAAGGGATCATCGAACATTACAGAAGCCAACTCATCTTCTTCCCTTAGCTACTGTTCCTCTTCCCCATCTCCCTATTCCTCTGTACCCAGCCTCCTGCTTCTCTTTCTCTCTCCGATTTCCCCCTGCTTGCTACTTTCCTCAACTCCATCTCTTATTGTATCAGTTACCTGGGATCAGTGATTGCGTTCTATCCGGTGGGTTGCTAACACCCAGCCGTCCACTGCCCAACGTGAGGTGGGCCTGTCGACTTCAACTCTCCAACAGTCGGCCCTGTTCGCTTGAGCTTGACTTATCAGTTTTTTTTAGGGAAGTTTGACTTATCAGTTATGATACAGTGTTTTACTTTCCCAATAAATCAGCCAACATTACCTTTTACTTTTTAGTTTGCTTTTCAGCAAAGCGAAATGGGCCTAAACCAACGGCTGCAAATCCGCATGAACAGTATCCGCGTCGAGTGCGCCATGCAACATGTCTCCTAGCCATGCCCCGCAGGGAGTCCAGTCTCCTGACCCAACTGCGCAGTCCGTTCAAGCCGGTGGCCTGGAAGTTGCAACGTTCATTGAGATTCCTTCCGGATTCCGACTGAGCAGTGGGAGGCTACGCGTCTCCAAGGTTAGGGATGCAGATTGGGTGCCCTGTAGCAGTGGGAGGCTCGCTGCCAAGAACGCTACGAGCGACAAGAAACCGGAGGCGCAAGCAACAAAGGTGATGCTTAAGGGGGTGTTTGACACTAATTTGGAATATGAAACATAGACTAATTATAAAACTAATTACATACATGGAGACTAATTTGCGAGACGAATCTTTTAAGCCTAATTAGTTCATGATTTGACAATATGCTGCTATAGTAACATGTGCTAATTATGGATTGATTAGGCTTAATAGATTCATCTCGCAAATTAATCTCCATTTGTGCAATTGGTTTTATATTTGGCTCATGTTTCGTACTCATATTAGCATCCGAATGTCCGATGTGATAGGACTAAATTTTAATCTCTGGATCCAAACGAACCCTAAGACAGGAATGCAGTCCCATGCTGAGCATTCCGATGAGTTGGCATTCAAGGGGTTCCAGCAAACGTTAAAAAAAACAAACTTGGCCGTAGGGGGAGAACGGGCCCCCACGGTATTCTCATATAAAAGGAGATGACCACGAACGGTCCGATCGAGAAACCCACTCGAAACCTGGCCCATGCCCCAAAGGGCCGAAGCAAGTACGTGGTCCAGATCACCTGGCCGGGAGACCGTTGCACGGGTGCAGGCAGCGCACAGTACCGCGAGCACAGGGCGGGGGGGGGGGGGGGGGGGGGGTTTGGTGCGGGACTCAGGGTACGAACCCTGGCCGGTGGGCTACGACCGTTAAAGCCTCACCACCTGAGCTATTACTCAGTCCGTTCCAGCAAACGTTCACTGCACCACTATCGCCGTCGAAGCGGACTGCCATGAGAGAGCTATTCCCCGGCCGCCGCAGCCACGCCGCTGTCACCTAAGGCCTGCGCGTTGTCTGCAAGTCACTCAGCCCGTGTGCCATGAACTCTAATCTGGCAACTTTGCTCAGCTTGTTGCCCGGTTAGCGGTGACCAAGCTTGTAATCTGGACACTAACTGTTAATGACTTACTGTGAGTCTGTGACCCTGTCGTTGCTCAAGTATAGTAGAAATAATGCCTTAAAGCTTAAAATTTGTGAATCATGCATCAAACATGTCCATTTTCAAATACCAAAAGAACTAGACGTTGTACATGGGAATTGAGAAATGAAAAGTCATTTATTGAGTTCCTCATTCAGAACATAAACCACTGAGCTGGTCCTTTAGTTTCCTCTAAGATATGCATCCCTGATCCCGTGCAGCTTGGCAGCCACCTCCTGCATGCCGATGCACTCATTGGGGGACGTCATGGTGCAGCAGAGTCCAATGCTGATAACAGACTGCAGGATCTGAGCTTCACTGTCCGTGATGGCCAATGGCGTCTCCATGCTGATGTCCGGCTCTTGCAGCAGCTGTGGGTCAACAATCTGCAACACGGTGTCAGGGAAGTTGGTCTCTGTGAACTTTACCATGCTCATCCCAACCTTGAACATGTCGTCGGTTGGCCTCCTCCGGATGAATATCTCGGAGAACAACTCCGAAGCTGTAGACATCCGAGGAAGTTGAAACCTGACCACCCCCTGTACATTCTGTAGAAAGGACTAAGCTGACCTAACTATATAAATTGTGGAGTGCATCACTATTCAGTTAGCAAACTTAATGTGAAAAAAAGAAGGATCGATACCTGGAGCAACATATCCAATGGTTCCCTTGATTGCCATTGAGGAAGTGGAATTTGAGGCCACAATGTGGGTATGTTAGGCATACTTACACTTAGGCACTCTTATTTATGGTTTAAATGAATCAAAACCATCAGCCTAGATTTTGGAATATTCTTTGCTGGAATATTAGAGGGTTAAATGCTGAAAGCAAATGGGAGTCTTCAAGAAATAAGATAATAGAGAGCTGCTGTGATATTGTTAGTATCCAAGAAACCAAACGAAGCTCTTTTGATCTAGCCTACATTAGAAACTTCTGTCCTAGGGCATTTGATGCCTTTTGCTTCCTGCCCTCAATAGGTGCTTCGGGTGGCATCCTAGTCGTTTGGAAAAGTTCAATGTTCAGTGGCACAGAAATTTTTCAGAATAGCTTTGCAATCTCCGTTGAATTTTCATCACTCCATAATAATGAGACTTGGATCCTCACTTCTGTTTATGGTCCGTGCACTCCTGAAGGAAAAGTGGAATTTATGAACTGGTTTGGAAATGTACAAATGTCAGATGAGGTAGACTGGCTCATTGTGGGGGACTTCAACCTCCTAACAAAACCAGAGGACAGAAATAGACCTGGGGGAAACATAGCAGAAATGATGTTGTTCAATGAGGCTATCAGCTCCTTGGGAATAGTTGAAATTCCCCTCCATGGTAGGAGGTACACCTGGACAAACAAACAACAGCCACCACTTCTAGAAAGATTAGATTGGTTCTTTCTCCTCTAATGCCTGGACCCTCAATTACCCCCATACTTTGGCCAAGTCTCTTATAATGGAGACCTCTGATCATTGGCCATGTGTCATTGAAATAAGAACTACCATCCCAAGAGCAAGAGTTTTTAGATTTGAAAATTATTGGATGACACATGACAGCTTCCTTCCTCTAGTTACAAACACCTGGAATGGAGTTTTTCATCAGCAAGATGCTGCAATGCTTCTAACTGCCAAATTCAAAGCTCTTAGATGTAGCCTTAAAGCTTGGCAGTCTCAGCTATCAAATATCAAAACCACCATCTCCAATGTCAAGATTGTTATCTCCTTTATGGAAGTAATTGAGGAATGGAGGGATTTATTTCTGCAGGAGTGGAACTTCAAAGAAATTCTCAGCCGCAAGTTAGCCAACCTCCTCCACCAACAGAACTTATACTGGAGACAAAGAGGAACCATCAGATGGGTGAAGTTAGGAGATGAAAACTCCAAATTCTTTCATGCCAATGCCACTGTAAAGCACAGAAGAAATCTTATCTCAGGCCTTGCTGACCATGATGGCTCCCTGGTTTATGATCATGCACAGAAGGCAGATCTCATTTGGAGGGATTTCAAAAATAGATTGGGAACATCCAATTTTGAGAATATGCTCTTCAACCTTAACTCTTTGTTAGATAGTGGGGTGGATCTGAGTTCCCTGGAAATTCCATTTAACAATCAGGAAATAGATAATATCATCAAAAATCTGCCAACTGATAAGTCTCCAGGGCCTGATGGATTCAATAATGAATTTCTCAAAAAGTGCTGGCCTGTGATTAAGCAAGACTTTTACAACCTTTGTTCTGCCTTCTATAGTGGTCAGATCTGCCTTCGGAGTATCAATGGTTCACACATCACTTTGGTCCCAAAGATTGATGGCCCAACAAGGATAAATGAGTTTAGACCAATTTCTTTGCTTAACTCCTCTGTTAAAATACTCACTAAACTCCTTGCCAACAGGCTCCAACCCCACATAACCAAGTTAGTGCATCTGAATTAGTATGGCTTCATCAAAAAAAAAGAACCATCCAAGATTGCCTTGCATGGTCTTTTGAGTACTTGTATCTTTGTCATAAGTCAAGAAAGGAGTTGGTCATCCTGAAGTTGGATTTTGAAAAGGCATTTGATACAATTGAGCACAAGGCAATGTTAGAAATCATGAAGAAGGGTTTTGGGGATAGATGGATCACTTGGATGGAATTAATCTTCAACACTGGCACATCATCAGTTCTCCTGATTGGAACACCAGGGAAAGTCTTCCATTGTAAGAGGGGGGTTAGGCAAGGGGACCCCTTATCCCCTCTGTTGTTTGTTTTTGCTGCAGATCTTTTACAGTCTATCATTAACAGAGCAAGAGAACAAGGGTTGCTAAATCTACCAATTCCCCTCCAACACTCCTCTGATTTCCCAATTTTGCAATACGCTGATGACACTCTTATTATCTTGGAGGGATGCAGTAGACAACTCTTTTTCCTGAAAGCCATCCTTAATTCTTTTGCTGTCTCCACTGGTTTGAAAGTTAACTTTCAAAAGTCCATGATGGTCCCAATTAACATGACCAATGAGAGGTTACAACATCTTGCAGCAACCTTTAGGTGCTCAACTGGAAGCCTCCCTTTCACCTATCTAGGACTCCCTCTAGGTCTGACCAAGCCGAAGGTAGAGGATTTCATGCCTTTGGTTAACAGATGTGAGAGGAGATTGGTCAGCACCTCTCTCTTCCTCTCTCAAGCAGGGAAACTTCAACTCACCAATTCAGTTTTTACTGCCCTTCCAACCTTTTTTATGTGCACTTTCTCTCTTCATGTCACAATACGAGAACAGGTGGATAAGTATAGAAAACAATATTTGTGGAGAGGAGCTGAGGATACAAATAGGATTAATGCCAAAGCTGCATGGCACATGGTCACAAAGTCAAAGGAGGAAGGAGGGCTAGGAGTACTTGACCTGAAAGCCCAGAATGAAGCTCTAATGCTGAAAAATCTCCACAAATTCTTTAACAAAGTAGACATTCCTTGGGTGCAGCTCATTTGGGAGAAGCACTATAGGAATGGTAAGTTACCAGATCATACTAAAAGGGGCTCTTTCTGGTGGTGTGACAACTTGAAACTGTTGGACAAATACAAGGGAATGGCTTCAGTATCTGCTTCAAATGGATCCACATGCCTTCTCTAGGATGATTGTTGGCAAGGGCCACCATGGAAACTTACCTTCCCTGAATTATACTCATTTGTCAAGAAGCCAAATATTTCAATTGCTGTTGCATCTGCAGTATCACCTCTTATAGATTTGTTCAATCTTCCTTTGTCTGAAGAAGCTTTTGGCCAATTTCAGAATGTTCAGACCTCTCTACAGAACTTTCAGATCAGTACTGATCAGGATGTCTGGTCATATATATGGGGCAGCACCATATTTTCATCTAGAAAGGCTTACCATCATCTCAAAGGTACCAGCCCGACTCACTCTGTCTTTAAGTGGATCTAGAAATCCTCATGTCAACACAAACACAAAGTCTTCTTTTGGTTGTTGGCTCAAGATAGATTAAGTACCAGGAATATTATGAGAAGAAAGAACCTCCACCTGCCATCTTACTACTGTGTGCTATGTGCTGATAGTAGTGAAGAAACAGTAGAACATCTTTTTCTGAAATGCGGTTTTGCAAAAGAGTGTTGGTTCAGGCTTGGCCTGACAGTGAATGATTATCTGAGCCCATTCCAAGTGCTTGAAAGCTTCAGGTTTCAGTTAGCTTTGCCCTTCTTCATGGAAATCTTGATCATCATGAGCTGGAGCATTTGGACGATTAGGAATGATGCCATTTTCAGGGGAATTCAGAAGAGCAGTCAAAGTTGCCTGGAGGTGTTTAAACAAGTCTTTGGTCTGCTTTTGTGGCGCACAAAGAGGAAATACTTCCCTGCGATAGAATTATGGCTAGAGCATATTGTGTAATCCAACTTATTTTTTTCTATTCTTTTTTGTCTCTTGAACTACATTTGCCTCTTCTTCTCCCTCTCTGTTTTTTGTAATGTCTGCTAACAATCTTTGTTACTTTTTTTTTCTAATAAATCTTCAGTAGGGGCTTTGGCCCCTCCTGTTCTCTCAAAAAAAAAGAAGATGCTGAGGAATCAAATTTCAACCTTGCGAGCCCAAAGTCCCCAACATGAGCTACCATGTCATCATCCAAGAGAATGTTACTTGGTTTGAGATCACAATGCACAATGATTCCGTGGTGGCTATGGTGTAGATATGCCAGAGCATCAGATACATCCACAAGGTGCTTAACCTCTGATCTAGTGAAATATAGTTCAAGCATGAAGAGTCTTCACCTGTTGGATTGATCTCAGGCCCAGCCCAACGGCTGGGGCCTTTCCCCTCTGGATCGCGCCCTGATCGGGGGCGCCCAACCGATCTATGGTTGGTGGTTCTTCCCGACGCCACTGCGCAGAGCCGATCGGATGGCCTAGGGTTTCTTTCTTTATTTATTTTTGCACTGTTACTTGATTATTTTTTTCCTTTCCTTTCCTTTCTTTTCCATTTTTCTTTCATTTATAGTTTCTTCCTTTTCTATTAATTTCATTATTTATTTTATTGCTGTTTATTATTTTTTGTTTATCTTCTTTCATGGGATGTTATATTTTATTTTATTTTATTTTATTTCCTTTCCTTTCTCATTATTCTTGTTTTTATTTTTCTTATTTGTATTTCTTTTTTTCCATTTTTCTTAATATTCTTTTATCTAAATGTATCTACACATCTTCTTTTGACCTAGTCGGCACACGCATCTTTGCGGACTTGGTTGGCAACGTGCAAGTAGAGCTACCATAGCATATGTTTCTTTTTTGTTTTCTTTCATTCACTTTCTTTTCATGTTTCTTTTCTCTTCTGTTTCGCATGGTCTTCTTTTATTCTTTTCATTTTATTATTTCTTTTTTTCTATGTGTATTTTTTTTTACTTTTGTGTTTATTTTACTGTAATTAATTATTTTTGACATGATGTTCATGTATTACACATGTGACGTTCTTCTATATGTTTTTAGATGTTCATATAGTATAAGTTAGGTGTTCCATGATTATCTTTGAGTATTCACATGGTATATAACCGCTTCTTCTAAACATGATCATATCTTATTTATTTTTTCTATTTTATTTCTTGGCATGGTGTATTCGTTAGATGTTCCACTGCGTATTATGTGTTATTCACTTAGTATCATACTGTACCATGAGATTTAGTATTTGTTTTTGCTTTTTATCTATTACATAGAATTTAAACCTCATCTATTACGTCATTTTTTAAGTTTTGTTCTATCTACTTATTAATCTTGTATTTCTATTTAATTTTTTATTTAATTATTCCTATATATTTCATAGCATTTGTTATTTATTTTTTCTATTTTTCATGGTATTATAATACAGTTTGCATAAACTAGAACTATGTTATTTTAAATCTAGAGTATCGTTCTCCTAATTCTAGAATATTATTTTTGAAAGTACAACATTATTTCCTGAACCTAAAACATCATCAATCTTGCCTTTTCTTTCTAAAGTTCGCATTTGTTTTATTCTATCTTTTAGTACTTTTATATTTTCGCCCCGTTCGGCTGGAATTATAAGCCGGCTGAAAAACACTGTTGGCTGATTTTTTGTGAGAGAAAAATACTGTTCCGGCTGAAAAAACAAGCTGAATAAGACGGATTATAAGCCAGATGAACATGGCCTTTATTTTAAGTTTTCATTATTTTATTGTTTCTATATTTCAAAGCATTTGTAATTTATTTTTTTTCATTTTCACCGATAATACAATACTATTCATATGAATATATAATATTTTAATTTACTAAATATGGAATCTTGTTTTTCTGAACCTAGAACATCTTACGGAACATTTTTTTTTGGGAACTAGAACGTCATCCCTATTTCATAAAAAAATGTTCTATCTTGATGAGATAAATGTTCATAAATAAGATTTTATCTAAACATATCTATGCGAGGTCTTGTTTCGAAAGATTTATTGTAAGAAACATAGTGATGTAATTAGAACTTTATTTGGATGCACGATTTAGTGGCTGCAACTTTTTTCAGTTCTAAAAATATACGACATCAGCATGTCCATAAGCTCTATGACTGCCAAAGTGCATTGTTTGACACTGGACTCCCATGGGTCACGAAGTGTTGTTCAGTCCTTCTGCGCCGAGGCCTGAATTGGTGGCCCAAAAAATTGACCGCGTCAGGTTCCAGGCTGCCCAACGTGAGGTGGGCCTGTCGACTTCAACTCTCCAACAGTCGGCCCTGTCTGTTTAAATTTGGCTTATTAGTCATGGTACAATGTTTTACTTTCCTAACAAATCAGTCACATTGCTTTTTAGTTTGCTTTTCAGCGAAGCGAAATGGGCCTAAACCAACGGCTGCAAATCCGCATGCACAGTATCCGCGTCGAGCGCGCCATGCAACATGTCTCCTAGCCAAGCCTCGCAGGGAGTCCAGTCTCCTGACCCACCTGCGCAGTCCGTTCAAGCCGGTGGCCTGGAAGTTGCAACGTTCATTGAGATTCCTTCCGGATTCCGACTGAGCAGTGGGAGGCAGATTGGGTGCCCTGTAGCAGTGGGAGGCTCGCTGCCCAGAACGCTACGAGCGACATGAAACAGGAGGCGCAAGCAAAAAGGTGATGCTTAAGGGGGTGTTTGGACACAAATTTGGAATATGAAACATAGACTAATTATAAAACTAATTACATACATGGAGACTAATTTGCGAGACGAATCTTTTAAGCCTAATTAGTTCATGATTTGACAATGTGCTACTACAGTAACATGTGCTAATTATGGATTGATTAGGCTTAATAGATTCAACTCGTAAATTAATCTCCATTTGTGCAATTGGTTTTATATTTGGCTCATGTTTAGTACTCATATTAGCATCCAAATGTCCGATGTGATAGGGACTAAATTTTAGTCTCTGGATCCAAACGAACCCTAAGACAGGAATGCAGTCCCATGCTGAGCATTCCGATGAGTTGGCATTCAAGGGGTTCCAGCAAACGTTCACTGCACCACTATCGCCGTCGAAGCGGACTGCCATGAGAGAGCTATTCCCCGGCCGCCGCAGCCACGCCGCTGTCACCTAAGGCCTGCGCGTTGTCTGCAAGTCACTCAGCCCGTGTGCCATGAACTCTAATCTGGCAACTTTGCTCAGCTTGTTGCCCGGTTAGCGGTGACCAAGCTTGTAATCTGGACACTAACTGTAAATGACTTACTGTGAGTCTGTGACCCTGTCGTTGCTCAAGTATAGTAGAAATAATGCCTTAAAGCTTAAAATTTGTGAATCATGCATCAAACATGTCCATTTTCAAATACCAACAGAACTAGACGTTGTACATGAGAATTGAGAAATGAAAAGTCATTTATTGAGTTCCTCATTCAGAACATAAACCACTGAGCTAGTCCTTTAGTTTCCTCTAAGATATGCATCCCTGATCCGGTGCAGCTTGGCAGCCACCTCCTGCATGCCGATGCGCTCATTGGGGGACGTCATGGTGCAGCAGAGTCCAATGTTGATAACAGACTGCAGGATCTGAGCTTCACTGTCCTTGATGGCCATTGGCGTCTCCATGCTGATGTCCGGCTCTTGCAGCAGCTGTGGGTCAACAATCTGCAACACGGTGTCAGGGAAGTTGGTCTCTGTGAACTTTACAATGCTCATCCCATCCTTGAACATGTCGTCGGTTGGCCTCCTCCGGATGAATATCTCTAGGAGAACAACTCCGAAGCTGTAGACTGTAAGTAACGTAGGATCATCTAGGAGTGGATCAGTGGGTGATGTACTTCACTATTTGGGATGAACACTTGAATATGTCTCCGACAGAGAGATCCAGAGAGGGAGAGAGGGAAGAAAGTGGGCGTAACTGACCATCGGGCTTGACGGTGAAGGAGAGTCAATGGTGGCGCGGACGTCGGGGTCGATGCAGCGGCGACGACGATGGACTTCCCGTCGCCTACTGCCCATCCTCTCGATCGGTCTAGGAAAGGGGTGGGGCAGATACTGTGGCGTGTAACCTCGCGTTGTGTGCCCCTGGCCCCCACCTCCTCTTTATAGGGCAGCGCGACGGGGGCCCACCGACTGGTCGAGTCGGTTAAGCATCCCCGATCAGGACGCGGTCAAAGGGTCCATCTTAACCGTTGGGTCAAGATGGATGAGATCATTCCAACATTCTCCCCCTTGATCTCATCTTATACTTTAACTTTAAACTTTGACTTTAATTGCTTTCACTTTTATTTGTTCCATCACAAATCAGTGTATAGAACATGCCTCATCGTCACCGTCAGTCGCCGATAGATTTAACAGCTACAATACACATCTCTGATCTGAAACAGATTCTTCAACTTTGGGCCCTTTATTGTCCGGAAATCATAGGCTATACCATAAACTCATGTCGACTGTGTGCTCTCTTAACACACTGGGCGGTAAGCCTTGGTAAGTGGATCCGTAAGCACTTTCTTATTACTTGTATGTTCAATACCCTTTTGGTATGATTCCGGACTTTCTCCTTAACAACGTATAACTTTAATGTCAATGTGTTTGGCAGCACACTTGACTCGTTGTTATAGGAGCAAACTACTTAAATGGTTATTGCTGTTGACAACCATTATCAATTCCGGGTTTAAGTTCCTTAACCATTTTGCCTGTCCCTCAGCCTCATATCATGCTATATTATAACTTTACATCACTGATGATACTAGAACTGTTTCTTTTGGAGCTTTTCCACAATAAAACTCCAACTGCGAGTGTCAGCTACTATGTGGGTTTCACTAAACATCTCGCCAAAATATAACATTTGTACCTACAACTACTTGAGAGTACTTGTTCTTTTCTTTTTAGCATGAGGCCGACTTTTTAACTCCATTCCAGTGATCTATATCTGGACTGGTCTTTTGCCAAAATAACCCGGATACGTAAACTGTGTCAGGGTAAGGTCTTATCTTTGTACTCATTAAGCTTCCAACAGCTGAAGCATATAGGACGTCCATCTATAACAATCTCACATTGCTTTTGGAACATTAAAGTTCTCAAAACTATTACCCTGACCATGAGAACAGGCGTAGGTTTATCTGCATAGGTATTTTATTTCTTTAGAAACTTTTCTTAGCATGCCTATGCGATAGTCATAATACCCCTTTTCTTCTATCTCGATGAATTTCAATTCTTTTAACGAGATACATTTCACCGAGAATTTTCTCATTGAACCTTGAGGACAAAAACTTCTTCTCATGCAGTAGATTGACATCACCATTAACCATTAAGGTGTCAACCACACAAGATTAGGAAATGAATTTCCCCTTCTATAACTTTGTACATACGCAATTGTCCTCTCATTATCTTTAACCCAAAATTTCTAATTGACTCTTCAACTTTAAATGCCACTGTCTATAGATTTGCTCCATTCCATAAGAGATTTCTACAGGTGGCATCCCTTACATTCTTTCTTTTCATGACAAAACCTCTGGGTTATGCCACGTAATTATTTTCATACAAATCCCATTGGGAAATGCTATCTTTACTTTCATCTGATGTAACTCAGATCATAATGTGCCACTAGCACTCATTATAATCTATTCATTCGCTTCGCGTAAAAAAAACTTTTGATTCAAGTCGCGCTCCACATCTTTACACATTCCCTTTGGAGTCACATTTCGTCTTGTAGACCCATCACAGCCTACTGTCCTGGCTCCTTAGGAATTTATTCTAGATCCCAAAATATTATTGGTATTATCGATTTCATTTTATCTTTCTTTGTTTCTTGCCACTTAGACGAGTAAACGTCTCTCATGGCTTCTTCAAATTAGGTGGGATTACCCTCCATTTGAATTTCACCAATATAGACTTTATAATCATCAGAAATATATGACTTTCTTATTCTTTGAGACTTTCTGGGGCCTTAGCTACTAGCATTTCTTGACCTTTATTGCCAAAAGACAATTGATTCTATAAGGTCCTGTGTAACAAGATCCTTGTTTACATTATTCATCCTCTTTGCGGAGTCATGTTTCTTTGTACCATGCTCCCCCAGATTGTCCCATCTTTAATTTTCTTATTTTGGGTTCAATCTGCTAAAACTCATATGGTGCATTTAGCATCGCCTTTAAAACTCTGAACACGTCCAGTATAAAATACTGGCTGACTATGCTATCTTTCTGTTGGAACTTTAAAAGGTCCATGAATTTAGCTATATCTTTACTTTAGGGGTATCATTATTATGACCGTCTTACTCCCCCGACGATCACATTCATCTTTTATAGATCACTTTAGTATGCATCGCATTGTCTGAATTATGGGGAAATATCTTTCTTAAAACTTTCTTAATTGACTCACCTTTCTCCCCCTCGAAATGTGGTATGAACTTTTCTACCACAATTTCGAAAACTATCCAGAACTCTTCTACCATAATTTATGAATGAGGAAACTTTGATTACTTTCTTCATCCACATGATTACATCATGCAAATGAAATTATTTCTTAATTCGTTGGGAGTACTTTTTCCTCATTTCACTTCAAAAACTCAACAGAGTCTTTTATCATTAATACTTTCGCAAGTCACGCTTGCATGTCATTCTTATCTTGAGGTTTGTCTGTAACTTTCTGTTCTCCTTAAACTTATACTAGGATAGCATAAGAGCTACCCTAATCTTTCTCCCTGTGCGGGATACACTCAAAGCACATGAGTCATCACAACTTTCTCCCGCCATGCAGGATAAATACTATGTCAAATTTCTCCTGCCATGCAGGATTTATTAACATAAGTACTATGTCAACTTTACTCCACCATGCGGGTATTTTCTTAAACTTTTCCCGTCATGCGGGTACTATCACAAACTTTTTCCCGCCATGCGAGATAATTTTCTTGAAGGGACATAAATATCAATATTGGCTTATATTCAATCAACAAATTTAGAAATAAATCCAAATACTCTTTAACACACATGCTTAATCCGACGTTGGTCAAATTAAACATGCATGCCACTTATTACATTTCAAATCATGATGATTAAGTCTAAAATTATATTACTTATTACATCTTTTATCATGATGATTAAAACTAAAACTAAATTCTTCTTTATAATGAGTACATAAAAGGTATCTCTTAAACTAAACTCTTATTGTTCTATTTTCTTGGATCAATATCCTAGAATTCTTTCTTTTGAAGCCATTCTTTAAAGAGACCGCAGTCCCTTACACAATGGTCTTCTTTCTGCAAAATTGCACTTTTCATCTTCTGAGTCACAAGTACCCAGCTCATTTCTTTTTTACCCTTCAAGAATAAAGGCATGAAGTTCTTTGTCTGAAAACATTAATCAATAATGAGCATGAAAATAACCCTACATTGGTCTGGTTAAAGACATGCAAATTAAACTTTTAAACTTTAAGTTCTATTCTATATCACCGTTGGACAGAAATAGAACAAAACCATCATTCTTATACATCAATTCCACATCACCGTTGGGCAGAAATGGAATTAACATATGAAAACTCAATTATCCCTCTTCAAAATTAAATTCTAATTTTGAAAATCATCATCATCATTGCAGCGGAAACATGAAAATCATTACATTTTGCTCGCTCTGGAGCATCTTTTGTTTCTTATCTATTCTCTGAAAAATTGGTCACTTTGATGCAAAATTCATCAGAGGTTTAAACTTTAAACATAAAACTCATAGAATTATAATATTGTTATCATCAACGTTGGTCAGAAAATAACAATATCATAATTTTCTTTTAAACTTAAACTCATAAATAAACTTATAATATTGTTATCATCAACGTTGGTAAGAAAATAACAATATTATAATTTATATTAACCATAAATCAATTATTCCTCCAATTTCAATTAGAGGATAAACTTTTCATCATTTACTGAATGACTATAACTGCTCTTCAAATTAAATTCTCACATTGGTTCGAATTTAATGAGAAGACAATTGACTTTAACTTTGCAGCGGGAACATTAATAAATTTCATAATTCTATTTTTCCAGAAATCCTTGGAATACTTTACTTTTCTCTGGACAAAATATCGTTGGACAAAAAGTACAGAGATTTAACATCAAATATCAATTAAGATTGATCAATATGCATTAAAACTATTTCTGGAAAATGGGAAAACAGAGTTCTTTCACTTTTCTATTCTTTAAGCAATTATCCTTCAAAAATAACTTCTGAAAAGAATAAAACAGTTCATTAAACTCTACTGTACAATTGGACTAAAAAACGCAGCAGCCAAAACCAGCCCGTGGCCTGCGCGTCGGCCCACGGCCCAACGCGCCGCAGCGGCCCAGCCACTCGCTCGCAGGCCCGGCCCAGCAATATATGACGAGCTCAGCTGAACAAGCCGCTCTCCTCTTCCCGCCTTGGGCGGCCCAGCGAGGCGGCGGCCCACGGCGCTCGCGCCCAGCCGCGCGAGCTCCACTCCCCCCCGCCCAGGCCGTAACCTGGGCCTGGGCCGGGAAAGCTGAGCCCCGCCTGGGCCACGAGCCGGCCCAGTTTCTGCCAACCGTCGATCAAGATCGGACGGTTGTCCTGGCTTTTCGGCTGAACAAAACGAGTGGCCGCCGGCCCTCCCTTTGAACCCTAGCCTCCATTTCCATCTTTCCTCTTCATCTCTCGGTCAGGCCAGCCGCCGGTGATGAGAGCGCCGCCCCCGCGGTCGGGCCTCCCTTGAAGCCCTATCCTTTCTGTTCTATCCTCCGCCTTCCTCTCGCCCATTCTTTGCTTTTCTCTTCCTCCTCCTCTTGAAACCCGCAGCAGCGCCAGAAGACGAGCAGCGGCGGCATCGACCATCGGAGGAAGGAGGTGGCGCCGCCGGGGCGCCTCTCGCCGGCGCACGCGTGCGTCCGCACGCGGCACCGTCGAGTGGCCCCTCGGTCGGCGCTCTTTACAAGTGCGCACGCTCACGCACATGGTGGCGGCGCGGCCTTTTGTGCCCGCGGTCGTCGTGGCCACTCTTCCCGCGCGACGTCAACACGGCGGTCGGCAGTTTCGTCATCCCGCGCACGGTGGATTCGTCATCCCGCCTGCAGCGGTGTCCATACCGCGCGCCTCTGTTTCTTTCTCTTTTAGTTAGGGTTAGGGTTTCTTTACCGATTCATAATCGGATTCTCTTTCTTTATTTTCTTTCCCGATTTAAATCGGTTACTTTTCCTTTTATTTCTTTCTATCACCCGATCTGTGATCTACTCGCTAAGTCGGCTCCGATGCCATTGTAAGTAACGTAGGATCATCTAGGAGTGGATCAGTGGGTGATGTACTTCACTATTTGGGATGAACACTTGAATATGTCTCCGACAGAGAGATCCAGAGAGGGAGAGAGGGAAGAAAGTGGGCGTAACTGACCATCGGGCTTGACGGTGAAGGAGAGTCGATGGTGGCGCGGACGTCGGGGTCGATGCAGCGGCGACGACAATGGACTTCCCGTCGCCTACTGCCCATCCTCTCGATCGGTCTAGGAAAGGGGTGGGGCAGATACTGTGGCGTGTAACCTCGCGTTGTGTGCCCCTGGCCCCCACCTCCTCTTTATAGGGCAGCGTGACGGGGGCCCACCGACTGGTCGAGTCGGTTAAGCATCCCCGATCAGGACGCGGTCAAAGGGTCCATCTTAACCGTTGGGTCAAGATGGATGAGATCATTCCAACATAGACATCCGAGGAAGTTGAAACCTGACCACCCCCTGCACATTCTGTAGAAAGGACTAAGCTGACCTAACTATATAAATTGTGGAGTGCATCACTATTCAGTTAGCAAACATAATGTGAATAAAAGAAGGATCGATACCTGGAGCAACATATCCAATGGTTCCCTTGATTGCCATTGAGGAATTTGAGGCCACAAAAGAAGATGCTGAGGAATCAAATTTGAGCCTTGCTAGCCCAAAGTCCCCAACATGAGCTACCATGTCGTCATCCAAGAGAATGTTACTTGGTTTGAGATCACAATGCACAATGGTTCCGTGGTGGCTATGGTGTAGATATGCCAGAGCATCAGATACATCCACAAGGATGCTTAACCTCTGATCTAGTGAAATATAGTTCAAGCATGAAGAGTCTTCACCATCTCGAGTCGAGTACAATAAATTATTCAAGTCGCCTCGTGGCATGAACTTGTATACTAAGGCCTTGAAATCATTTCCAGATGAATCCATAGTTGAGCATGCAGTTAGGATAGGAACTAGATTGCGGTGCCGCACATTTCTCAAAGCATTACACTCTGCGATGAAACTCTTTTGTGCTCCTCTTGTATCAAGACTGAAGACCTTGATGGCAACCACATTTCCATCTTGAAACAGTTTACCTTGATAAACAGAAGCATACCTTCCCCGTCCAACTAGATTCGACGCTGCAAAGCCATCTGTTGCTCTGAAAAGATCGCTGTAAGAAATTTTTGGTATTTCTCTTACAAACGAGGGTAAGGAAATAGATCTGGTGGTCTGTTTTCGCCTTCGGAACAGCAGCAAAACAGAAATGATGACCACAGCAAGTAACACCGCTATGGCTACTGGGATCACTACTTTTAGTGTAACTGATAGCTCATGCTTATCTGAACCCAAAGGCACGGCAGGACAAGCCGGCAGGTGCAACTCTGGCAGCCTGCTACAGAGCTCCTGATTTCCATCAATCCGCGTAGCAGATGTATTCTTGAATATCCCTTTTGTTGGTACCTCACCCTTAAGATTGTTGAATGACAGATCTAGTTGCTCAATAAGTTGTAGATTTCCAAGAGATGCTGGTATTGATCCAATTAAGTTGTTATGTGACAAGTTGAGAACCTTGAGGGTCCTTATTTTGCCTAATGAAACAGGAATGCTTCCAGTGAAAGCATTGTGGTCAAGCTCGATGTCTTCTAAACTCTCACAATTGCCCAAGGTGCTAGGGATTGGTCCAGACAGATTGTTTGACGAAAGCTGCAAATATGTGAGCTGTCTGGCATTGCCAATGGTTGGATGGAGTGCCCCTTCTAGGTTGTTTACGTATAAACTAATCTGCGTAATTGTTGGGATTTGGAACAGTTCCTTTGGTATGCTGCCATGAAGATTGTTGTTGGAAATGTTGAGTACTCGAAAGATTGAAAGGTTTGCAAAGCTTGTGGGTATTTGGCTGACCAACTGATTTGACTCTAGATACAGTTCTGCTAATTGGGACAGATTTGAAAAGGATGATGGAATGGCCCCACTAAAGTAATTGCTGCCTAGTAATACCTTCTGCAGATTTTGTAGTGACCCAAGCCATTCAGGAAGCGCACCTGAAAACTGGTTCCCATCCAGTGATACGATGAACAAGTTGCCAAGGTTTACTACGCCAGGAGGAAACTCCCCTGACAATTGATTCTCTGACATGTATAGATACTGGAGCTGACTTGTAAGGTTGCCTAATGAAGGTGGTACATGCCCCCGAAGGCGATTCCTGGTCACCGAGAAATCGATCAGCTCAGTGCAGTTAGCCAAGCTGTTCAGAAACACCCAGTCTTGTTTGCTCTCTGCCTGCAGCTGATTGTATTCAAGGTTCAGCATTTCCAGCCTTTTCAGTCTGCCAATTGTGCTCGGCACCACCCCACTGAAACTGTTCCTGGACAACTCAATGTAGTACAGACCGGAAGCATTCGTCAACGAAGGCGGAATATGGCCATGAAAGAAGTTGACGGGCAGCTCAAGCAACAGGAGGTTGCGCAGCGCACTACCAAGGTCAGCTGGCACCTCTCCACTGAGCTGATTCAGACCAAGGCTGAGGTCAGTGAGGGCAGAAAAATTCATGACGGCCTGTGGAAACCTGCCTGACAACTGATTGGCGCCCATGTAGAGCTGCTGCATATTGGACAGTCTGGCAAACTCATCTGGGATATTTCCCGCCAAGTTATTGAATGCGCAGCTGACCACAGTGAGCGCTGTGAAGTTGGAGAGCGATGCAGGGATAGGTCCGCTAAGATTGTTAACTGAAACCTGCAATTGGCGAAGGCCAGGCGGCAGTTCTGTTGGAAACGCCCCAACAAGACCGTTCCGGTGCAGCCACAGCACCCTGAGGCTCGAACAGTTTGCGAAACTCGGTATCCTCCCCTGCAGCGTGTTGTTGCTCAGGAACAGGAACTGGAGTCGCTGGAGGTGGCCAAGGGATGGAGGTATTTCCCCGGAGAACCGGTTGGTTGCGAGGGAGAGGTTGCGTAGGAAGGTCAAGTTTCCGAGTGAAGGAGAGATTTGCCCGACAAGGCCTCGCCTCTCAAGGCGAATGGAAGCGACACGGCGTGGGACGGTTGCTGTGCACATGATGCCCTCCCAGCTGCAGAAGTGGGTGCTCTCGTTCCATGAGGCCAAGGCTTGCTGTGGATCCAGAGTGATGGACTTCTTCAAGTCAAGCAGTGACAGCCGGTCTGTTTCTGTCTCTGTTTCGTTTCCGGAAGCAGAGGAGGTGGTGATGGTGCTGCAGGACATAACCAACAGCAGAAAATGTCCAACTGCAGTAGCCTTCATGGCCATAATAAGCCCCTGAATTCCAATTCAAAAAAAAACAAAAAGCTGCTGAATTTGGTAAGACATGCATTTGTTACTGTAGTAGTAAGCAGTTGAGGACGTACAAGCGTGAACATCAGCGACAGAAGAAATTTCTGAACCTGACCTGAGTGAATTTTCAACAGGGTTGGTCCTCTCGCTCTCAGCACAGCAGCCAGCACTTGCTTTCTGATTTATTTCTTCTGCCTCTATCTATGGAAACAACATTAAGAGCAGACTTGATAAGACATGGAAACATCTTGGTTTCAACTTTTTTTCTTTAAGAAATCGGAAAGTTTTCCTCAGAACCCTCCATTCCAAGACGCAAGACGCAAGCGGTTCTTTTAAGCAAGCTATGGATGGGATGGAACCATGTATTGAAGCCTCAGCGAGTGGCCTGAAGCTAGACGAATGAGGGCTTGTTGGCTTCCCTAGGAAACGTTTGCTGGAACGATTCCCGGTCGGAATGATGACTAATTTGTGTAACAATTGATCAAACAAGATTGGTTCGGAGCCTCGTTCCAAGATAACCGAATAAGCCCTGAGAGAGATGAAGAGAAAAGAGTTTGCGAAGAAGATGCGACTCTTACAGTGAGCTGATCAGTAGAGCAAAGCAGTAGCCGGTGAAGCATCAGTAGTTGGATCGCTCAACTCCTGCTTGACTAGCTAGCTTATTATTGCTGCCTGACTCTGACTCCGAGTTCTGCGTACTTGATGCGCACGCCAGCTCGAATGGGTGCTCAGCATTTTCTGGGCAATTCTGGGCACGCGGCCGGCGCCGGTCAATGTCTTCGCCTAAAGAAGAGGATGTCGATTAGTAAAAAGTCTTCGCGGCGACCACACCTCCGTCCGGATGATGCATATCCCTGTGACCTACTCCATCGGTCCCAAATAAATCAATTCTTACAATTCATACAGGTCAAACTTAACTATCTTAAGTTTGACTAACTTTGTAGCAAAGAGTAACAACAGCTATGACATAAAAGAAACACACTATAAAAATATATTTTATAGTATATCTAATGATGCTAATTTAATATCATAAATCTTGACGTGTTTTTCTGGAATTTTGGTCAAAGTTAAAAAAATTTGACTTAAGACAACTCTAGAAATCTATTTATTCAAGGACAAAGGAAGTATTACTTATTTGCACTTCCCGATTTCCTATTACCCTCCATCAAATATTGGAGTAACAAAAATACAATTTTTAACTAAATAAATATTTAAAAAATTATTAATATTTATGATGTATAATAAGTATTCACCATAATTAATCATAAAATCTACTTCTGCAATTTATCTAATTAAAGATATAAAAATGTAGACAATATCTTTTATAGATCCAGCCAAATTTAAGATTGTTTAAATTTTTCAAAAAGCGAGAGTTTTGTTATTCCATCTATTTCAAATTATATGACATTTTGACTTTTCTAGATATATTATTCTTATTATATATCTAGACATAGTGTATATCTAATTGCATATCATAAACTATGCACATAGAAAAATCAAAACTGAATGGAGGAATTATCTTGTTAGGACGGAGGAAGTATGTGTTTATAGATAGATATATAATAATGACATTGACATGGAAGGCAGTCTTCATGCATGGAGCCGTGGACGACGCGACTCTGCTACAGATTAATTTTCAGACAAGCTTTAGTGCAGTGTCTAATCTTAGAGCTGATCCTTATAAAAAAATCTTAGAGCTGACGTACGTAGATTATTCGCGAGGGCCACCCATATACGTAGTGTACTACTCTTGGTTTTATTTAGTCCGGCGGCCGCCATATATATAAGAAAGGCACGTCTGAGCAGACACTACAGTCAGGTTGAGAGGCTTAATAAAAACAAAAAATACATGCCGGTATATGACAAAACGGTCGCTCGTCACAAAGTAGACACAAGGAATAAGGTCGGCATTCACATGCATTGAGGTTTCAATTTCACACAAATACACGCAATTTCAGTGGCATGATGGACAAGAAGAGAGGTAGGTTTGGCTACTCCGATTTTAATTGTAAGAAATTTTTGTTTTATAGCACCGAAAGATCATACAAATAAATCAAGGCTACAACTAAGAAGAAGCTGGCATCGTGAGGATCCCGTCATCAACGGCACCCATGAAGCTCCTCATAAATAGGAAATGGTCGTCCGTGGCCTTGTTCATGGCACGGTACGCTTGCTTTGGCCCAGTCGATGCCGATGACATCCACATGGCCGCCTACACGGCATGGCCTAATGGCCCAATGGGGAGCGTGACTACTACACTCATATTTTGTAGGGGCAGCTCGTGACGCTTTATAGGGGCTGCCACAGCGTTGCTACAAATCAATGATTTATAGGGGTCCCCTATAAATCATATTTATAGGGTGGCTCAAGATATGTAGGGGTGGCTGGATATTGATCTGCCTCTACAAAACATTTTTCAGAAATCACGATTCTAGATTAAAAAATAGCAAAAAAAAATTTAACCTGGGGAGGCCCCCACCGGTCAGCCACCCGCCCGCTCTGCCGAAGTCGTGTACCCTCTTCTACCACTACACCTCACACTCACTTGTGTCTATAGTGGACAGTAGCAGCCCCAGGATTTCAGGGTTGGGTATTCAAAATACATAGGAGTACCAAAAAAAATTCATAACCGAATGCCAATTTCTAAACCCTTGATTTGTAAACTTATCTCCACCAGCAAATTTCTGAACAAGTAGCAAACAAAGCAATATGCAACATCTTTCTCCGCGTTATGATCAGGAGGGAGTGCGTCCTTGGGCCTCCGGCAGAGAAAATGGGCTGTTGGGCATTGCTGAGCCATCGATGGGAAGGGAAAACAAGTTGAAATTGGGCTGATTTGTCTATATAGGTATGATTTTTTCCCAAAAAAATTGGGTATTCAACTTAATACCTTGGATCTGCTCAAAAAAAAAACTAAATACCCTTGAAAACTAGTGGGCCCGCCCCTGATATTGGATTTTGTTCCATGTATTATCCTAAACTAAGTTTAAATTGATTGTTTGAGGTCCTAAATGAATTTAAATGAAAAAGTTGTCAACTACAAAGTTTCATAACTTTTCGAGATCTATAACTTTTATTTTGGTAGTTTCTCATCGTTTACAAAATTTGAATTTTAAATTTGAGAAATTCAAACGTAGTTTTCCTTGACAAGATGATTTCAAATAAAAAAGTTGTCAACTACAAAGTTTCATCATATTTCGAGGTTTACAACTTTCATTTTTGCTGTTTGTCCATCCGAGGTCGTTTCAAAATTCAAATTTCAAATTTTTAGAAATTCAAATGTAGTTTTCCATGACTAGAGGATTTCAAATGAAAAAAGTTATAAATAGCAAAGTTGTATAACTTTTCGAGATCTGCAACTTTTATTTTGATCATTTCTCTATCCAAGGTTGTTTGAAAAAAATTGAATTTTAGTGCTTAATTTTAACTATTCGGCATCTATTTGTATCTGATTTGTAGGGACGGCTAGATATAGAGGTGCCCTTACAAATCGAGCCATTTGTAGGGGCAGCTGATAACATCAGCAGCCCCTATAAATGGATTTGTAGGGACGGTTCATTTGGACACCATTTGTAGGGGTGGCTAAATATAGGGCTGCCCCTAAAAAAAGGAGGTGTTGCTATAAATCCTTTTTGTATTAGTGCGTGGGAGTGTAGGGGTAGAGGATGTGAATGGTCGCTCACGCGACGGTGGCGGAGAAGGAGAGGTAGGACTGCCGATGGGAGAGGGAACATGTGAAAGTCCCTAGTTTGGTTTTGGCTAATTGATGAAACCTAAGTACTAATCACATGTGCTTGAGTGTTGATAGCAAAAGGTGATTGGTACACTCTTAAGTGATGGCAAGATGCATGTTGATCATGATGTGCCATGCTTGGAGAAGAAGAGGAGAAGAGGCAAAATCTTATGGAGCTCAAGGCAAAGGTATAGATAGGATTTATTTTTGGTGATCAAGACACCATAAAGGGTGTGATCACACTTAGGATCGATAGCTATACTATAAAGAGGGAAATTTTTGGGGCTATTGATCACTTAAGTGCCACTAGATGAGGATTTATTTGTATATACATTTAGATCTTATGGTGAGCTAAATTAACGTCTCGAAAATGATTATGAAAATGCTAACACACATGCACATGGTGATGTTAGCACATTTGCGAAGACAGTGGATTCGGCACTTTTCGGGAAGTGAAACACCTATTTTCCACTACGCCAGAGGCAGAGATTCTCTCTAAGTCATCGCATCGTGGATAGAAACAAAGGTGAACGGAGGTCACTAGGGTGATCGGACGCTGAACCGGACGCAGTCTCGGCATAACTGGACGCATTCGGTTAGTGACAACAGCAGTCTGACGCGCGGACTGGGGTTTACCACCGGCGCATCTGGTCACTCACAGGACCAACGCGTCTGGTCAGGCGCCAGAGGGACATCGAACGCGAAGGGTCGATCGGATGTGGTGGCGCGTCCGGTTACGATCGACCGAACGCGTCTGGTCGTGAGCGGGTGCTTACTAGAATCGACCGGACGCTGGCATTGTGGCGTCCAGTCAGTTCAAGCGGTGCGTCCAGTTGTGTGGTCAGCAACGCGAATCAGTGGCGACGGGACACCTAGGCGCGTCCGATCAATTTTGATCGATGCATCTGGTCACTCTAATGCGTGAACAAGTACATTTAAGTGACCGTTACGATCGAACGAACGAGATTCAAAGCGAGACACGTGGCGTTCATCGGGGAAGTCATGCAAGCATGACCGGACACTATGTCCACGTCCGGTCACAACGACCGGCGCGTCCAGTCAGTGCGCAGGTAGCATCACTTTGTTTCTAACGGCTCTATCCTTTGGAGTTGCTTATAAATATGTGTTTGGCCGGTTTGGGGAGGTCTCTCTTAGAATTTTTTGACTCTCTAACATCTTCTTGAGCTGAGCACATCCCTTCCCACCCAACTCCCTTGCTTGATTGCCTAATCAAAGTGAGATTGAGTGATCTCAAGTGCATTTGCTTGTGAGTTTACATCTAGTTGGCACTTGGGTGTTCATTTGCTGCGGGATTCTTGTTTCTCTTGGTGGTTGTCACCACCTAGACGGCTTGGAGCAGCGGAGGAGGTCCGGCACGAGTTGGAGGTTGTTCGGTGACTTGTGAGGGGCTTTACACCTTCCGCGGCTAAGAGCCATAAGGTAGCTCTAATATATTGCGTGTGTTATTGAGTTACCTCACTAGCTGTAGGTTCTTGCGGCGCTCTTGTAGAGCTTGGGTGTGGATTCCCAATTAGCCACCGAACCACGTAGTGTTGGTCGACACAACGTGGACTAGTGTACCGGCAAGCACGTAAACCTCGGGAGAAAATCTTGGTGTCTCTCTTGATATTATGATTGATTGTCTCCCGGTGATTGGCTTCACATTGGTATTCTTCATTGGCTCACTTGCCTCTACACGTCGGTATAAAATCATCTTTCCATCGTTTAATTACCATATCTTTACCTTGTGTTTTAGCTTGTTTAGTTGTGTTTGTTGTTGTTGCTAGCACTCTAGGTAGTAGTAGTTGTAGCAACCTAGCTTGTGTGTGCTATAGAGACATTAGATAACTAGAATTACAACTAGGTGACTTGCTTAATACTTAGAGTTAGAGCAAACTGTATTTATCACCATTTGTGTTACTAATCCTTGCTCTAGTATTTTGTAGTGTTATAATTTAGGCTATTCACCCCCCTCTAGCCATTTTGAACCTTTCAACATAGCCAACTACGGTGGTGGTGTAGTTGTTGTTGTCGTTGGGGAGGCCGACCGTTGTAGTGGAGGCAATATGGCTAGTGGGGAAGCAGCACAACCAAGGAGGAGGACTGAGTGTAGGATAAGGATGAAGATAAGGTGATTTTTTTCATGAACCTAAAGGTATAAAGGTCATTTCAAGTCTTGTTATATTGTGTCCTATGGATAAAAAACATGGTTTCGGTGAAAAATGTAATAGAATGCTATATGTAGCACTACTACATATATTATTTTAGCAACAACTCTAATTGTTATAGAGAAGTCTCTATCAAAATCCACCTTTCAAATGCTTTCTGGGCCGGCCAGTCTATTCTAGAGATTTTTAGAGGTAATTTGGCTTGTAGCCGCCTCTAGAAATGGAGGCTTTTCTAGAGGCGGTTGACAATTTAGTCAGCTTGTAAAATTAGATGGAGCATAGTGAAATTCATAAAACAAGATGTTTGAAGATAAACTTTATATTAGAGTTGTAATACTCGAAAGCTCTACAACTTTGTAGTTAATTTACTTTTCCATTTAAAATCATTTAGGGGAAATTTTGTTTAAAATTTTGATAATTTGAAATTCAATATATTAACAATTTCTAAATAACCTCGATAGAGAAAGGACCTAAACTGAAGTCCTAGTACCCAAAGGGATATGCAACTTTATAGTTGACTACTTTTTATTTGAAATCATTAGTATCTAGAAATTCTATTTTAAGTTTTCATATTTTGAAATTCCTTTTTTAATTTATTAAATTACCGCAGATAAACCAAAATTATAGTACTCGAAGAGATGCACAACTTTATAGTTGACGAATTTTCACTTGAAATCATTTATGCTCAAAAATTCTATTTTAAGATTCTATTTTGAAATCTATATATTTTTTTAATTCTTCAAATTACCTCGGATGGAGAATTGACCTAGATTCAAGTTTTAATAATTGAAGAAATCTAAAGCTTTCTTGTTCATTTTTTAATTTAAATTCGTATAAGGTCTCATATATGAATTACAATATTTACTTATGAAAGCAACCCCACAAAAAATGCGTGACTTGTGACATTCTATAGAAAAGGATGATGGAATGGTTGAGAGCCCTAGTTCTGTTGCCAGCCAAGGTGCAATAGATTGCATGGTTGGATTTAAGATAGATAGCCCTGCTATCAAAAAGGAGAACTCTAAAGCGATTATGATTCTCTAGTGCCATTAGATGATGACTAATAAGTACATCTGCATTAGACCTAATGTTGTGGTGAAGAAGTAAGCGAAAAGCTTTTAAACGTTTCGAAAATACTGTATTAGATGATGACTAACATGTACATGTGCATTAGACCTAATGTTGTGGTATAGAAGTGAAAAGCTTTTTAAAAATGTTCTGAAAATATTTGTACATACAAAACGAGATTTATTTATTGAGTTCTTCATAAAGAACGTCTTGGTGCAGCACAGCCAATACTCCGCATAGACTGCAGGATCTTCACCGCACTGTCCATGCCCAATTGCCCATAAATAATCTTGTGGTTCTATGTGATTGAACAATTCATCAGAAAAGTAGGGGGGCGAGACCTAGCCATTGAACACGCTCACAAACATGGCTACGCGAGGGTTTTTTAGGAAATGTCTAAAAAAACTATATTTAGCAACCACCGGCGGAACCCCAATCACTACAATTGTTGAACACCAACTTAAGGAACAAGTACTGAAGATCGAATACACTGGAAACAGAGCTTGGGATAGGGAAGCAGAGCAAGGGAATCGAGGAGTTACTGACTAGAGGTACATCAGGAGAGATGCTTGAGGTAGAGGGAGGGACAAAGAACAGGAGCTGAGAGGAGGAACGAATGAGTATCTGTTATCAATAGTTTTCACTAGAAAAATGCGCGGCGTTACCGCACAGTAGAACCTCTAAATGTAGGAAATATAATAATGGCATGTAGTGTTTATTTTTTACTTTAGCAGTGTAGCAATATTAATTTAGGATATTGACATATTAGGTGTATCGAATTACGCAGTGGCCTATAGACTTGTCATATTTGGTTTTTATCAGTGGGCAATCGGTTATGAGAATGCATGATTACAAATGACTTTGGTTAGAATAGAAGCATCCTTTTGTTTTTACTGTATCAGATTTTCAGTGTGGTTTGTTGGACCCAATGTTTGTTTGTATTGAAATTAATGATTGTATTGTAAGTCTGCATTGTGCAATGACCCAATTGGGGTTATTTTTTGAAATTATACCCTTATTAAGATTATTGAGTATGATATATATTTGTATATATTTTATATAATTTGAATGATGTAGTGTACAGTGAAGGAGGCGATGCGTGCTTAGCTGTAGGGTTGTGTATAAATTTATTATATTTAATGTTTATCGGTGGGATAATCTATGATTCCAAACAACTTTGGTTTAAGTAGAACTGTTTACGTAGGTATATTTATGCGCAGCACTTAATTATTTTGCGGACCAAAATTTTTTGTTGGTTTCATGTGGATTTGAGGCTATGTTAATCGTAATCAGTTAATCACTTTTGAGCGAATGTTTGAGTGATACATTAGTTTAGACACTGAAATATAACTATCACATCTATGGAATCTGTAAACCATAGTAGGAAAAAACCTGTAGGGCTGAGTACCTCGTTTCCGAAGATAAATACTTCCTCCATACCCGAAATTCTTGACGTTTATGACATGATTGTGGTAATCAAGGAGTGATTAAGTTAGTTTTCCATATCTGCCCCTAATAAATATGGTTACGGGTGCCCTCTGTACGAGAAAGTAAACTAGCTCAACTGGCTAGTGCGCGGAGGCTTGAGTGTTGCGTCTCAGGTTCGATCCCCGGCGGCCATAGCTTTTTTTGTTGCCCCCTTCATTTTGCATGCGATTGGGCGTGCATGGCACTGTTTGCCCGGATGGCAGTGTGGCGCATTCGCGTTTGAATCTACCTGTACTCCTGGCGCGCGCGGGTGGATGGAATCGCTTGGACGCCTGCATTTTCGCTTGGCGCACGCGCATGCTTGTGCATTTTTGCGTTTGGGCGCGTTTCAGATTCGTGTTTTGCCTGCGCGCTAGTTTGGCTGATGGTTTACAGATGTCTTAGGAAGGTAAGGTTTCCAAGTGAGGGAGAAATTGGACCTACTACACATTGATTTGTGAGGTTAAGAGAAATAACACGGCGTGGAGTTTTGAGCCCAAGACACCCTCCCGGTTGCAAAAATGGTTGCTGTCGTTCCAGGACCTCAAGGCTTGTTTTGGGTCGAGACTGATTGTGTTTTTGAATTCTAGTAGCGACAGCCTATCTGTCTCATTTCCACTTATGGAACAGCACATGAAAACTTGTGCACTGAAAGCCATGAGCACCAAGAGAAACTGTCCGGTTCCGGCCATAGTAGTAACCATCATGGATATTTAGCTACCTGGGTCAAATGTCAAAACAAGTGAAAATAATCTTAGATTTTTTCCTACTAGAGTTCTGTTAAGTTTTTTTTTCCAAACTGGAGTAACATTTTAGATATTGAATTAGCATTGCCATATAGGAGTAGAAAGAAGGAAAAAGAAAACCTTTTTTTGTTGTAGAGGAGTAGCTGAATGATGTCTTCTTATTTCTTCATCACCAGCTATTCCTCCTGTCTTCTTTCGTCCAGCAGTGTTGTAGTTGAACAAAAGTGCAAATTTCCACTGGAGGATCAGTGGATGATTGCCAACTACAACTCTCACTTCCAAAGGAAGGAAACCAGATTTTGAAGTACGGCCTGCAGTTCAGACTTGAGCATGCGTTTGAAAACTTCAGCGTTTCTGGAAAAAACAAAGGCCTAAAGTATCTCGAATCTGAGAACAGGGCGTCTATCTAGATACTGTTAACATATCTGATCTGCTCCAACTACAAACTAATTTTCTGATCAGCAAGTGACTCGAACCAAGGGAACTGTTAAAAAAACACAGTGACCTTCAGGCTTCAATCGATGGCTGCAATGCCGGCATGTGAAGCTTGGATAGCCGTCCAACTGCAGTTTGCAGTGTAGCGGTGTAGCCGGATCGACGAGCGCTGCCCACCAGCCGGAACTGGAAATGGCACGGCGATTCGGCGAAGCAGCGCCGAGCCCCGATGGAGCGAATAGACGATTACTCTGTTGTTACTTGGTTTGGTGCTCCCTGCTCCGTAGATATAGACTCGCAAGTTGGGCTCACTTGACGCGCCGGTCAGTCAACAGGCCAAATCAGCTTTCATGCTAGTTGCTTCTATCTTTTAAATAATTTGATTTGACACGACAGCCCTGCCAGGGGGCCTGCCCCTAGACGGCTGCTCAGGTGTCGTATTAGGCGTTTGAAGGATTGAAAGGTTTGCAAAGCTTGTGGGTATTTGGCTGACCAACCGATTCGATTATAGATACAGTTCTGCTAATTGGGACAGATTTGAAAAGGATGATGGAATGGCCCCACTAAAGTGATTGCTGCCTAGTAATACCTTCTGTGGATTTTGTAGACCCAAGCCATTCAGGAAGCGCACCTGAAAACTGGTTCACATCCAGTGATACGATGAGCAAGTTGCCAAGGTTTGCTATGCCAGGAGGAAACTCCCCTGACAATTGATTCTCTGACATGTATAGATACTGGAGCTGACTGGTAAGGTTGCCTAACGAAGCTGGTACATGCCCTCGTAGGCGATTCCTGGTCACCGAGAAATCGAACAGCTCGGAGCAGTTAGCCAAGCTGTTAAGAAACTCCCAGTCTTGTTTGCTCTCTGCCTGCAGCTGATTGTATTCAAGGTTCAGCATTTCCAGCCTTCTCAGTCTGCCAATTGTGCTCGGCAGTCGGCACCACCCCACTGAAACTGTTCCTGGACATCTCAATGTAGGACAGACCGGAAGCATTTGTTGTCAACGAAGGCGGAATATGCCCATGAAAGAAGTTGACGGGCAGCTCAAGCAGCAGGAGGTTGCGCAGCGCACTGCCGAGGTCAGTTGGCACCTCTCCACCCAGCAGATTCAGACGAAGGCTGAGGTCAGTGAGGGCAGAAAGGTTCATGACGGCCTGTGGAAACCCGCCTGACAACTGATTGGCGCCCATGTAGAGCTGCTGCATATTGGACAGTCTGGCAAACTCATCTGGGATGTTTCCCGCAAAGTTATTTGATACGCAGCTGATCACAGTGAGCGCTGTGATGTTGGAGAGCGATGCAGGGATGCCTCTACTGAGACTGTTAACTGAAATCTGCAGCTGGCGAAGGCCAGTCGGCAGTTCTTTTGGGAACAGCCCAACAAGACCGTTCCGGTGCAGCCACAGCACCCTGAGGCTGGAACAGTTTGTGAAACTCGGTATCCTCCCCTGCAGCGTGTTGTTGCTCAGGAACAGGTACCGGGAAGTACTTTTTTTTAGGATGGAGGAAGTATTATGTGTTTATAGAAATATAATAATGACAGTGATATGGAAGCAGGCAGCCGTGGACGACGCGACTCTGCTACAGATTATTTTTTAGGCAAGCTTTAGTGCAGTCACTACCGGAAACAGCGCCTTTGCCGAGTGCAATTTGCTTTGCCGAGTGTCAAATATCGGACACTCGGCAAAGAGCTTCTTTGCCGAGTGCCGCACTCGGCAAATAAAAACACTCGGCAAAGAAATCTTTGCCGAGTGCCAGACACTCAGCAAAGCCCGGCACTCGGCAAAGACGGACGTAGGTGACGGCGGTCACCCTTTTGCCGAGTGCCAACCGTTAGGCACTCGGCAAAGATTTTTGTTTTTTTTTTGCATTTTCTTTGCCGAGTGTCGTGGGGTTGGCACTCGGCAAAGACCTTCTTTGCCGAGGGGAATAATCTCTTTCTTATTTCTTTCTTATTTCTTTCACATGACGACTAGGAACGGGCAAATCAAGAATTTCACTTCGAATTCCGGACCTCAACATCCTGCTGCTCATGGTGTTTCACGATCAGTATTGGAAATGAACGGAGAAGTGGTGGAACGTGCGGAACCACATATTGGATCACTCCAGTGCGGCACGAAGCCGCTGACGCTGAGTAGGCTCCTATGCCGCTAGCACGGTGGAGTAGCGCGTCATGAGCACCGGGCAAAGGGACGGTTGAGCAACTCAAGCGAACCGCTCTACCTGACTTTGGATAAAGATAGAAGGGAGAAGGTTGTGAAGGTGGCCTCAGGCTCGGCACTCGGCAAAGAATTTTGTTTTTTTTCTTTTTGCGCCCAAAAATTTTCTGCAGCCCTCCTACAGTACCTGCAACTACTTGTTCAAATTTAGTCCATTTTTTAGGCCTTTAGCTATATTTAGTTAATTTATTTCGTTTAGTTGAATTTTATCAGAAAAGGCAAATTTGAACTGCAGGTGCATGGAATAATGGAATTTAATGATTCAAAAAATGATATTCATGTTATTGAGTGTAGTGTGAGGCTGTGTCCAGGAACTCACCCGAAATATCGAACATCTTGTTCACGAAACATGACCAGGAATTTGCGGGCGAATTATTTGTAAATTATATAAAATGCAAACGAAGTCTGAAAATCATGAAACTTGTCGAGATGTCGTGATATCGTATGTGGAGGCCGTGACAAAAATTTGAGAAGGTTTCATACACGTTGTCACGTACGATGCTTACAAACCAGGACATCTCCATATGCGATATCTTATAACACATGTGGAGATGTCCTGGTTTGTAAGCATCGTATATGACAACATGCACGAAACCTTCTTTAATTTTTATCATAACCTGCACATACGATATCACGATATCTGGACAAGTTTTATGATTTTCGGACTTCGTTTGTATTTTATAGAATTTTAAAACAATTCGCCAACAAGTCTGTGGTCATGTTTCGTGAACAAGATGTTCAAAAATTCGGGTCCGTTCCTGGATATGGCCTCACAATACACTCAATAACATGAATATTATTTTTTAAATCACTAAAATCTATTATTCTAGGCACCTACAGTTCAAATTTTTATTTTCTAAAAAAATTCAAGTAAATGAAATAAATTAACTAAATATAGCAAAACAACAAAAAAATGCACCAAAATTTAACATGTAGTTGCAGGTACTGTGGGAGGTTTACAGAAAAATTTTGGGTGCAAAAAGAAAAATAAAATAAAATTCTTTGCCGAGTGCTGAGCTTGGCACTCGGCAAAGAAGGTCTTTGCCGAGTGCCGGGCTCCTGACACTCGGCAAAGAAATTGCAAAAAAAAAAGAAAAATAGTCTTTGCCGAGTGCCACACTTGAAGCACTCGGCAAAGAAATTAATCTGGTTTTTTTTAAATACGGTGTGCGTAAAAGCCCCCAACCCTAACTCTCCCGCACGCGAGACACACACGCACACAGCTGCCGCCGCCGCCACAGCTCCGCCCACCGCCCGCCCTCCGCGCCGCCCCAGATCCGCCCCGCCTTGAAGGGCCAAACCGCCCTTCTTCTCCTTCTCCTCGTGCTCCGCTTGACTCCTCGCGCCAATTCCGGGGAACAGGCCATGCCGGGAGATGGGGGAGCAGCTGGAAGGGCGATGTGGGTTTGCGCGGTTCTTGCGGCGCTCCCATTTCTAGCGGCGGCGGCGGAGGCGGAGGCGGAGGCGGCGGGGAGGTACCGCGTGGTGTTCAATTTCGGGGACTCGCTGGTGGACGCCGGCAACCTGGTCACGGAGGGCATCCCGGACTACCTCGCCACCGCGCGCCTGCCCTACGGCTAGACCTACTTCGGCTACCCCACCGGCAGATGCTCCGACGGCCGCCTCGTCGTCGATTTCATCGGTAAATTTCGCCGATTCTTGGCTTCTGTAACATTTCTCGTGCGTGCGTTCTTGGGAGGTGCCTCTGTTCGGAATTCGATGGGTTTTGGCCCTCTGCTTCTGCAGCGCAAGAGTTCGGCCTCCCGCTGCTGCCGCCGTCCAAGGCCAAGAACGCCAGCTTCGCGCAGGGCGCCAACTTCGCCATCACCGGCGCCACCGCGCTCGACACCGACTTCTTCCAGAAGCGGGGGCTCGGCAAGACCGTCTGGAACTCCGGCTCCCTCTTCACACAAATCCAGTGGCTGCGTGACCTCAAGCCATCGCTCTGCAGCTCCGCGCAAGGTACACCCGACCCAAGAATGCAAATTCCATCGATCCTTGGTTGTGAAGAATGCAAGGAGTTCCTCGCCAAGTGCCTGTTTATCGTAGGTGAATTTGGTGGAAATGACTATAACGCCCCGCTGTTCGCCGGCAAGGACCTCAAGGAGGCATACAAGCTGATGCCCCATGTGATTCAAGGCATCTCCGATGGAGTTGAAGTAAGAATTGTGTCTTCGCTTCGCTGCTACTTGGTGTGCTTACTGTGGATTGTTCTCTAATTCCCTTGTATGTGCCCTGCCCTGCCTGCAGCAATTGATTGCCGAGGGGGCAAAGGATTTGATTGTGCCCGGAGTGATGCCATCAGGTTGCTTTCCAGTCTACTTGACCATGTACACTGACCCAAAGGAAGGGTATGGCTCGCGCACCGGCTGCCTTAAGCGATTCAACACATTCTCTTGGGTGCATAATGCAATGCTCAAGCGCGCACTGGAGAAGCTCCGAGAGAAGCACCCTGGTGTGAGGATCATCTATGGCGATTACTTCACGCCAATCATCCAGTTCATACTTCAGCCCAAGAAATTTGGTGAGCTCCTCAGTTTTCTATATGCGTTACCATTATAGCCATAGCAATCTGATGTGGCAAAGGATAAGCTTTTTACGGCTAATTGTCAGAGAAAGGTCTAATGTTACATAGTTTTAATTCAACTTCACAGCAGAGTCAAACTATCACCCTTGCGTTCTAGTGAGATGCAATAGAATTCAGATCATACTTTATAGTTTACGAAGTACAAATATCGGAATCAAGTTATTAAGTTGTCTTGTAGCATCTCTTATCCTATTCCAGCACGACTAGTTATTAAGGATGGAGTTATGTTACATACTGTATGTTAGAACTGCCTGTTCTTATTTGCTACACATAACAAAAGGCCATCTTGAAACAAAACATATACGGAAAGGTTTATGTTTGTTGTGTACCATTTGCAAGAGCATCTTAAACTGATTGTCAAAAAACTAAAGAGCTGTAAAGATATAGACATACTTTGAAGTGGGAGGTACATGTACTAGTGAATTGGTAGTTTCATCCGTGCTAGTTTACTTTGCAGTTTATCACATTGCTGGCTGCATTGTTAGAGTATATCTTAACTTTTACGACCTTTAATAAGTACCTGCTATGCATGTCAACAGGTTTTATCAATGTGCTATTTCTCCAATGTCACTGAAAGCCATCAGAGATGCTGCATATGAAAGGATGGCCCAGGCGCAGCAAGGTACTCTGCCAGTATTTCTTTGAATTATGCCTATTGTTCTGCGTTCTGCCTGTAGTAAGTAGCGTTGTTCTCTAACCTGCACGGTGTATGTATGAACAATGCTAATTTTCAATGTTCCAGTCCGATGTAGTATGAATTAGAATGCTAGACTAATGTTTCTGTGTTTCAGCCCGATGTAATATGAATTAGAGTCTGAGGCCGGCTTCTACATTTTTCTTTGTATATCAGATGATGAAACCTCGAAACAATCTTACGACACCTTCTGTTACAGTGGCTAGTAGCTCTGTGAGTGAGAAGACAATTCTTTTCTAACGATACTGCAATTTGCTCTTTGATATAGATCGTCGGCCCCTTCGCTGTGGTCCACGAAACCCTACCTATCTGTCCTCAGCTTCTCGATATGGTTTCTGAGGATAGAAGCACATACAGCGTCTCCGGCAATCTCAGACACTCTTGCATGAATTTTCAGAGGCTGTGAGATTTGGAGGGGGTGAATTTTTGTTACTACCACACTTTTATTTGCGTTCTGTAGGGTGTGGCCTGCTCGGTTCAACTGGATCTTCAGAGCAGAAAATTATTGCGCCATATATCTGAGCATGTGACCATGTCAATGATACTTTTCCCCTTGATTTCTTACTGTGCATCCCTGGTAATTTCTGGTTTATTGTTTGGATCTTGGTCACTTGCAATGACGAGTGCACTTTTGTCTTGTGTTATATTTTAATTTGAGGGAATGGGCTGCTGTCGTGATGATTACATCATATATATTCTGTTTAGTGTTTGATGCAATGTTCATGGCCTATCTTTGAATGTTAGATTTTGCAGAGCACTTGCACCTTATTACCTCCTTTTGAGCCTCTGATACTACTCAAGTCGGTCTCATGGATTACCTTTATTTATTTTCTATCTCTCTCTTACATAGTTACATAGTTCTGTATTTGTCAATCTTTGGAGATTTCCTGGTACAAACTCAAAAGTCTGAAACCTGCATTTATAGATGAATATCATGTCCACAGCACGCTACTACTATACACAATGTTCTACCTTTTTTTTTTACATCTGATTCACATGTAGTAACAGGTTGAGCCCTTCCTGTTTTTGACAGTGGCCATGCAGAAATTAGCAGAGTGCAGGTGCCTACCTACAGATCTTTCATCTGAATAGTAATAGTTTCTTTATGTTCATACATGTATACAGCTGTTGCGGTGGAAAAACCATAAACTAAATGCTGGAATTGCATGTGGAGATGACATTTCATTCGTATTTTCATGTGTGTACCCGCTATATTCATAACCCTAAAGGTTCACAGGTTTAAGATTAGATGGACCCACGGAAGTTCAGTGCATGGATAGGTGAACCTCCAAATGGTTGTTATTCTCAAGCTAATTGCTCCTTTATAAATATAGTTTTCTTTTTATCTGACATCATGGTTCCATCAATTCATTTTGTTACCATGTACTGCCAAGTAGTTGTGTTACTGATTTAAATCCAGCAGGTCAGCATGTACTTCCTTCTTTGATTTGCATTACTTTATGTACTGTACACTTTCCTTTCAGCCAATGTCATCGTCATCCGCATACCTTTACTTTCATTACAAACAATTTCGCTTCATTGTACCCAAGCGGTTAATTTCATTGCCTGTGGTTTTTCCCTTTGTAGGCTATGCGGACATTTAAAGATGATTTGGTGCTGACAGTTCCTGGTTATATGTTGAGGCTATGGGCATTGCAAACTTTGCAACTTACTGAATGTAAGTAGTCCTGAAGACTACCTAAATGTCAGCCAATAGTTATCTAATCTATTGATTGCATGCGTCTTTAAAATCTTGTTGGCATTAATCAAACTGTGTTTTGCTTACTTATTGTAATTATCTATAGTGAGGGGAAAAAGCCTCTCTATCCAGAGACTGATTTTGACTGTCATCTTACGCTTTTTTTATCTATAGTGAGGGCAAATAGTGAGGGCAAATAGTATTGTGACAATGTCAGCCTACATAGAGGCAGCTGGTGAGAACTTCTTCTATTTCCTTCAATGATCTATAAACAACTCCGTTTACTGTAGCTTCCAACTGATCTGTAAACTGAATGAAAAATCATTTAACTGTTTACAGATCAGTTCCAAAATCACCGCTGTTTCTTTCAAATTCTGACATGCTTCTTTATGTTTATCTTTAGGCTGAAAACATTTCCATGCTACCTACATCAGCAGGTGGGTGCTTATGATAAGTATTGCTTCCTGAGCACAATAACCTCATGGAAGTACCTATGGCTCAAGCACAAAAAACGGAAGCCTATGCTACCATCATATGTTTGACTATGCAGTTTTACATTTTTATACAGATGTTAAAAGATTTTCAACATAGATACTATTTTTATGGTGTGAAACCTTCATTGTACAGATGATGTCCTCCCTTGAAACATATCTAGAGTAGGTACCACTCATCAGTTGTTAAACATTGTTATCCTCTAATTTGCATGTACCGATGCCTTCTTATATTGACATGCCTGGTTATGCAATCTATTTTGATATTATAGACACATGACTACATACATAGGCGATTGGGCAGCCACATCTGACAGCACCACTTTGCTAAAAAAAACTCCCAGCACCACCCCAGTCACATAAATTTTAGCTTCAGGTTTTACAAAAGCATCTTAGGCATTCTGTGGACTGATCCCTACCAGCTACATTTAGGAATCCAAACAGGCCCTAAAAGCATCTCAATGTTTGCCCAGTTTCATGCATGTCATGATCAACTCTTGCCATTCCTAGAGTTCTTGCTATAAAATATCTATATCTAATGTGAACTTTCGTCCCAAACTTAAATCTGTATTTCGCTGTTTGTAAACTCAGCCTACCACCTATCCAAAGGACACGTCAGTAGGCATGGCCTATTCATGGTGTCAAATTTTAGAGTCAACTTCACTCAGGGTAAATTCTAGAGAGGTTACTGCTTGTGATCTCACAGGTTTGAATGCTTGTGTGAAGCTTCCTTGACATGTGAAGCCTTGTTAAGTATATGCTGGCAGAATTCCCAGCTTTGCCGAGTGCCAGGGCTAGGGCACTCGGCAAAGAAATTACAAAAAAAAATTTAAAAATCTTTGCCGAGTGCCTCCCCGATAAGGCACTCGGCAAAGAAATTATAAAAAAAAATAAAAAATATTTGCCGAGTGCCTCTCCGATAGGGCACTCGGCAAAGAAATTACGAAAAAAAATTAAAAAATCTTTGCCGAGTGCCTCCCCGATAGGGCACTCGGCAAAGAAATTACGAAAAAAAATGAAAAAAATCTTTGCCGAGCGCCTCCCTAACAGGGCGCTCGGCAAAGAAATTACGAAAAAAAATAAAAAATCTTTGCCGAGTGTCTCCCTGGCAGGGCACTCGGCAAAGAAATTATGAAAAAAAAAATTAAAAAATCTTTGTCGAGTGCCTCTAACATGACACTCGGCAAAGCATGCGCTGACGGAACCGGCGCCGTCACAGTCACTTTTCTTTGCCGAGAGCCGTGTTTACACTCGGCAAAGTCTTTGCCGAGTGCCCGATAAAAGGCACTCGGCAAAGAATTCTTTGCCGACGCATTTTTTACCGGAGGCTCTTTGCCGAGTGTATTAGGCACTCGGCAAAGCGCCCGAATCCAGTAGTGAGTGTCTAATCTTAGAGCTGATCCTTATAAAAAAAATTCTTAGAGCTGACGTACGTAGATTATTGGCGAGGGCCACCCATATATATGCGTAGTGTACTAGTACTTCGTGGTTTTAATTAGTCCGGCACTCCGGCCGCCATATATAAGAAAGGCACGTCTGAACAGACACTACAGTTGCAACCTGAGGAGAGGCTTAATAATAATTAAAAAGAAAAACATATGCTGATACATGACAAAAGGGTCGCTCGTCACAAAATGGACATGATGGACAAGAACAAGGGAGCCAGGTCTCGCTGCTCCCATTTCAATAGTAAGAAACTTTTGTTTTATAGCACCGAAAGATCATAAAAATAAATCAAGGCTACAACTTAGAAGGAGCTGGCATCGTGAGGATCCCGTCATGAACGGCACCGATGAAGCTCCACGTAAGAGCAAGTTTAAAAATACAGCCGGCTGCTGCCTATAAGGTTTCTTTGCAGCATTTTCTCAATTCACCTTTATAATAGTTAGCTCTTCAGTATTAATACATGGTCCACTTATCTCTCATAAAGTTTCTTGGTTATTATGCTTAAACCGGCTGTAAGCTTATAACCCGCTTTTACTCTATCTCCTCCATCTTAGCATTTAGCCAGTTTACAACCTGTTATTATACTTGTGGGGTGTTTGTTTCCTTTCGGCAAAAGTTTAATCCCTGTCAAATCGAATATTTGGTTACTACTACCTTCAGTTCATTTTATCTGGCGCACACACATATCGAGATTCAAACTTTAAAAACTTTGACTAATAATTAAGCTAACATTTTTTAACTATTATAATACAAACTTTATATGATTAGATTAGTAAGGAATTATACTATCCAATGGTTATAATATTATAAGCATAAATAATATAATATAATGCAAATGAATGGTCAAAGTATAATCTAGGAGACTGTTTCATTCTAACTTACGCCAGATAAAATGGACCGGAGGGAGTAGGTAGGAGTATTAAATATAGACTAATTACAAAACTAATTACACATGTGGACGCTAATTTGCGAGACAAATCTATTAAGCCTAGTCCATGATTTGACAATATGGCACTACAGTAAACATATGCTAATAATGGATTAATTAGGCTTAATAGATTTGTATCGCGAATTAGCATCCATCTGTGTAATTAGTTTTATATTTTACTTATATTTAGTCCTCTTAATTAACATCTGAATATTCGGTGTGACAAGTACTGAACTTTAGTCCTAGATCCAAACACCCCACTAAAGAGGAAATGGTTGTCCATTGGCCTCGTTCACGGCATGGTCCGCATCCTTTGGCCCACTTGATGTGATGCCATCCACTTGGGCCACCTACAGGCGGTAGGGCCCGGTGGGGGGCGTGGGAGTGTAAGGGTAGAGGATGTGAATGGTGGCTCGTCAGTGGTTACAAAGGCAAAGGAGGAGGCACGACCACCAATAAAAGAGGAAACGTGGCCAACTAGGGTGACGGTGTAGTTGTCGTTGGAGATGGCTGAGCATTGCAGGGAGGCAACACAACCCAAAAAAGGATTGAGTGTAAGATAACAGGATATGGATGAATATGAGGTGGTTCTTTCCACGAGCCTAAGTGTCTGTTTGAATGGACTAGGAATTAGTCCGCCTGTTTGGATGCTAAGGGGCTAAAAATTAGTCAACTAGTTGTTAGTTCTATAGATCCAAACAGGGCCTAACACTGCTAGAAATATCCACCTCTATGATAAAAATCTTAATGACGAATTCGAAACTGTCATAGAAGATCGCTTTCTATGACAAATATTTACATTTCGTCATAGATCATTGGTAACGATTCTCCAACATAACCCTCCTTATCTATGACGAAATCAGACATCGTTATACAAAAACGTTATAGAAAAACACCAGGTTTCGTTACAGATCACTCGCGTGACTATTTCCTGCTCATTTGTGACAATCTTCTTTAGAACTGTGACGACCAGAGCTTCGTCATTGAACTAATTACACATCTGAGACGAACAATCTTTGAACTGTAATGAACGGCACTTCGTCATAAATCTCCACACGGTCCTTTCTCCATCCGACGTGTAACTATGGGACCTGTAATTAATCATCCGTGACATGAATTCGTCATAAAGTCTCCGCTCGGTCCTTTCTCCATCCGACATGTACCTGTTGGACCTGCATTTACTCATCCGTGACGCTTGCAATTCGTCATAAAAGTCTTCGCTCGGTCCTATCTCCATCCAACGTGTACCTGTAGGACCCTTCTCCATCCGACATATGGGACCCGATGGCTTACGTATCACGTGTACCTGTGAGACCTTTGCAATTCGTCATAAAAGTCTTCGCTCGGTTCTATCTCCATCCAACTTGTACATGTGGGACCTTCTCCATCTGACCTATGGGACCCGATGGCTTACGTGTCATGTATACCTATGAGACCTTTCTCTATCTGCATCTGACCTGTGGGACCTAACAGCTTGCGTGTCACTTGTACCATATGTGCCGTCGGGGTTTAATTTATCAAAAAAAAGTTCTGATACCTGGGAGTCGAACCCGGGATCTGAACCAAGGAATGAAACATCTTTACCAATGTCTATGTGGATGTCTTATAGGTTGACATAAATTGGATATCCCCTGCAAGTGGAAACAAATCTGTGCCCGCTACACTAGCGGCGGCGGAGGCGGAGGATCCCGGTCTGTTGTGGTGGCTCAAGCATCCTTTTGGTGGAGTGGCGGGGCTCTCCCGGTGGAGCATGGTGGCATTGGCGTCCATGTGATCAGGTGTGTGCCGCGGTAGAGGTGGCTTGTAGCCGAGCCATGCCAGTTTGTAAAACAAATGTATGTGTACCTTCTTTTGTGATTATAAGATTGTACTTAATTTTTTACATGATAAAGTAAAGTACACAAAAAGAAAGGCTACTATGTACGAATTTCAATTGAAATCAATGCTTTTATCACATAAAAATAGAAAACTAGACTATCCCATAGTATGATATGAATAAATTCACAGATTAGTGCTCTCGATCATTGTATGCTTTGTTCTAATGCTAATTTTGCCATTGTCCACCCAATGGTCTAAACTCTAACTGAATTTGCATACTTTTGCTGCAATAGATGGACAGAACCTAGATTAGCGATGGGTTACCATTCTCGGACACATTCACCGCAGGAGTCGAAGAGTTCATGAATAAAAAAATAGATAAACAATACGGTTTCGTAAAAAGTGGAATAGGATTCTATATTTAGCACTACAAGAGATAAGGTTTTTTTAATTAGCATCAACTCTTCCTCCGTTCAAAATGGTTTCTGTGCCGGTCTGTCTCTAGACATATTTAGAGGTGGTTCGGCTTAGGGCCGTCTCTTGAAATGGAGGAATTTCTAGAGACGGTTGGCAATTGGGCCCGCTTCTAAAAATAGACGGAGCAAAATAAAATTCATAACTTTTTTAAATCAAGATGTACAAAGTCAAACTTTATATTAAAGTTGTAGTACTCGAAGGAATCTGCCATTTGTAGTTGACTACTTTTTCATTTAAAATCATTTAGTGTCCAGAAATTTTTGTTTTAGATTTTCAAATTTTGAATTTTTTTAATTTATTAAATTTGTTCAGATGGAAAATCAACCTAAACCAAAATTATAGTACTCGAAGAGATACACAACTTTATAGTTGATGGATTTTCACTTGAAATTATTTGGGGCTCAAAAAGTCTATTTTAAGATTAACGATTTTTAAATCAATATTTTGTTTAATTTTTCAAATGACCTCGGTTGGAGAATTGACCTAAATTGAAGCCGTAATAATTGAAGAAATCTAAAACCTTCTTGTTCAAAATTTGTTAAGTTAATTTTGTATAAGGTCTCAAATATGAATTACAATATTACCTTAAGTGAATGCAGAAGAAAAACATTAACTACTTAGTCACAGGTGACTTTAAGACGCATTGGTTAAGAAAGCAACTCATGACTCTTGGGGTCGTGAGTTCAATCCCCTGCGGCTGCATGTGTGTGTGTATAGGACAAAAAAAAATGTGACTTGTGACTTCCCATAGAAAAGGACGATGGAATGGTTGAGAGCCTAGTTCTGTTGCCGGCATCAGCAGGGGCGCGGATTATTCACTGAGTTCTTCATACAGAACGTCTTGTCTTGGTGCAGCACAGCCCAATATGGCTACATGAGTGTTTCTTTGGTAGGAGGCGTGTAAAAAATAGATAACTAAAGAATAGGATTTAGGGCCTGTTTGGATCCATTAGCACTAAAACTTAGCCACCAAATAACTAATAGCTGCTAATTTTAAGCATAGGGTTGTATGGATTCACTTGCTAATAGGTTGTTGGATAGTAAGTTGAAGGGTGTTCCCCCAACATAGAGTGGCCACTTTGTCATCCACCAGTGAAATTAAAACCCGCTGGGTCAACTAAAATGTCCAGGGGCACTTCATCTTCATCAGACAATATTTCAGGAGATTTTGGTGGTTGAGGAGGATGAACTTCAGCATCGCCTCCTGAACATTGTGGTCCCCATTATTTTCCGTCAGAGGTTCCAGATTCAGATTTAAAAAAAAACATTCTCTACTGGCTGCAGCAGATCATGAAGTCAAGTCCAACAAGTTGAGCTTTACTGGTAAAGTTTGGAACTAGATTGACAATCACCTCTTCAAGATTAGGTAAATCAGCTGGCTCATTGTTCAAGTCAATGTCAATTTGTCCAGGCTGGGCTTCCTAGTCCCCAAGGATGATTTGGGCCGGTGGGGCAGGCCAAGGATCCCAACCCACAGCAGCATCAGGAGCCTGATGTACGGGTTGGTGAAGATGTGGCCAATGAACATTCTCCTTATTGTTTGGGGCATAAGGACTAGGCCCACCTTGTCCGAGGCCAAAGAAATCAAAAGGCACTCCTTCACCAACTTGGTTTGGTCAGGATTGGCATTCTTCTCAGGTGGGCCAACACCCACAAATTCATGTTGAATGATCTCACATTGAGTTGTCCATGACTTGCCCTCAAAACACTGATATTCAGAGAACACTATGAAATGGGGTACTTCTTAGAGCCCAGTGACTCAAAGCACCCTGAAGATATGATCCAATTAAGATAGACGTGGCACTTAATGGGGCACCGGCAATGTTCCCTATTGTTATTATAGGGGATAGGCATCGAGTGCAACACTTAGAAAAAGACAGTCTGCTAGTCGGAAATTGAGTTTGAAAGAGGAGTAGGATTCTGGGAAACCGGAGGGGAGTCCACCAGAACCAGGCTTGAAAGAGTAGGATTCTAGGACACAGCACGGTAGTCCACCAGGACCAGGCATGAAGGCACATTGAGATGAAGCTTCCACGCTTTATATTCCTAATGATGATATACCTTAGCAAGTGGTTACTTGCTTCCACGCTTTTCCTTTGGATAAAGCATCTGCATACTCATCTCTGAATTAGTGTTCGCTACCTTTACTCTAGCTCTGATATGATGACAATGTAAGACAGACACATTGGGCTAGCTTGACTCTGGAATAGGCAAACACGTTCCTTACTTGTCCATGCATCCAGCTCAAACTAAAGCAAAACAAAATCCACCTCACAAGATTTGGTGCGGCATATAGTTCCTTGCTGGCTTGCTAGCTCGTCTCTAGGCGCACAGGCGATGGCGACTGCCGCTGCCGAGACAACGTCGCTGCCTGCGTTCATCGACTCACTACCCGCGATGCAGTCTATCGACGCCCTGGACCGCGACGCCGCCGAGGAAACGGTGATTGCACGGAGTCCATCCATGCTGGCAGCAGAGTTTGCCTGCCAGGTCTCGGCGCCACTCAAGACGCCGCTGATCAAGGCATTGCCTCGACGCCGCAAACGTCGTTCGCCGCCGTCCTCCATCCGGCGCAGCGGCCGCCTCGCGGCGAAATGTGGCTGACGTGCTTCGAACGCGACGCTCCAGGCCCAGAAGGTGCTGACCTCCAAGTGGGACCCGAGCTCGGCCGCTCGTCCGCAGCGTTCCAAGGAAATCATCGCGGCTTGCAAGATGGCGTTCAAGAGCCCTCTGGACACCGTCAAGAGGGAGGCACTGCGTGAGCTGCTACAGTTCGACCTATCTGGGATTGAATGCATGTTCGAAGAGGCATGCTAGACGCCGTGAGTCGCAACAGAGTTTATCGATGCCTAGTGAAAATATTATGATCCGGAACGTACGCAGCTTGAACGCGCGTGCCTGTCGCAACACGGTCAGGGAGGGGCTGATTGATCTACGCCGCTTTGGAGTGGCACTGCAGCTGAGTTGGGTCTTGCTCATCGCCGATGAAGCAAACCTTTGGATGCTAGCCGGTTTCAAGCAGCTGCATAGCTTAGCGGTGTTTGCTAACGTGTCGCATATTGGTTTTCATGTAAATTAGCTTGCTACACTTCTTCGGCCCTTGTCAGGGTTCCGTCATTCCTAAGTAATCCTAGGATTGCCGAGGAACGTTGTAACCTTTGACACTCCACTTCTGCTTAATGAAACACGTGTCAACATGACACGCTCGCGAAAAAAGCTTGACTCCTTGCTAGCTGCGTGTCTTTGGTGCTGCATATATTCCTTTCCTTGACGAGCTTGGCTGTTGCTGGCTTTCTCTTCAATCACCTCATCTCTCATTTCATCTCGCATCGACAATCTCCTCGATCACAAAGACGGTTCCTGTGGATCCAGGTACCACTTATGTGACTCATTTGTTTAAGTTATTATTTGTATATCACAATTCACAAGGCCACCATAGTATTCGAGCTAGAGTTACTGGTACCTCGACTCATCTAAAATTATGGTGTTCTGAGTGGTGTTCTGGACATAATTGTCGTGCGAGTATCATCTCACAAGAAATGGCTGTGTCATTATGAAATATTTTTTAGGTCCCTGAAAGCTCGAATGCAACAGAACATTGATAAATTTAGCTCTAGAAGATACACATAGACACGATCACACGAATCATTTCTAGAAGTGAAAACCTCCGTGTCCCTAGTAGAACGTAAAATGGCCTCCAGCACTAGCACCCATATTTTGCACCTTATTAATTTCCCATATTAGATCTACCTTTGTTTGGCATGCCCCTTGAGGGCTCCAATGTTGTCATGTGAGAGTGCCAGAGAGCATTCGCCATGTTGAACGAATGCGTTTTATGCCTTCGCAAAACACCTACCTTAATACAATGTTACAAAAGCCTTTTGCCTATTCGAAAGAACTGATGTGTTTTATTACATTCAATAATATATAATTTATGGATAATGTTTTTAAAGGTAGGCCACATTATCCACAAGAAATCAACATACCAGGGACGGATTTAGAGTGAGGAATCATTGATGTCACTAGCATAGCTATGATGGACATGTTGGGTCATTGTCCCTTGTGTCCATAGTAATTTTACATTGAATTTGCACAAGCCAATGATGTCAGGTGACAGCACTCCAAACACTGGACCAATCCCTTGATCAATTCTGACCATGAGTACAAATGTTATGACCATGAGTCTCTTGATGAGTTTCTAGACAAGATCTGACAAATCATTTTCTACAAGTGAAAATCATCTCTGTATACACCGGCAACTGAGGGTCTGTTTGGAATACAGAAAAAATGGTTCTTGCACTTTTTGGAAAACTGAAATGATTTGTGTGAAATTCCTATGTATCCAGTAAAATTCATGTGCTCCAAGCATGCTCTGAGTATTTTTTTTTCTCTCTAGCGCTAGCACCCATATCTGATTGTGATCTGAGCGCAGCTTATCCATGCCACAAGCCCACCACCCTCAATCATATCAAATGAATATGGTGGGATAACTTTTGTAACTCCGAGTGGTACCAACAGTTGTTCCATCACGACCCCATATAGCAATGCCCTCACCGCGATCTTGCCACCATTGTTACGTGTCTTCCATTTTACACTGCTACAAAAACGAATTTCATAGACAGCCCTTTTTTACATATAGGCAGCTCCAAGAAATCAACTGTAAGTGAACGGGCATGTGATTCAGTGGTAGGACTGTCCAGTGGGACTCCTACCCACTAGGGTTCAAACCCGGGTTGTCGCATTATTTTTCTGGATTTTTTCCAGAAAATTTATGGTACACGCACGCATGCGCATTTGGTGGTACTGCACGTTTCCTGGAGGGTAGAGAACCTCCCAATCTCTTCTTTTCTTTGTGTGTATATGGACATGCACGCGTGTGTGTATAGTGTGAGTGTGGAGTGTGTGGGTTGTCTACGTCCAAATTGTACCTGATAAAAAAATCAACTCTAAAATAGTTTCTGAGATGGACAGTTTCTCTAATAGACAGAGGCGGGCACATCTAGCGACCATCTCAGTAAATTGCCAAGTGGCCTATAGGAAAGGGCCGGCCTTAGAGAAGCATTTAAAGAGGTGAGCATTCTAATGCAACTGCCTTTAAAAATCACCAATTAATAGAGATTGCTGCCTTTGGACTCTCATCTCTATGAATCGATTTTCATGATGGAATCATAAGATGCCCGTCTCTAAAAATTGCTTTTAATAGAGGTGGCCATTATACGCTTATGTCTCTAAAAAATGATTTTAAGAGGAGAAAATCTTAAGATGCCAGTATCTATAAATAGTTGCACGCAAAAAAAGTTCATAACTTTTCCATATGATTAAGGATGAAGACAAGCTTTGTATTAAAATTGTAGCCTACGTCGTGATCTACATCTTTGAAGTTGAAATTTTTTATTTGAAACTATTTTGAGTCTGAAAATATTACTTTAAGTTCACAAATTTAGAAATTTGAAACTAAATTTTTTTGAATGACCACGCATGTTGACATGGTCTATACTAAAGTTGTAGTCATCAATACAATCTACAACTTTGTTGTTGAAAAGTTTGTATTTGAAGTTATTTGGGGTCCCAAATATGTGTATTAAGTTCACAAATTTTGAAATTAGAAATTTATAATTTCTAAAATATCTTGAATGTTCACAAAATTAATACCAAAGTTGTAGTGGCCGAGTTGATCTATGTTTTTTTTTCTGTTGATTAGTTTTTGAGTTGAAGTTGTTTATTGTCTCAGATATTTGTTTCAAATTCACATATTTTAATATTCAATTTTTTGAATTTTTCAAATAATCTTGGATGGAGACACATCATTACCCGAGTTGTACTACTTGACAAGATTTAAAACTTTGTAGTTAAAACTTTTTTCGTTTGAGTTCATTTAGTAGAAAAAATATTCAATACAAAATTATGAAATATGTGTAAAAAAAGATAGAATCCTATATATATATATACTCACAAGTGATTCATTGGTACAGTGTTACGCCTCTGAAAATAAAAAGGTACCTTCCAACTGTCAAAACCATAAGAGTTTGGTCTTCTAGCTAGTTTCAAAAGGGTTTGTATTTTCTATAGATAATTTTTTTCGATCTCCAAAATTTCATAACTAATTTATTTTACTTAAATCATAAAAATCTGAAAGTAGTACAGATTTTTTCAAACAATGATAACTATCTGTTTGTGATCTGTTTAGGAATATTTGGGACCATACCACAGATAGCGGAAACCTTTATATGTCAAAATATAGCGCTAGTAACTTTTACATATACCCTTTCGCAGTCCACTTCATGATTATGTTGATTGTTGAATCCATTTGGTCCAGAGCAACAAAATGATTACTGCTTTGGATGGTTCAGGTGGGATTAAGCATGCATGGCTGATAGCAGACCGGACCAAGCCTACATGGAGAGAGAAGTCTTTTACTTGGTCGACAAACTCATGAATGACCAACGAAGGTGTGTGATCACACTCTCACTGCCTTTTCTTTGTCAACTCTGCCTGATGAAGCAATGATATAGATGGTGTGTCGACTATGGCCTATAGGCAGTGCCTGGCTAGGCAAGTGATCCTAACCTATAGGCATACCAAATCAAATGCCTAGGGGTAGATTCTGCCTAGCTGAGGCAGCCTGACATGGCTGCCAACCAAACAGCCCCATAATGCTTGCAAAGATTGCTCCTGAAAACATCGCCACACAAAGTTAGAGTAGACACCTCAAATACCTAGAAACAAAACATGCATGAAGATATTAAGTACCTATGTACCATTACTAGTCCATAATGAAGATACTCATTAAGTAAAAAACATTAAGAATTTTATAAGTAAAATAAAAAACTTGAATGAAAATAATTGCCAACAATTAATATTCAACCCAATTCAGAAAATAAGTTATTGTAACCCTCTCTAACTCCCGAACAATGCATATACCTAGATCCAACATAATCCACATCCAAAAAAAGTTGACTTGCAGATAAAAATCAGGACACAGGGGCAAAATTAGTTGAGAATCTTGTTCCCCTACTCAAGTTACTCTAGGAACTCCAAAGATTCATTTAGCTAATTTCCTTTATAATTGTGACAACTATGCAAGAAGAGAGAGAAAACGAGAAACCTAATTAATCAAGTAATATAGCACTAAACTTCAAAATGATGTTTGTTTAGAATGACATTAAGTTAACTTCTAGAGTCACCTCGGAAATCTAGAGTGAAACCTCCCCCTTAGACTTAAACTTTAGGGTTGCGCTTGGAGCTCCCCCTTCTTCCTCCTCAGGCTACAGTTCTATCTTGAGAAGGAAGAATGGGGTGCTTTATATTCTGGGAACCATTTATGGAGCTGGCTAGTATTCCCAACAACCTCAAAAAATAACCTCAAATTTTAGAAGAGGTTTTGGTTTCCAGAAGCCTCTGAAAATGTCTATTTAGAGGATGTTGGGATTCCCAACCAACTCTAAAAATGGAGGCCATATTTACAAGAGGTTGGCAATCCTACTAGTTGCTGCAAGAGACCAGTAGCCTCCATTTCTTGATGAAGTCCTTCATGACCAGTAGCGTCAAGACACTCTATGTGTTCTTCAATTTGGTGAATTTGTTCCCCAAACATTTGAGGATTAGATCCTGGTGGTCACGCTCTTGTTTAATGTTGTGGTTGCCGGAGTTTGCTCGACGATGTTGACGACAAGCCATAATATGAAGCTTTGATTACTAAATGATAAGGACCAACCCGTGGAAGGGTATGTGGTGGTGGATTGTATAGAATCACTTGAAAAACACTCAACAAGGTCATCTAGCAATGGAGATTACTCTATGGGTTTCTCAAATAAAAGACATGCTCAATTCTCATAACGCATCAATATAAACTACCCTAAAGTAATGGAATACATGCATTATTTGTACTAGGAATTATCCCTCGTAGTTGGTTTCCATTATCTGAAAAGGGAAAGTAACATCCTCGTAGTTGGGTGTGAACATAAATATATAAATGCAAGTAGATAGAGGGACATCTTAGTGGAGTATTTGAGGAATCTTCTCAGTTCTGGTGCAGCCAACAACATCCTATGCAGCTTCCTCTAAAATAGTCATAACTCCTAGCTCGGTAGTTTAATATGCACCATTTGTTGTGTTGGAAAGTAGTCTTACATATCTTTCCTATGATATAGTATATGAATGTTGGAACCATCGACAATGCTACCACCATGTCACAAAATATAGCAAGCAATGATTTTTGCATGCTTCTCTTGGCCTTATTAGAGTACACATGAGAGAAGTCTTGTCCTCGAGGACTGAGCTAGGACTGGGTTGGTTTGCTTTAATAGAGAGGGTCTCAGGCTGTCCACCCATGTACTAGCATTGGCTGGTGCGGGTGTCTCTCACCATTTTTCTTAAAAGATGGGCCAGAGCTATGGCACCTTAAAAGAAGATTTTGTTCTTTTTTTTGAAGGAAAGAAGATTTTGTTCTCATCTTCCCTTTTTAGAGAACGTGGTAGACACATGCTCTCTTTCGGTTCCACAATGAGCTCTCAGCCAAGCACACAGATCAATACCAAGTCAAGTGCTCTCAACCAAAATCAATGGCTTGCATGTCTACTGCAACAAGAAAAAACATTGTTCAATACATCCCATAGTAGAAGCAACTTACTAATATGTTGTGTGCTGTCAGTAAACATAGCAGGATTAATTTTTCTGTCAGGAAAATAAATTGATGTACTATAAATTTAGTTATGTTAATTTGATCACCAGACATAACCTTCACCAAAATTTCACATTTCTATTTACAAGCCGACGGTCTTGAGCTCTGACCAGGCCTATGCGCATGTGCCCTTGTTTTTTTCTTTTATTTTCTGAAGGTGGGGTGAAGTCATATTCTCTGAGAGGCTTGGGTATTATACTCGATGGACTGAAGTACCAGCATTGGAAGAGATGGTGGAGGAGTGGAGCAAGGAGCACCCGGTGCTATGGAACGTCGGAATTGGACCTGCAGCTTCGTTCGTGCAGACCTTCACTAGGCTCTTGTTCAATCGCACAAAGGACCTATATGGGCCCTACGACCTAATTGCACATGTGAGGCTCCCAACTGCCGAAGCACCAAGCAGCAGTAGAGTCCAGCAGCACTGGTTAGCATTTGAGTTCTTCATGGAAATGGCAAGAACCCTCAAGATACAGCTACGACCTCACGACGTCAAGGAGCTTCAGGAGCTCAAGCAACTCGCTGCAGAAGAAAGCTACTTCGGCTATGGCACAATCTCCAACAACCTGATGCTCCAAGCTTTAGGGAGAGAGTACATTTACTATTTTGGATCAGATTCGTCGCTGCGATTGGACCCGAGCTATGACCGTCAACCTTATAGTTCTCCAATACTAGAGTTGATCAAAGAAGCATTGCAAGGGAAGAGGCATATGCTGCTCGTAGAGAACCTGCATGTTTCTGTCTCATTAGACGTGTTGGTTCCCACAACGGGCAGAAAACAGCCGTCACCATTTCATAGCCGGAGGTGGCTCATCTCAACCACTTCCAAGGATGTCTACGAGAAAAGCAGAGGCGTATGATGGCCTCCGTGGCCTTCATTTACCTCCAGAGTACTACTATGCCCCGCCGTATGATGACCTCCGTCCGCGAGATTGGGCCATGTTGATAAAAGAGGCTTTATGGGATGCAGCTGGCTCCATCCATAGCACACTCCACAAGCAAGGAGACAAGGACTTCTAGCTCCATGTAGCCCAGCACTGCTTATACTATGATATCCTCTACCATCCGCTGCAAGGATCTGCTACGCGTCAGGCAAGCTATACATTTGATGAGCTGATCTGCTGTTGGGTGGCTGAAGACCTGATTTCCTCAACAGCAAGGCCCACTAAGAAACCAGAATCCACCACCCAGAAATAGTGCAGCTACTACAGGTCTGCATATGAAGCTGCAAAGGTCGTCTATCGAGCATTGCAAGAATATTCATTACTATCAAACTATTCTTCAGCATCAACCTCCCTGCAGCAACCTGTCATTGGTTTGTCAAAGTTAGCCGAGGGTGTACCGCAACTAAAAAAAGATGATCTAATTCATCTTGAGAAGAGGAGCCAACTAGGATGGGTCTCATTTATGAATGGCGATGGTAGGCATGTAAGCTGGAATTGGGAGCGCAAGGAAACTGGGGGAGATACAAGGATGACAAGCCTTATTTTGCGAGGTTGCTCAAATCTGTCAGAATTTACATTGGATCAATTGCTTACTCCACACCTCCGTGTCCTTGATTTGTCCTACACACCTATAAATTCACTTCCTCCTTCCTTTTCCTCCCTACTGAATCTCTACTTGCTCTCGCTCAGAGGCTGCTCTCAGCTAGACAACTTGTCTACACCACCACCTACTTCTGACAAAGATGGGGACTCAAATTACCTCTTTTCCAGAGGACATGTTCCTAGCTATGCAAAAACTGCATACACTCAAGTTAACCAACAACATTCTATTGATGTCACTCCCAAGGTCACTGTCTGAAGCCAAAGGCCTCAAAGAGCTAGATCTTTCTAACTGTATCAGCTTAAGGCTTGAGTTGATCTGGGAATTAGTACCATGCCTTGAAGATCTTTATATAGAAACTTGGAAGTCCGTTGAAGGTATCAAAATTCATGGGCATCCAAATCTGAGAATGGTCTCACTGTCTGGAAAGTGGATTAGGTGCCTATCCTTGTGTGGGTGCAGCAAACTCAAAATTGTCAACTTCAGTGATGATCTCACAGACTTGAAGGATGTTGATCTTTCTGGAACAGCTCTTGAGGAGGTTCCTCACAACCTCCCCAACTTACCACAGCTCAGTACATTACTTCTTTTGAACGTCCCTTGCTTGAAGAGATTTCCATGGCATCAGTTGGTCCGGTTGTTTCCCAAGGTTTTCCATTTGGATAATTGGGCAGATTACGATAATCAATGCCAAAAAAAATTTTGTGCAGATGCAAATCAGCATTGTAAGAAAACTAGCAATGCTGCTCAAATCACTGTAAATGACCCCAGAATGTTTCATAGCTTCAACTCAGATGCTGCTAACATGTTAGTCATGGAAGGACAATTTCTTCAGTCATTCAATGTGCAAGTTAAACAATGCAGTTTGAGAGATATCCAGTATTCTGAGGTTGATCTAAGTACCAGTATCCGGAGGCATTCAACCTATCATCTTCTCCAGTACAATTCTGAGGTAGCTAACATTATCCCAATGATGAAACTTCAGCCAAGGCAACGTCATATCGAGATATCAACAAAGGATCAGTACCCAAATGACTTAAGGCATATTCTCTCTGTCACAAATTCCATAATCATTACGGATGACAATTTCGTCAGATGCCTTACTGACCTCAATTATAGTCTCATGTCACTGGAAGAATACCAGCTTCACCGCTGCAATCAAATGGCAGTAGTATTTATAATGCATTCACGTGGCTCACAGGCTTTACCATACTTGAAAATACTACAAGTCACCTGTCTTAAGAGGTTACTAAGCTTGATCGAGCCTAGTGACCTTTCACATTCTAGATTGCTCACTTTGAAGCTACTAAAGCACATCCACATTGAGGACTGTCCCCGACTGGAGAAACTTTTCCCATGTAGCTTATCATTACCTGCCCTGGAGACTCTGGTGATCCTCTTCTGTCCAACATGAAGACAATTTTCTACAAACAACCTAATTATGAGGTAGCGCTTTCTCCACTCCCAAACATCAAAAATATCAACCTCCAGGAACTGCCACAGCTGCATCACATCCACGACGATGTCAAATTTCAATTTGAAACGCCAAAGTGGGAGAAGCTCTTTGTCCGGGGCTGCCGATCCTTTCAACGTCTCCCACTCCTGAAAAAGGAATATCTGGAGTCAAAGGTTGAAGTCTGTGGAGAGCGAGAGTGGTGGGATAGGCTGCAGTTGAAGCTGCCAGAGCAGAGTGACTACTACTTGCATGTGCCACCACCAGAGTTTGTATCACGCAAGAAACATATCATCCAAAGCTACCTTAAGTGAGTATCTTTTCGTATCCACACAACTAAGGTGCCTTCTCCATTCCTTTCATCTCTGTGAGTTGTATCCTGATTTGTGTTTCAGTGTGTTCTGTTTCTTGTAATAATGTTTGGCAAGGGACGTGTCATACTTGTGCTGTTTTGCTGGGTCTGTGTTTGGGTCCCATATGTGTGATAATAATTGGCAATTTCACATTGCCAGCTATATGTGTATGGATAGGTGTGCTGGGAGCGAACTTGAACTCTTTGTAATTTAATGTGCTCCGTTCTGATATTTTATTTTTGTTGTGAGCTAATTAATTTCTCGTGAGGTGTCTACTATTATTTTCTCGACTGCATTCTTCTTTGATTGGTTGGGAAATGGGAACCCTAGTACAGACTGATAGTTGTGATCCCGTGAGCTCATTAACTTCCTGATTGTAGCCAGGCTCAGCGTTGTTGGACCAATATGGAGAATTCCCTCTTACATGTTTTCGATAATCTCGCAACTATTTTTATACACTCCTCTATTAATAAATGCACCGCAAATTTGTGTCCGTAAAAGAAAAATGTAGCTGAGACCATTTTAATTTGATTCAGATGGTCTACGAGAAATTGGTTGATCGAAACTTCATAAACTGTTCGAAGTGCAAGGCCAGCTACGTGGTCGCATGGACCATGTCAGCATGTCCACAATGTCAATTGTTCTCTAAGGTAACGTTTGCTTGCGAGGCTTAGTGGGATGGGACGGACCCAACCCAGGTTTTAGGGATGAGACGGTTCTACTATCTTTTTGGTCGAGGAGATGACATTGTCCTTGTTTTCTGTTTGTTATGAGGGATGAGAAAAGGAAACAGCAAGGCACCGTTTAGCTCCTGTTAGCCAGCATTAAAATGGACTCACGTGTCAGCCTCTTTACTCCTTTCTTCTTCGTCTGCCAGGAGCAGCACACAGAATCTGATCGTGGCTCTCAGCGTAGGGGCCATCGCGCGGATCGGGGCGTCAGGGCCGGCTGACCGCGGGATGGGGAAACCAGCGTGTGGGCAGGCCAGCTGCAGGGCACCCCGGCATTTTGGTGGGACAGGGAGGCCGGTGTCAGGGCCGTCTCAACAATTTCGAGAGCCCTTGTGCAAGCAAGACATTAAGGACCCGACAATCCAATGTTTTAATATAATAACGATTGAAGTATATATTATTACTAATAAGACCTAACTTGCAATATATATTTAGTAGTTCATAAAAAATAACGACGGTACATAAAAGAAGCTCAAAGAACGGTAAAATAACTATTATGTTCGTGCCAAGAATGGTAAAATAACGACAGCATATTTGGCTCGCTGACTTCGGCATTACTTGAAGTTGGAAAAAACCTATGTATAGCTTCGGACAAATGTTTTTAAGACAACATCTAATATGTTCTAAAAAAATATTGAATAGAAATTTAGAAAATTAGTGCAGGCAGCCGGGCCCTAACTGAACTGAAATTACTTACCAAGTTCTGTCTTCAGTCTAGCATCCGCTGTGTCGAAGTCAAGGAATGACCGAACAGGGAACGCCAGGTACGATCACAGTCTCACAGATGATGAATTGGGGATTGATTGACCGGGGAACGCCGGAGCGGCCACAGGCCTGCAGTGGTGCAGCAGCACGCCGTCACCGCGTGCAGGACAAGGAAGTAATATGTTCTAAAAAAATATTGAATAGAAATTTAGAAAATTAGTGCAGGCAGCCGGGCCCTAACTGAACTGAAATTACTTACCAAGTTCTGTCTTCAGTCTAGCATCCGCTGTGTCGAAGTCAAGGAATGACCGAACAGGGAACGCCAGGTACGATCACAGTCTCACAGATGATGAATTGGGGATTGATTGACCGGGGAACGCCGGAGCGGCCACAGGCCTGCAGTGGTGCAGCAGCACGCCGTCACCGCGTGCAGGACAAGGAAGTCGCGACTCGAAGGGATGCGTCACACGTGATACGAAGCGTTGGCTAAGTGGACTAGTTGCAGTATAATCAATTGGACCGTATGAACTTTAATACATGTACTGTACTCATGGGCCCTCCAGCGTCACGAGCCTGGCCGGCGTCTGGACAGCATCATGCCCGTCCGTGCGCATCTGATGGGCTCGACCGTGCCACCACGGCCGGCCTCCGCGGCGCCTATATCTGGTGGGACGAGGACGCCTCCATGGCTGCTGCGGGGAAGACGAGAACACCACCGCTCGGCCCCCTACCCCAGGAGCTCTCGCTGTGAGATTCCAGCGCTGCAAGACATGCTGCCCTCGGTCTCGCGGCAGGCCTTCCTTGCGCGAGCCGCATCACCCTGGTCCGGCCACCATCGCCGTAACAGAAGGAGCAGTGGAGATCGGAGACACGTGCAAGGAAACGGGGGCTCAGGCCTTGGGAAGGGGACTTCGATTCTGGGGGACGGAGGCACTCCAGATATTTGGGGAATATTCGCATAAGAGGATGATCCTGCCCTGATGACTCCAAACCAAACGCCCCCAGAAGGGGATCGTCCCACTCCTATCCCACTACATCCTTGCAACCAAACACATGGATGGAGTACCGCACCAAAGGCCCTGAACGAATAGAGTTTTTGACTTGCTGTCAGTTAAGTTGCGTCCATATACTCTGTGCACACAGGTTTATTCCGAAACTAGTGACGAGTGGTCAAACTTGGGGTCAAAAAAGTCAAACGTCTTATAATTTAGGATGGAGGAAGTAGTTCATTGCTAGCGTCAGTCATTTTCCTGGCAATAGTTCACTGAAAAGTCACTGAAAAATAGTGCAGCGACCTGGTCTGAAATGACTGCGCTGCCATCTTTCATGCTTAGCGATGGGAAGTGTAGTAGCAGGGCCGATAAACCTGACTACTAGGAGGAGGTTCATTTTCGTTTTTTTTTTTGAAACTAGGAGGAGGTTCCGCTTCAATACATAAAGATTAAGGTGAAAAATTAGTTTCTTTTCTATTCATTTTCATGGGCGGCTTGCGAGTACATCAGGTACCTCTGGAAGTCCATTTCCACGGAGTAGGCCATTTTTTTGCACCCAAAAAACGATTTCAAAAGACAGTTTTATTAGATTCAGCTGCCTCTGAAAAAATAGAGATGCCTATAGAAATCGTTTGACACTAGGGGCATGCTCAACTCGACACCAAACCAAGAAACATTTTGATTAACTCAATCTGACGACGCTTTCTCTTTAGTTACATTAATGTTCTTAACCTTTACTTTATCTCCAAACCGTTTGTTCCTCACCTGTGGAATCATTGCCTTGGAAACTATAAAACGTCGTGCTTTCTGAAAAGACATCGGAATGCATTCCTTGCTTGTCCATGTATCCTAGCTTTGAAAAGAAAAGGCATCCATGCATCTTGCATTGGGTCGAGCGTGCTGGTATATATAATTACTCTATCTATGAGCACGGACATATTTGTGCTGCACAGCGCCGATCGTTCTCCGGCCGGTCTGTTCATTTTCTAATCTCTAAATTAATGTCATCATATCATATTGCCAAGTGGCCGCCTGCCCAGCTGAAAGTAACAAGAATGCTTGCTGGCTCGTCAAAATATAATCCAGGTACAAACGTACTCTGCTTCATCTTACGGCCAACTGCATGTGCGGTTAATATAATACATTTCTTGCATGGCTTCTTTTTGGTAATTTTTGTAGCGGTGGGTGTAACAGACTTAGTCAATTAATCCGTTTGCGACTGTTGGCCCGTCGGTTGGAAAGAAGGAAGCGGGTGGTCCAAAGACAAAGATGAGGCGCTGCGATTGATTTAAGAAGCGGATGGACCGAAGAAGACGATGCATGTTACACGGAAGCCATAGCTGCTGTCGACCTGCTGATGGGTGCAGAAATTTTTGTCCCAACAGCAGGGTCGAAACAAAAACTCATACTTACACATGTAATCAGTTGTTTTTTCAAATGTTTTTTTTCGACGTACCTAACGATGATTTTTCCAAATGTTATGTGGTTAGGTTTTAATCCTTCCTCTCTGATGAATCTTTATTTCGAAACTAAATACAGGATAAATATATTGAGAGTGTTGGTATTCAGTTCCTCTATGATCCGTAACCATCGCATCTTTCCGAAAATACAGTATAAACTGTATTCTAGATGCTGCTGCAAGCCCTGTTTCTTTATAGTCCTGATACCTTACCACGTGGTCACTTGCTTCGACACTTTTCCTTTGGATAATAAAGCTTCCACATGCTATTTTAATTTTTTTCTTTATTTTATTATCTCGACATTCAAAGTTTTAATATCTCGATTATCGTTCATTACCTTTACTTTAGCTCTGATAATGAAAATGGAAGACATCATGCTCCATGCGCTAGCTTCATGATTCCCTCGGGAATGATGTGGCGTATATTATTATTACAGCTTTTGAAAGGCGAATACGTTCCTTGCTTGTCCTGCATTGCATCAAGCAGAAATAAAAAACAATTCATCCTGTAATAAGGTTGGAGTAGGTGTTTCTTTGGTGCGGTGCGGCATATAGTTCGTTCCTCCACGAGCTTCGCCGTTGCTTTCTCTGCAATCACCTCATCTCTCATTTCAATACCTCGCATGCATCGACAGTCTCCTCAACAGAATGTCGCGATGCCAGTTCTCGTGTGAATCCAGGTATGTATCACTTCCGTGCCTCATTGTTCAAGCTCGAGTTTTTTTGGTACTTCAACTCATCTAGTGGAAGATAGATGCCGTTGTGTGTGTTCTATGTGGTGTTCTGATTTAATTACGTTGTGATTATGGTTTCAAAGAAATATGATAGCCTGTGTTTACGAATACGGATGGATAAATTTAGTAACTTCCAGTGGCACTCCTGTCCTCTGCCCGGCATCGGCTGTTCCTCCACCACCCGACCTAGCAACTCCCTCACTATTTATCTTGCCACCACCATTATTGGGCATGGCCGTCGTCTTCCAATTTACACTACCTTTCCTATGAAATTCCTACCAGAAACCTCTGTTCCAAACGAGGCCAAAGTCATTTTCTTTGGGACGCTGGTAATAATATATTTCTGTAAAATTTTAGAAGTAATTATACTAAACATACATAGGTTTATGTTTAATATATTGTCGTATAACTCAACAAATTCATAAAATTATGCATCAAATGAAATTTTACTTGATTTTTAGTGGGTATGGCCGCTATTAGTCGGAATAGCCGGTAATGATCAATATCGATCGATAATGAGACCGTTATGAAGTGTCTATGTTTTCATACTCTAACCATGGGTACGATAGATATAATGACCATTTATACGGACTGCCAGTAAGGAAACGATATTGATATGCTTCCTGATGGAATCAGCTTAGGGTGGCATCTTGCTTCGCCATTGGTGACCCTTTTTAAGAGCTTGTTTGGTACTGCTCAGTTTCACTAGTGAAATAGTTTTTTTTCTTCGGCTTCGTAAAGCAGCTTCATGACTAGGAGAAGATAGTAGAGAAAAAACTAGGAGAAGCTGCTTCACCTTGGTTTTTGTATAAAAAACAACTTATAGGAATGAACTATTTTTAAAAGATCTATATGGTAGGAAAAGCTGAAAAATAGTGGTTGAGATCTCGGGCCGGGCCTGGCAAGCTGCATTCACGACTGCGACGGGAAGCCTGTGTCGTGCAAGCTGATTCGTCCATGCGAGCGAGCCGAGCAACCAGCCACGCAGGAGGCGTTCGATCTCGCGTGCGTTCGATCACAAGGAGCTCCGCGCATCGGCCATCTGAGGTGCTAGAGGATCGGGGTCCACGTGAGCCCACCGGTGCCTTCTGCTTCCTAGCCCTCCGGTGTCTTCTGCTTCCTAGCCCTCGGAATTGGAACAGCCTTCTCTCGTCAAATGCATTTGTATACTTGCGGCAGACAATAAAAATGCACTGGCGGTTTTCTTAACCTTGCGCCACTATAAATAATTTGAAATTAAATTTTTGAATTTTTCAAAAGATCTCACATGGAGAAATGGTTTGAACAAAAGTTGTAGTATTCGAAAAGATTTACGACTCTGTCGTTGACAGCTTTTTTCATTTAAAATCATTTAGAGCGCAGAAATTATGTGTTAAAATTAATGATTTTAAAATTCTTATTTGTTTGAATTTCTCAAATGATGCAGCTAAACTTTCTTCATTTGAATCTGTTTAGGGCTTTAAATCTACATTTCAAAATCTGCTCGAGTGAATACTAAGGGATTATTTCTGTTGTATAGTAACATATGACTTTGGGGTGCAGTGATAAGGGTGTAAAGCGTGAGGCTTGAGGTGTTGAGTTCGATTCCTAGCGGTCCCATATGCAATGACGGAGCTAGAAAAAATTATAGGTGGGACAAAGGTCCACGAGAAAATGAACCAAAAAGACATTGTATTCACAACGCACCGGATTCACATAATACAATCATATAAATCATGGCAAAACCACTGCAATAACACCTTATGGCGAAAAGTAGGCAAGAAACACAAGATGTTATCACAAATTTGAAGATTAAACTTACAGTTCTTGATCCATAGATTGCAAAATACAAATAACTAAGAATTGGTGATCCTGTAGATTGAATGAATATCACGCCCCTCCTCCTCCCTCCATCGGCAGTTCGGCAATCGGCAGCTCGGCTGCTCCTGAGCTCCTCGGACGCCAGACAGCGGATGGATAGGCTGGGCACTTGGCGGTGGGCAGCAGACGGATTGTCGGAAGCGGAAGTGCGGCGGGCGTTGGGCAGCAGGCGGAAGTGCGGGCGGCGCGTGCTCAATGCGGGGTGCGCTCGTCTCGAACTATTGGGATTGGGATCACTGGGATTGGGGAACTCGGGACCAAATTTGGGCCCTTACTGAGTTATTACTGGGTTGAACTCAACTTACAACAAAAGGCCTAGCTGGAGCTCTGCCTGCGTCGTTCGTAGCCATGGCGCTCTGCCTCGCATCGTCGGTAGCCGCAGTCGCCGGAGACAGGGCAGAAGCCGCAGAACTACAGAAGAGGGGGTCTAGGGGTCTGAGGCTACGGCGCCAGTAGCTAGGGCGGCCGTCCCACCATGCCCCTAGGGCAGCTCTGTCGCTGCCCATATGCATGAATTGCTCGTGAAAATGACAGAAACAGCTCAAATTAAACTGGGTGTAACTATTTATAGTGGCGGTTCTATAGAATACACATGTGAAATTCTTGATTTTTACTGGCGGTTGGTAAAAACGCTAATAAAAATAGGTTTAGATCCGTCGGCACTAATGTTGTGTACTAGTGGTAGTGATAAGTAATCTTATGTAGTCTAATTTTATTTCAAATCATCCACAATTTCTGCGGCAAATACTTCTATTTCTATAATAAAATGAATCTCACCTAAAAAGACTGACTACTCAGAGAAACTATCTAAATTTTGTCTCTCCATATTCAATCCAGCTACCATGTCATTAGGAACTTTCCTATTTCTCGATCCATCGTGTAGACCTCGTGGTCTCCTCGGGGCTCGGCCAGGCATTCTCACGCCGCCTGGAAATTACGTTCGTCAGATTGGTTCTGGCCAACGTAGCCTCGTCCAGCATCGCAGGTGCAGTCTCGTCCAGCAGGTGTAGCCTTGTCCATCCACGTTCGTGATCAGCGTACGTGCGCGGGGGCTGGCTGCAGGTGGTCAGCAGTCACCCAGTCATCAGCGCACACAGGGGGCGGCCCTAGCAAGCTAGGTCCAGCCAGCCGCACGGCTCGAGGGGCATCGCAGGCCAATGCGTGTCTTGCGGCAGCCGCTCGTGGCCTGCCAGCTAGCGGCAGATCCGGTTCATGGGGCAACGCCTCGGAAGGAAGCGCCAAATTACTAAATTACTAAATTTGAAGAGTCATTATGCTATCCCAAAAAGAGAGCTAAGATGGAGAGAACGAGAGTTACTAAATTTGAAAAGTCATCTTACTATTACTAATTAGAGGCCTTAACAGAGGCACTATATTAATTCTCACCAGACGTACTAGAAAAAATGATAAATTATAAAAATTCTCACAATAATCAGAAACATCCGAGCTTTGATTTAGTAGACTCTAATCATCATCATCAATAATAGCCATTGGATCTATTACACTTTATTAAAAAAATTACCCACCACTGCCATTGTGAGAAATAGATAAAATAACCCCTAATTTTACATGTAAATTACCCATCTCTGCCACTATAAAAGATAAATCGAAATAACCCCCTATATTTGTATATAAATTATTCACATGTGCCATTATGAAAAAAATTCAAATAATCCCCTAAATTTGCATCTAAATTATCCACCTTAGCCATTATGAAACATAATTTAAAATAAAACCTTAACATTGCGCCTAAACTATATGTCTTTGTTATTATGAAAGATAATTTAAAATAATCCTCTAACTTTGTGCCTAGATTACCCACATCTACCATTATGAAAGATAATTTAAAAAACCTCCTAATGATTTTATAAATCATTCACCTTTATCATTATGAAAGATAATGCAAAGTAGTATTCTAAGTTTGCATTTAACCTATCCATATATACATCTTTGTGAAAGATACAAAAAATCGACAAAAATTCTCTAAAATTTGAACGTAAATAGCAATGTATATTATTACAAAAAATAAATTGATATCATAAAGTACGATAGATATATATTTCTAAACTACAAACTTTTATAATCGTTAAATAATAAAATTACTATAATGCTATGTCCACCATGTATATGAGTTAAACATGTATACAATAGGATAATTATTTATTTAACAACTTATGAAACATGGAAAAATGTTCACTTAAGAAACCATGTAGCAATAACACTTATATTAATTCTACATGATAATAAATTTCATAAGTTATTATTTTAAATAAGTTTCTACATTTTTTGAGAAACATTATGTCATATCAATATTATCCATTAATTTCATGCACTCTACGATATATAAATAATACTACACATGTATACTCATATGATATAACAAATTCAACATGTTTAGTATTGGGATGCAAGCCAAGTTTCAACTTATGCGGAAAACAATAATACTAGGACCTAGACTCTTTTTAATAAATTTTTTTGAATGAAAGATAAAGAATACTAGAATTTCTAATTAATATGTGAAAAATTACAATAGCTTGATTAAAAGTTAAAAGATAGACTATAGATTTATGAAGCCACCAAAATGGTTGTATCAAGAGTCTATATATCTTAAGAGTAGATTTCAACTAAAAACATATCACACTTGAAAAATATATAAATGCCAGAACTTCTAACTAGAGGTCCTCGTTGGAGCCTGCATGTTAATCCTCTCAAGACTTGATAGGAAAACAAAAGATAGATCCTAAAAATTCTCATAGAAACCAAAAAATCTTACCATCAATTAAGGTATAAACTAATCACCATTGATAGTAATAATAGCTATCGGGTATGTTCTATTTTCAAAATAACTATCCACTTCTGCTATTGGGCAAAACAATATAAACTACCGACATATGTCGTTAAGAAACATGATCTAGAGTAGATTTGAATTTGCATTTAATTATCGACGTCCTCTTATTATGATCGATAATTTACATAACTCAATTTTTATATTATTATTAGAATTATTAGAAAAATTAAATACCCCCTCAAATCTACAACTAAATTATCAACATCTCCTATCACAAAAAAATCAGATAATGAAGAGCAAATATATGTTTCTACATCACCCCACCTCTATCAATATTAATAAAGTAAATATAAACGCCATGCCAACATGCATGAGCAGTAAAATATATTCTTAACTACACATATATTAATGATACTAACAATTTATTTAAAAGCATATTAGTAACCATAACATATAATTATACAAATTATTACTTTAGATATATTTATGTATTTTAACTAAATTTTTTGACATGTCTATATGATAGTCTAACCAAAACTGGAAAATTCAATCATTTTGAAAAGTGTGGGAGACCATTGGTGGCTATGTTTTCCTAGACCTTTTAGAATACTTTAGAGTAAAAGTCGAGCATTATAAGGTTTAAGTATTCAAGTACTCTTGAGGTCACTGCTAACCCTATCTGAGATATCACTTCAAACTCTATGACTTATATTAAGTGATATGGTGCATGTTTCAAATAATGGCTTATGCTATTGTAGTACTAAAGAACATACTCTGTGACCTAGAATTCTTATTTTTAAAAAAGTACAAAAAAGAGAGTTAATGAAGGATACAATTAGCACAAGAGTTTCGACTTAACTTGAGGAGAGAAAAAAATCCGTAGCATTCGATAAAAATAAAATTTGAAAAATCAAAATTTAGATTCATGACTTCATAAGATACATGTTGTAATAAGAGCCACCATGATTAATGGCAAGGTTTCAAATTAATTAAAATATAAAGAGGGGCCATGCAATGAAAAACATATGGATAAAAAATATATAGATTAGTTCCTTAAAAATAGTAATTAATAAGTTTATGATAATTAGATATAAAGTACAACATATCTATTACCTCTAGTATGTTAGAATATAAATAAGGAGAAAACATACGATTTAATATAAGTAATTCTTTATTAGTCAGACGTACTCCCTCCATTTCAAATTTCAAGATATTTTGAGTTTTTTTAAATACATATCTTTTGCTATACATTTAGATGTAATGTCTATATACATAATAAAAACAATATATCTAGAAAAGCCAAAAAATCTTATAATTTAAAATGAATGAATTATTAAACAGTACATTGGACTTATATATTCTAAAATTCTAGCCCGTGCGAGAGCATGGTTGATGGACTAGTTTACAAAATCTATTGGATATGGTTTTCTCCTAATAATAGCCAAATTTATCTTTACAGGATGATTTAGCTCTTCTTTTGGAGTTGCTCTGAAAAGGGATTTTCAGACCGTCTTTCTTTTTACTGTGACGGCGACCTGACTGCTGCTACCAAAAGGTCTGTGTTTTAATGGGCTATTTGCAGAGATGGTCGACTAGGCTGTCTAACGGGCTATCAGCAGAGACAGTCGACTAGGCTGTCCATAATTCATTAACAGAGATAGACATCATAATTAGTGGGTTTCTCTCCTAAAATCTTCTTTTATAGTACAACATGAGAATTTGATTTCCTATGGTAATAACACCATTGCTTTTATTAAATTTCCGTTTATTTTCTTTCAGATGAGGCTCATCCGTGTGGGTCCATAATATTTGACTTCAAGAAATTGAGGGGATCAGTGGCTTGCTGTGCGTGACCTGGTTACATACAGATTTATCATTTGGCATGGTGTTGTTTCATTTTTTCGACCAGGTAAAGATACCTCGCAGATTCATAAAATATACTAAAAAATTAAATAAAGTCACGGCATCCATGAATGCAAATTTATATTTCTATGGGAATTCTGAATTTAGAAACATTTTAAATCAGTACATTATCTTCATCAGAATTTATTTAACATATGTAAATCGTTAAGACAACATCCTTTATTATTGCAAAAACTATAGAAACTATTATGTTCATTGCTCTGCATGCACGCATGCAGGTGGTTTGCACTGCCATGGATGTCTTTATATATATACCTAAAACATTATTTATATAGGGATTTCCTTATCTATTTCAGTTATGATAGATTTTATTTACCAACTACACTATGCTTTTTCATCCGCATTTGTGCTCCAGCGAATGGAGACGTCAGGCATGATTTATGTTTAGTTGAAAACATATGTGATGTATCTTCTGGACTTGTTCGGCGCAACAAAAACCAATTTTAAGAGATATTCCCATCCTCTGATACTGTACCCTTTGGTTCAGAAAAATGGGCCGAAGCCTTTTTTGGGGCAGGGAGTAGGTTAGGTGCTCCCAATTTTAATATTTTTTCTGCAGCAAAATTCTCAACTTCATTACTTTGTTATTCTACCGTTGGAACCAAATATAACACATAGTATTGGCACCCTTTGACAGCAGCGGAGGGATCGGTGTCGCTCAGTTGAAGATGGAAAGTTCGGGGAAAGTTAGGCATGGCCGCGAAATAATTCGACCCTCCCGTGCGCTTCTCTCACGCTTCCGCTGTTGCTTGGGCCAGATTGTCACACCCGGTTTTCTAAAGAACAAAATCAGGCTAATCATATATGTGCCCAGGAAGTCCACACATATGTCAGAATGAAAAAGTATCAGAAACAATGTTATTATATAACGTATACATAGCTATATTAAACACTTACATTAGAGTATCGCGGAACGGTGACTAAACTTCAGGCTCCATTCTTCTCAGGGACGGCTGACTGGAGGTTCCGTATGTCATGCACTTCTGATAAACTACTGAAAACTCCACTACATCTTTATCCTTCTTCTGAATAGCACCTTACTACACACTGGAGTGTGGTGGAAATAGCAAGAGTGAGTCCATATCGAACTCAACAAGTATAACACAGGGTTCATGAGGCTCAAAAAGGCTAGACACTGTTTGACTGCGTTTAGCTTTTATTCATCATATAATTAGCAACCAAGTAGCATCAAGGTATTCCAATTCCCATTAATGAACCAATGATCAATTGTAATAAGGATAATAAATAGCATTAACATGAGCATAATAATAACAACAGTAATTAAGCATGATATAACAATGGTAATCAACTATTCTGTAAGAATCCCCAAGGCCGCTTGTATCCGTGAGCACAGCTAGTATACCAGTTTATTAAACTCTGCGCAGAGGTGTACACTTTCACTGTGAGTCATGATTTCCAAATGCATGGGTTAATTACTCCGAAAACACTGAAAACCATATAAAGCCATTCAAAAGTTCGTCTAACAAGTTAGGGCTATTAGATTCACTCGGCAGGCAGATGTAGGAACCCCTTTTCAAATGGCACAATTCCTTCTCGGCTATACTCATAGACTAGAGGCTGTCCTACACCCAACGTGGCAAGCCATTCTTACGCCGTTTAGGGTAACCACTAACAAGCTAGAAAAGGTCTCTTGAACAACTAGAGTCAGAGCCATATAGCCCTCACAGCTATACTGTCAATCCCGGTTATCATTTACAAGTAAGTCCTTACGGAGAGTAACAAGAGCAATAATATAACCCCTTGCTCTAGCCCCTTTCAACAGTAATAAAATCATCTTAATGGTTGGTCGCATAATTCATTAATCCAATTACAAGATCATCATTCATAATTAAGCGCTAGCAATAGCTACCCAAATGCACAACCCATGGGTGACAAGGAACCAAGATATCAATAGCTAAGTTATAATCTCTATGGTTGTCAAGAAAGATACATGCATATGAATAGTAATTTTAGTGAATAGGACAATAAGGATGGTCCCATGTTATACTTACCTTGATCAAAGCTTTCCTAATGATACTCCTGGTCTGGCTCAAAATAGTACTCCTGATCGTCAAGAAACTGCTCACTGTCTATACTCGATCATCAAGCATCAACACACAATCGTCCGAGCAATCATACACGAAGCAAACAAAGAAACATAATTAAAACAGTACATCAATAGTAGCAAAACAGTATAAAAAGTTTATAAAACTCTTCTACATGTTACTACGATCACACAGACGTAAAGACCACGAAATTCGGATTTAAAACGTGAAAGTTATGAATTTTCTAAGATTTACTATAGATAAATAATTATTTTAATATGAACTCGAAAATTAAACTTTCCAAACCTACTGTACAGCTACACTAACATGTAGAGCTCGCAAATACGAATCTAACGCAACTTGAACAGGTCAAATCGGAGTTAAAATGAAGATTTTATGATCAGAACAAGTTTAGTGGCAAAACTGTAAATAGGATCATCTTCTACCTTGGGCTTGGAGGAGCTCCGGTCAGCCATGGTGGAACCTCGCCGGAGAAAAACGAGATGAGATGAGAACTCGATGATACGGCAATGGATTCGCGCAAACGGATATACCACGGTGTAGAGAACGACGAGGGCTGCCTCTTGGTGGTGGTGGCTGGCGTCGGAACGCGACGGTTTGGCCGGAAAAGCTCGTCGGAGAGTTCGCCGAAACGCAAGCTGTAGATGCAGAACTTCGGCGAGGGGTGGAGAGAGCTACGAGCGATGGCTCGCGATAAGGGTTGTACTTCTGAAACCAGGGCGTCGAGGGCTACGCCGGCATATATATAGTCGTAGGGTTTGGAAACTTTTCGGATTTTCTTAATTTCGGGATTATTTTAATTCCGCGAATAAAAATAATTCCAGAAAATCTAAAATTACCTTTTTGGCCGTGAAAAATAGCCCGGAGCTCAGAAAAATCACGGGAAAAATCCTGGAGACTCTTGGGGAGATAAGGAACTCAACTAAATAGGTTTGGGCTCATGAAAAGATTGATGAAGAGATCAAGGAAAAAATTAAGCTCACAGAAATTGAAATTTTAAATCCGGAAAATACCAAAAAATTTCCGGTGAGAAACAAACGTCGTCCTATGGTATTTTGAAAATAATAGCACTCACCAACACCAAAGACAAGCATCACACAAACACCACATTATTAAATTAATATGAAAAAGTTCAAAACCACAATTTTCTATATTTTAAATTAGCAGCAACTTAACTTATCTAATAAATTTATTCAAATATTGAAATCATTTATTTTATTTAGTGTTTTTCATGCACAATCCAAAATAGGAAATTTTGGGTGTGACAAATCTATCCCACTTAACAGGAATCTCGTCCCGAGATTCGGAGAGACTAGGAAAAAGATAAAGTTGATCTACAAGTCTTCACTCTTCCTTCATCAACTCTTATCCAATGATGATGCCACAAGCTCAAAACCCACTTTGTAAAGATATCCTTTAGGCCATTAAGATCCCTGTAGATGGTTCCAACAGGTTACCAACCTTGAGAAAAGATACATGCGCTCGATAATGACTTTGCAACCATGTAGATAGCTGATGCTTCCAGGTGACGAAATAGAACGTATAAAACCTTCATCTTGTATCGTCTTTAGTTCGACAACCCATCTTAAGAAGAGATCAATTGGAAAACACCAATAGATAGATTGCATTTGTTTCTGAGTGATAACTACCATCATGTCCTTATATCATCCCAAAGAGATTCATGAGCACATACAAGAACAAGTAATCCTGCACTTCCTCGCGAGCAGAAAAACAGCAGTGTAGAAATACAGTTATAACTTGAGTTCTTTGAATCCGATGATATCGTAGCATATACCGTTGGAAAGCTTATCAAATTCACTACAACTTTCTTATAGAATACTTCTCCAGATTCTACAGCTAAGGTAGTCGAAAACTATGCACAACAGAAACTATTCCAGGTTGCTGACATCACAAATGCGTCGCCTTATGATTTTCATAACTCCCAAACCATAATAGCTATCAGGGTGGTTCTTATGGTCAGAAAAAAATATTGAAGTATAATGTTGTCCAGAATTTATCCATGATTTTTGGGCATCCAAAAATAGAGATATAAGCTAAGGAAGACATACTGCTCTTTAAAAGACAGGATAAGGTGGAACAAGATTTAGAGAGACTTGAGAGATAGATAACACTAATCTTCAAGTCTTCATGCTTCTTTAATTTGTATTGATGAGATATAAGACATGGATCAAACTGACGATGATACCACAGGTTCAAAACCAACGTAGCAAAGATATCCCTCAGATTCTTGTGATCCACGTAGAGGTCGCTCTTATAATCCCAATAAATGCCACACTCACAACCTTAAGAGCTTTCCACATTCAACTCTCTTGAGCTCTTCTTCATAGTAACTCCACTAAAGAATACCTATCCAAGTAGAAAACTCCCTTCACTTAAAACTTACTAAACATACTTGATATGGGGGTGATGTCATCTAAGTTTTCATGAAACTAACTGTAGAGTTCCAACCATAGAGATAACCACTTCTTCCAAGTGAAGCACTAGGACATACGAAACCTTCATCTTACAACACTCACAACTTTGCTACCCCCTTAAGAAAAAGAAACTAGGGGACACCAAAGTAACTTGCATCTCCTTTATACTAGATAACCATAATCATCTCTAAAGTAAGATTCCAATGCAAATCAATGAGAGTCAAAGATATCCAATGATATATTCACTTATACAAGATAAGGAAGTAATGCAGAAAATTTCTAGGCGAATTCCAATTTTAGCAGTTGAGTAAATCTGACATAACTCGAGCTACAAAGATCCAAATGAAGTGATCTTTACATGGTTGGAAAGCTTATGAAAGTATCTACAACTTTTATTAATAACACTTTTCCAGGTTCTATCATTAAATTAATCAAAAACAGAGCTTAGCCAAAACTGTTCCAGAATTCCAGACTGTGCAGTAACCTCAAATTAGAATAGGTATATCTCTTAGCTCAAAATAGATAAAAAGGTAATTTCATTGGGTTTGGAAAGATACAGAAGTCTAGTTATTCCCAGTAAAATTTCATAAATTTCTCATGTCCATATCTTGAGATATAACAGAAACATTGCAGACTGCTATAGAAATCAGCATGCAGAGTATTACGTAAAACCTACCCCACTTAACATAGATCGAGCTACTCCTCAAGACTTATACCTTCCGAGCCACCTCTGAAACACGAGAACAAGGTAACACACAAGCAACACATCAAGCAAAACAAGCACACATCACATCATCGGTACTACACGTGCTTCTTCAACAATGGTGGTCATCCTAAATGGTAGATTATAGATGATGAAAAGCCATCGAATCTTTGAACCAGGTGGGATCAGAAAACATTTAGTAAAATAACACAAATAAAAAACCAAGAAAATAAGTAGAAATAGCTCAAAGGAAGCTATATCAAGGAGGGATACAACAGGACAAGGAAGAGGAAATAGTTAAAATCAATGAGTCAAGGGATGACAAAATAGTTTTATAGTAAAATGAGTTTTAGAATACGTCCAGTACTACTTGGCATACGTCCTACAGTCAACACCGCTCTGATACCACTCTGTCACACCCGGTTTTCTAAAGAACAAAACCAGGCTAATCATATGTGTGCCCAGGAAGTCCACACATATGTCAGAATGAAAAAGTATCAGAAACAATGTTATTATGTAACGTATGCATAGCTATATTAAACACTTACATCAGAGTATCGCGGAACGGTGACTAAACTTCAGGCTCCATTCTTCTCAGGGACGGCTGACTGGTGGTTCCGTATGCCATGCACTTCTGATAAACTACTGGAAACTCTACTAAATCTTTATCCTTCTTCTGAATAGCATCTTACTACACACTGGAGTGTGGTGGAAATAGCAAGAGTGAGTCCATGTCGAACTCAACAAGTATAACACAGGGTTCATGAGGCTCAAAAAGGCTAGACACTGTTTGACTGCGTTTAGCTTTTATTCATCATATAATTAGCAATTGAGTAGCATCAAGGTATTCCAATTCCCATGAATGAACCAATGATCAATTGTAATAAGGATAATGAATAACATTAACATGAGCATAATAATAACAACAGTAATTAAGCATGATATAACAATGGTGATCAACTATTCTGTAAGAATCCCCAAGGCCGCTCGTATCCGTGAGCACGGCTAGTATACCAGTTTATTAAACTCTGCGCAGAGGTGTACACTTTCACTGTGAGTCATGATTTCCGAATGCATGGGTTAATTACTCCCAAAACACTAAAAACCATATAAAGCCATTCAAAAGTTCGTCTAACAAGTTAGGGCCATTAGATTCACTCGGCAGGCAGATGTAGAAACCCCCTTTTCAAATGGCACAATTCCTTCTCGGCTATACTCATAGACTAGAGGCTGTCCTACACCCAACGTAGCAAGCCATTCTTACGCCATTTAAGGTAACCACTAACAAGCTAGAAAAGGTCTCTTGAACAACTAGAGCCAGAGCCATATAGCCCTCACAGCTGTACTGTCAATCCCGGTTATCACTTACAGGTAAGTCCTTACGGAGAGTAACTAGAGCAACAATATAACCCCTTGCTCTAGCTCCTTTCAACAGTAATAAAATCATCTTAATGGTTGGTCACATAATTCATTAATCCAATTACAAGATCATCATTCATAATTAAGCACTAGTAATAGCTACCCAAATGCACAACCCATAGGTGACAAGGAAACAAGATATCAATAGCTAAGTTATAATCTCTATGGTTGTCAAGGAAGACACATGCATATGAATAGTAATTTTAGTGAATAGGACAACAAGGATGGTCCCATGTTATACTTGCCTTGATCAAAGTTTTCTTAATGATACTGCTGGTCTGGCTCAAAATAGTACTCCTAATCGTCAAGAAACTGCTCACCGTCTATACTCGATCATCAAGCATCAACACACAATCGTCCGAGCAATCATACACGAAGCAAACAAAAAAACATAATTAAAACAGTACACCAATAGTAGCAAAACAGTATAAAAAGTTTGTAAAACTCTTCTACACGTTACTACGATCGCACAGACATAAAGACCACGAAATTCGGATTTAAAACGTGAAAGTTACGAATTTTCTAAGATTTGCTATAGATAAATAATTATTTTAATATGAACACGAAAATTAAACTTTTCAAACCTACTATACATCTACACTAACATGTAGAGCTCGCAAATACGAATCTAACGCAACTTGAACGGGTCAAATCGGAGTTAAAATGAAGATTTTATGATTAAAACAAGTTTAGTGGCAAAACTGTAAATATGATCATCTTCTACCTTCGGTTTGGAGGAGCTCCGGTCAGCCACGGTGGAACCTCGTCGGAGAAAAATAAAATGAGATGGGAACTCGATGATACGGCGATGGATTCGCGCAAACGGATATACCACGGTGTAGAGAACGACGAGGGCTGTCTCTTGGTGGTGGTGGCTGGCGTCGGGACGTGACGGTTTGGCCGAAAAAGCTCATCGGAGAGTTCGCCAGAACGCAAGCTGTAGATGCAGAACTTCGGCGAGGGGTGGAGGGAGCTACGAGTGGCGGCTGGCGATAAGGGTTGTACTTCTGAAACTAGAGCGTCGAGGGCTACGCCGACATATATATAGTCGTAGGATTTGGAAACTTTTCAGATTTTCTTAATTTTGAGATTATTTTAATTCCACGAATACAAATAATTCCAGAAAATCTAAAATTACCTTTTTGGCCGTGAAAAATAGCCCGGAGCTCAGAAAAATCACGGAAAAAATCCTGAAGACTCTTGGGGAGATAAGGAACTCAACTAAATAGGTTTGGGCTCATGAAAAGATTGAAGAAGAGATCAAGGAAAAAGATTAAGCTCACGGAAATTGAAATTTTAAATTCGTAAAATACCAAAAATATTTCCGGTGAGAAGCAAACGTCGTCCTATGGTATTTTGAAAATAATAGCACTCACCAACACCAAAGACAAGCATCACACAAACACCACATTATCAAATTAATATGAAAAAGTTCAAAACCACAATTTTCTATATTTTAAATTAGCAGCAACTTAACTTATCTAATAAATTTATTTAAATATTGAAATCATTTATTTTATTTAGTGTTTTTCATGCACAATCCAAAATAGGAAATTTTGGGTGTGACACAGATGCCTACTTGCAGTGCGCGAACGATGCCACAATTGATGGATCGGCTGGATCGAGCCGTAGCTCCAGTGGTAGACGCTCCGGTGGTGGAGCGGCCGGTCGTGGGTTCTGTCACACCCGGTTTTCTAAAGAACAAAACCAGGCTAATCATATGTGTGCCCAGGAAGTCCACACATATGTCAGAATGAAAAAGTATCAGAAACAATGTCATTATATAACGTATACATAACTATATTAACACTTACATCAGAGTATCGCGGAACGGTGACTAAACTTCAGGCTCCATTCTTCTCAGGGACGGCTGACTGGGGGTAACATATGCCTAGCACCTCTACTAGTCTTCTGGAAACTCCACTACACCTTTGTCCTTCTTCCGAGTAGCATCTTACTACACACTAGAGTGTTGGGGAAATAGCAAGAGTGAGTCCATGTCGAACTCAACAAATATAACACAGGGTTCATGAGGCTCAAAAAGGCTAGACACTGTTTGACTGCGTTTAGCTTTTAATCATCATATAATTAGCCACTGAGTAGCATCAAGGTATTCCAATTCCCATTAATGAACCAATGATCAATTGTAATAAGGATAATGAATAGCATTAACATGAACATAATAATAATCAATAGTAATTAAGCATGATATAACAATGGTGATCAACTATTCTGTAAGAATCCCCAAGGCCGCTCGTATCCGTGAGCACGGCTAGTATACCAGTTTTTAACTCTGCGCAGAGGTGTACACTTTCACTGTAAGTCATGATTTCCAAATGCATGGGTTCGCGACTCCCCAAAACATCGGAGACCATATAAAGCCATTCAAAAGTTCGTCTAACAAGTTAGGGCCATTAGATTCACTCGGCAGGCAGATGTAGAACCCCCCTTCCCTGTGGCACAACAACCGCAGCCTATACACACTAGGCCAGGGGCTCGCACTACACCTAACGTGGCAAGCCATTCTTACGCCATTTAAGGTAACCACTAACAAGCTAGAAAAGGTCTCTTGAACAACAGAGCCAGAGCCATATAGCCCTCACAGCTGTACTGTATGTCCCGGTTATCACTTACAGATAAGTCCTTATGGAGAGAAACCAGAGCAACAATATAACCCCTTGCTCTAGCCCCCTTTTCAATAATAATAAAATCATCTTAATGGTTGGTTGCATAATTCATTAATCCAATTACAAGATCATCGTTCATAATTAAGCGCTAGCAATAGCTACCCAAATGCACAACCCATAGGTGACAAGGAAACAAGATATCAATAGCTAAGTTATAATCTCTATGGTTGTCAAGGAAGACACATGTATATGTATGATAATTTCAGTGAATAGGACAACAAGGATAGTCCCGTGTTATACTTGCCTTAATCAAAGTTCTCCAATAGATACTGCTGGTCCGGCTCAAAATAATACTCCTAATCGTCGTAGTACTGCTCACCGTCTAAATTCGATCACCAAACATCAACATACAAACATTCCGAGCAAACATACACGAAGCAAACAAAAGATACAATTAGAACAGTACACCAACAGTATAAAAATATTTAGGAAAGCTTACAAAACTATTCTACACGTTGCTACGATCACACAGACGTAAAGATCACGAAATTCAGATTTAAAACGTGAAAGTTATGAATTTTCTAAGATTTCCTATAGATAAATAATTATTTTAATATAAACTCAAAAATTAAACTTTTCAAACTGTACAGCTACACTAACATATAGGGCTTGCAAATACAAACCTAAGCAACTTGAACGGGTCAAATCGGAGTTAAAACGTGGAAGATATAGCCTAAACAGGATTGTACGTGTATACGTATTTCTATTGTATTTCAGGATTTATTTTACTAAAGAAAAACGGCCACAAATCATACTCATGACATCATGTGATGTCATCAAGCTAGCTAACTACTTTTAACTAAACAAAACCAAGTGAAATGCATTAATTCATATTAGCCGCTATGCATTTTAATTTCATTACCAAGCTCGCTCTAGTCATGTCTTAATTAATTATAAATATTTCAATATTCTTTATATGTCGATTATATAATTTAATTTGTATAACAAAATAACAAGTTAGAGCATCTAATGGTATGCATCCTGCGTTTACACTAAGTACAGTTAAAAACATATTTAAGTTAACAATTAATCAAATTAACATGCTATGTATAATCACCAGGATATAAACCTACATTACTTTTAATCATAGAACTAATTGTATGTTAATTAAATTAATATTTAATTTATATATGAGTAGCATGTATCACGACAATGCCGCTGTAGATTATACGAGGAAGAACACGAACATGAAGATGCTCACCCACTATAGAGACCGGATGATGGCCATGGCAGGTTCGGCAGGATCGGAGCAGGAGAAGATGGCAGCTAAGGCTGCACAGCTCAGGTTCGTCTCGATGAAGATCAACACGTCTACGAGTTCTCCGTCCAACAAGCGGCACATGCGACGATATGATCGGCGCTCGGCATCCAGTAGCAGGAGCGGGCGTTGGCGTGTGTTGGTCTCTGTTACGGCGTGGGCGCAACGAACGACTATGAATAATAACAGGCAGCGTCGTCGATGGTTCTGCATGACTGGACATGAGGATGTCATGCAGGACGCAAAGAAGGCAGCAACTGGAACTTCATGCACGCGCTCGTGCACCTCCAACAGTGGTTTCGCAACGACGGACTTGGCGACATGCAGATGACAAACTTTGACGAGATGAGCAGCAGCCATGTCCCTCCCGGTGCGTTGAGGCGTACATGTCACCGTAACAGCGTCCAGAAGGAGGATCGCCACCGTAACCAATGTAGACATGACTCAATTTAGGTAGCAATATCCAACTGCGTGCCGATCAGTTTTGTTGTTCTGCTCCACTCGTCGTGCAACCCAGTTCCTGTCAACGGGGATGATCTGATGACACCCAACATGTGCCCAACTCACGGGTGTTGTAGATGGTCATATCATAACACTGACGGCATGGGGATAGCGCAATGTGCTGAGGACAATGATGATCGGTGTTTTTGTTGACTCGCTTCCGTCGCTGGAGGATGCGTAGAGGAGTAGAGCAGCACGACATACTCCACAAAGTACTCGAAGAAGCCGGATCGAGGCAGATCTCGATAGGGCGACTCTCCTCTGTGCCACCCTTCTAGCCTTTCCAGATCGAAACAGAACTCGACCAGGCCACTCTCCTCCACGCCGCCCTTGGTCGTTCGATGTTAGCGAGAGGGCACGGCTGTGGCAACTGGCAAGCAATCTGAGGCCGCTCGGTCTCTGGACCTGGACGACGTCGGTCAGGCTTCCATAGGGCCATCAGTGCCGTGGAAAAACAATCTGTGGCCGCTCGTTCTTTCAATAACGATCTGTCTCTGCATAGGACCATCGGTGCCGTACCCACCGTTGAGCTCATTGCACAAACTGACGAGACGCAGGACAGGTCCTGGTGGCGACGGCGACATGGGCAGGCAACGGACGGAGATTGTCGTCTCCGCATCTACGCTTGGTTTAGACGTTGCTGAAAAAGGATTCACGGTGGGTACCGAGTAGCAGTAGCAGATTGCGTTGCCGTGGAGCGACGACTGGACGCAACCATGCGCTGGGGATCGGCAGGAACATGGCAGATGGCCGTGCATGTTGCCGAGGAGAGGGCAGCGTGGCATAGCGGCGAGAGGATAGCGGTAGCGACACAGCACGGCAGGGAAGCTTGGAATAGTTGCAAGTCGACGGCGCTTGCTGCTAGGGCATGGAAGATGAAGGCGGCAGCGGCGGAATCGGCGATACGAGCTCAACGGCGGCGGACAGCAACAGCGGCGGCGGGCGGCAACAGCGGCGGCGAACGGCAACAGCGGCGGCGGGCAGCAACAGTGGCGGCGGCAACAGCGGCGGCGCCTATATATAAGGAGAAAAACTTTCCACCTCTATGTCAACTAGCGATATGGTGCTAATTGACGTTGCACCCTCCATCTTTACTAATAGGCCTAATTAATTATTAAAGCCCATTAGTAAATAAATGAATGGACATTTAGGATTATTGCACACAAGCTTTGGTGGAAAATGAGATATTTATTATTTTCGGAATTAATTAATTTCGTGGATAAAATAATTCTAGAAAAGTCCAGAATTATTATTTAAGCCGCGAAAAATACTCCGAAAGCTCCGAAAATTCGAGGGAATTTTCTAGAGACATTATGGAACATGAGGAACCCAAATAAAATATTTAGAGCTTATGAAAAGATGGATGAAGAGATCAAGGAAAAAGATTAAGCTCACGAAAATTGGAATTTTGAATCCAGAAAATACCAAAAAGTTTTCCGATGAGAAGTAAACGTCGTCCTATGGTATTTTGAAAATAATAGCACTCACCAACACCAAAGACAAGCATCACACAGACACCACATTAATAATTTAATATGAAAAAGTTTAAAACCACAATTTTCTATATTTAACTAGCAACAACTTAACTTATCTAATAAATTTATTCAAATATTGAAATCATTTATCTTATTTAGTATTTTTCATGCACAACCCAAAATAGAAAATTTTGGGTGTGACAGGTTCGAGCTCTGCTCGACTCACGGTTCCCACTAGGGTTTTTCTCCATATTTTCAGGTGCAGTCTCTCTTCCGTGGAGCCACAAAGGGATAGTGGCGCGCCCGTTGCCTACAGAGCCTTAGATGATTTCGGTGATCTTTTTAAAGAAGCGATCTTCGAATCTACATGTAGTTGTAGGATCTATTTGTGTACATGGATGTGAGTGAGGTGTGCGTGTGTATGGTGTTATGGTGTATCTGTTCATGAACAGATGCTACAGGTGTAGCTAGATGAGAGGCATCAAAACGATCGGCTCCCCGTGGCGGTGCCAACCGACGGGAGAGACTTTCGCAGACGGGATTTTCGTGCATGTGAGGGATGGCCACGGGACCCTGAAGGAAGACGCGGAGCCGTGGGGGAAGCTACCAGCCGACGGGAGAAAAGTAGTCTGGGACTCTGGGGTAGTGAAGGTTTAGATGGAGGGCTGGATGTGGCAGCGTGATGGAAGGGAGTGGAGGAGTCGGTGCATGAATGAAAAAAAAGACATGTGAAAAGAAATTCATGGGAAAAAGCATTATGCAGCCCTTTATAAAAGTAGGGACTCTAGTTAGGCTCTTGGTGGACTTTTTTTTTGTTTGGCATGAAAAATTATGGCATGAGCTTGTTTAGGGCCTCTGTTTGATATGCTCTTTTATAAGTCATTTTTTTCTACCTCTAAAACCGAACCCTAATGGTTCACACAAATGGGTAGGACCCTTTTCTGAGGTGGGTGTGGGTTTGTGCTTCCATTTTTTACATTTTTCTTTTTTTTAGAGCACCTTTTTTTATCTAGCCTCTTTTTCGACCTCTGGAACCATGTACACATTCTGAAGGTGGTATCAATATAAAAAACATCACTTATTTATGACTAGGGGAGCCCAAAGTGGTTTCAAACCAAACCACAGCTGTAAATAAGAGAGTTGGTAAAAATAAATGGCCAAATCCATGATTTAAGCGACCTCTAAAATAGAAACCCCAGCAAAAAAATAGAAAACTCCAACAGCCTTTCTATTAGGGTGCGGCGGATGGCTAGCGGCGTATGCAAGTTATATCTAGCATGCGAGGACTCCGAGATACGTGATTTGCTATTTTAGAAAGCCATATACAATAGCTGTTGGACTCTCTTTTTTTTTTCCCAAAATACTCCAATATAGATTACAGAATATGGATAGCTCTTCTGTTGGAGTTGCTCTAAGTGGACATATATAGCACTACTATTTTTTTGTCTATAATTTATACCCACGTATATGCAATTTTAAAAAGTATCAGCTCAGGGAGTATATATTTAGCAAATGTCTTTTGTCTTTTTCCCAACTAGCACATATATAACATACCAGTTGCCTTTCGGAGTCCTATTCAAGTATTATTCATGATATTGTTGATCGTTGAATGCATTTTGTTGAGAGAAACAAAATAGTTACCGAGTTGCATTTTTTCAGGTGGGACTAGGCATCCGCGACTGAGCAGATGAGAGACTGGACGTAAATAAATGGATAAAGACGTCTTTCGCCTGGTCGACTATCTTGTCAATGACCCTAAAAAGTTGGTGCGTGATCACACTCGTTTATTGTTCTTATCTCTGCATTCATATTTTCTCAACTGTGTGAAGCAATTATATAATTAACGTTCGACGGATTGCTGCTTCAAACATCACCCCAGGGTTCAGCCTACCGCTGTGACACCAAAGCCGATTGGTAGAAACGAAAAACGGGAAAAACGCCAAAATTTTTGCTGAAATTTTAAAATTTTGTGAAATTTTGTCTAACCTTTAAAAATCTTAATGAATTTCATGCAAATGCAAAATGAAATTCCTGTTATTATTACTATAGAATCTTCATCACCGCGGGCGATGGTCCCTCGGTGCTGAAACTGGGCGATGATAACACCGCCGATTTGCAACCGGTGGAGATGACAACCATGGTTATCACCTCCAGTACGTGTTATCAACCGACAAGGATAATCATTTCCAGAAATATATCATAAAGCGGGCAAAAAATAGCAACAAGTTTTTTAACTGAAAAATAGCAACAAGTTTTTTTAATGCATGGAAGACCCTATTAGGTATGATATTTTTCTTTGCTAAAAAAAGGTATGCTATTTTTCTACATGCCTCGCGCATTGCTCCCATTACCACTGCACCTCACAATTAGTTGTGACTGAGTAGCAGATACATTCATTTTGTATTCGCTATACTAAATATTGTATTATTATTTAAGGTCATAAACAAATTCAAATCAATTCAGCTAGAAAGTTTTAGATCTTGTCAAGATCTACAACTCTTGCTTTTGGTTGTTTTTCATCCTAGGTCGTTTCAAAACTTTAAATTTAAAGAGTGAGAACTTCAAATAGAATTTTTGGTCCATAAATGATTTCCAATGAAATAGTCATCAACTACAAAGTTGAATATATTTTGTTTTGGTCCTTTTTCCATACGAGGTCATTATAAAATTTTGAGTTTCAAATTGTGAGGGCTTCAAATAGAATAATGGGACCGTAAATGATTTCAAATGCAATTTCGTCAACTATAAAGTGATCTCATCAGGCCGTACAACTTTGCTTCCGATCATTTCTCCATCCAAGTTCGTTTGAAAAAAAATTCTCCTTTTAGGCTGGTTGCAATTGGTTGATGAAAAATGTCTCAACTACAAAGTTGTACACTACTACAAAAAAAGAGTTCCTAGAAATTTAAAAACTCAGGCCAAATAAGCAAAAAAATCTTTTAATCCTGAAAAGCCCCCAGCAAGATCGCGCGTCGCAAGTCATGTGCTGCACGGTTGTGGGATTCGAACCTGATAACTTCTGGCCTTGCGTGTATGTCTAACCACTCCACCCTAGCTCCTCTTACTAATCCACCCCAATTCAATTATGTCTACATGGCATATCCATTCCCCTATTGTTCACTTTTCAGGGTGTTGAAACGAATATTTGGAACCCCAAACAAATTCAAATGAAAAGTCATCAGCTATAAAGTTGTAGTTCTCATTGAGATCTATAATTTTGGCTTTGGTCGATTTTCCATCCTAGGTCATTTGAAAATTTGAATTTCAAAATGTTAAAAGTTGAAATACAAATTTGAGACCATAAATGATTTCTAACGAAAAAGTTGTCAACTACAAAGTTGTAGAGCTTATCTAGATCTACAACCAGCTTCTTCTTTGCCAAGTAGACCCCATAGAGTATCTTTTGTATCCGTGGGTATCAGGAACCTGCCGATACAAGTTGTTGAGCTGGTCAGCGACAAAGTCCAAGGTACCAAAGGTGATTTCAGCACTCGAGTGAAGCTTCTCACCATCGTTGAAGTGGAAGATGATTTCAATCTAAAACACATGAAATCGGTGCGCAAAAGGACCCTATCTAGTTCGCCAACGGCCATAGGTATCGGTTCCGGCAATACAGATCAACATATCATGCATAGGGAATAAGAAGGTAGCATTCAAGACACAATATATACAGGTTCAGGTACCGGGATAACCTACATCCAGTTGAGAACAAATCTCTCTATCTTGTATGCTGGATGTTTAGAGGAGCGCTGATGACTAGCTGCCTAGGGTGCTATGCAATATAGTCGAGAAGTAGCGTCTCTCATTCGGGTGCTCCCTGCCCCTCCTTATGTAGTCCGGGGGTAGGGTTATAGTTTGAGCCCTGATTGGTTTACGTGAAGTTTCCTTCTTTGTTAGAAGAAAATCTAAGTACAGGATCTACTATTCCTTATTTGTTACAGCTTCTAGCTCCATCTAACTGGTTGTCTGTCCACCACATATGATAATGTGCTCTAGTTCGATTGGGCCTCATCGTCACCAGCTTTGGCCCACCATAGATATTATGAGTCATTATTCGGGTGGTGAGGTACCTTGGGTGCATACCATCGACACTATATATTTCATTAGTAATTGTCATTTCATATTCTACTAAATTATATTAGAGGTCCTAAGATATCTTCATAGTTTTTATAGTGATATAACTAGCCATTAGCTTGCACTGTAGAATTGAAGATGTTGAAACTTTTATATCGTAGAACAATATATGTAGTAGTTGACGAGAGTCAAACATAGGGGTATGCTAAGTTCCTAGGAAAGAGGAAACTGATCTATGGACCTCCCAACCGATCTCACAGATTTTTTTCGGGGGCTCGGGCGCTATATACCCATCGGGTATGCTTGCACACACCCTCTTGAAGGAATCAGGGATAGCCCAAGCACGCCCGTGGCCACTGCTCAGGGCTCGGGGGCTCGCCAAGGCCCCAAACTATTGAGCGACAACATCCTGATTCTAAGTCCAACCTAACGCATGCCCGAGACAGTGCTCGGGTGATGAACCGATGTCCTAAGCCACAAGAAACCCGCCAAACAGCTGATGCCTGACTGGTATATGGAGATGCCACACTGTCTGCCCATTCAATGGATGTGAGGCCCTCTCGGCCACTCCTTTGGCAATGTCACGCACTGCCGTTATTAAGGGCCATTTATTGTTTTGTTATCACCACCGCCGTTGGTGGTGCAAACGTCCAACACCGTCGCTATACGTATTATGCGGCAGGGATAAAAGTGTATCACCGCCGAATTGTTGAGTAACCCGACACCGACTATACAATCATCAAAGGCGGATTGTGGTGCAAAGCGACAGTGACCATGACCTTTGTACTGGCGGATCATACGGTGAAGCGATGGTGGTGTTAACCTCTACACAAGCGTCTCGGCCGTGGAACCGATAGTGAACCCGCACCGCTGACAGTCGGGTCGAAGTACAAGGCGGTGCTGCTGGTGACCACTACACAGGTGGTTGATGTGCTCACACGACGGTTTCGATAGCCTCGACACAGTCGGATCATTTGCCAATACGGCAGTGTTAATGTACGTCCACAGTCGGGTCATGCTCCAATACGACTGAAGTAAGGACCTAATCACAGATGGATCATAAGCCAATCGGCGGTGTTAGTGTACACCGCAGTCGGTCCCAGATGCCGATGGTGAAGGCTATGACCATCACTGTCGACAGCTTACTGTCGAGGCCAAAATTGAACACTACGATGTGGGTTGCGACGCGGCTGTGAAAGATGCCAGTGTAGTAGTGTCAGTTTACTTTGTGGTGCTTTGGACGAATCGTGGGTGGCGGACCCATTGCCAAGTACATCGATCCACACTAATTTATGATCAACATCTCATTGTATCTGCTTTGTGAAGAGTGTGTTCGTTATCTTCAAATAATGTTTATCAAGGTGACACCGGCCCATAAATCAGTGGGTACATAGCTGCGTCGCTTGGGAACCCACCGCTGTCGCTGCGAGGTCTTGTCTTCGTGATGAGCAGATTGAGACAGCGTTGGCAATTGATGACTAAGGTTTCCCATGCACAGAGAAGGAATCAAACAAATATTTAGATAGTGATTGACTGATAGATATATATGTTCACACTGTTTTTTTTTTGGTGGGATTGAGTTACAAAGTGAAAGCAATTGTTGTTTTACGCAGTCCTGTTCAGCCCTTACCCATCATCCATCCCATTCCCATCGTGCCTTTTAAGGTCCCTTAATTAACTTTGCTTTCATCCATGTCGTTTTGCCTGTTCATTCAACTTCGTACATGGTCTTTGTTTGAGTATTTCTTTACCTTTCCTTTATACCCTGGTCCCTGACTGATGAGATGAAAAGCAGTGTCCTCCTCTATTCCTTTTGCTTGTGGTCTGCATCATCGCATCATATCATGGCATGCATATCGAGCTTTTCTCAAAAGACAATGCAGCATCATTCCTTACTTGTCCATGCATCCAGCTGTATGATAAAGAAATGCATCCATAATATGGTTGTGTATATATAGTTTCTTTACAAACAGGGTGGTTCTTGTTTTTGTTGCAGCACCTCATACCTCACACACCCATGCCTGTTGGTTCTTGCAATCTCTCAACGCTATCACATTCGCATCTCACGTTATAGTATTGGCAGTCTCCTCAACTGAAGGGGCAATGCTGGCTCGTCAGAATCCAGATACAGTTTCAACAACACTGTTAAATTATCATATCATACAGTGCTGTATAGCTAGTGTTGTTGGTACCTGGATTATTAGTGATAACACATCAGCGTCAACCTCATTGAGAATGACCAATACAACGGGATAATTTGATTTCCTATGCTAACTACGTTGCTTTGAATGATTTTTCTGTTTTATTTTCTTTGCAGATTAGGCCCATCCCTGTGCCTCAAGGATCTTTGATTTTCCAGAAATTATGGGGAGCTTTGTGGCTTGCTGTGCGTGGCCTGTTTAGCTACGGATTTATCATTTGGCTTTCTGCTTTTTTGATTTAACTTTACAAGGTACGGATAGCTCGCAACTTCATAATGTCCTAAACATTTAAATTGAATTCTGAACTATATTCTATAATTTAGCATCCTTGATATTCTCATTGGTATGTGCAAATCTTTGGATTTGTTTGTGTCCTCTTTTCATTTATATTTTATCAGCTCATTAGCTGAAAACCTTTTAAAAACTTGGCTAGCTATGTTCAGTCACAAAGGCCGAAACAATTGCATAATCTCTTTTTTTTTTAAGATCAATGGCTCGAAAAAATTGGTCCGTATGAACCAGTGGTTCCTTTTGAGCACTGCAGCGAATCTCTTTCCACAAAAATGTTTTCATGATTCCAAAACAATGGGAATTATTATATGGTCATTGCTATCCATGCTACCATGCTCCCTCGCCTCAGTGGACATCCTGGTTTCTAAGAAGTCAACAAATTTCTAATTTGGCCAATCTATACAAAAAGTAATAACATTTATGATACAAAATAAATATCATTAGATTAGTCATGTAATAAGTTTCATAGTTCACCTATATAGAAACATAAATGTTGATACTATTATCCATAAACTTAATCATACTTATATTTGACTTATATAGAACACGGTTCAGAAAAAAATGGGATGGGTCCTTTTGTAGGTTTATTTGGTGCTTCCAAATTTACCTTTTTCTAGAGCACAATTTTTCTGCTTGCTTAGCTTTTTTCTAACTCTGGAACCAAACATATCACACAGTACTTATGGAGAAAAAATGCCTTCCAAACCGTGTGATATAAGTGTTATCTCAAACTTTTTTTTACTTAACCATTGGTAATAATTGGCATCTCAATCATGCAGTTGTTTTCATGACTCAAAAAAGCATTGTAGAGACGAGATGACCGTTTCTTTTACTACTGTTATTGCTCCATCTATTCACAGATGAGTTACATTTTGCGTTGTCCTGAGTCAACAGTTTTATACTTTTGTTTCATATATATTACTTGATGTGTTGTGTTTTGACATTTCAAAATGGTATAAATATTGGATTAGTCTTGAAATATAGATTTGTAAAAGTATATATTTGCTATGTTTTACTAAACTTCATTTAGAAAAATAGTAACAAAAATTATGTTCTGACGACTGTATAAATGTCCAAATCATCACATGCTTATTTGTGACTCGAGGGAGTACTAATCAACAAAAGCAGTTCGAAACCATGCCACACAGCTCGGGGAAATTTCCTAAGTCTGAACATATAATATAGCATAGTAGTTTCTTTAAATAATTTATACAAACAAATCGGTAATACAAGAGTATTATCATAGTCTGGGGAGTAAATACATACAAAGCGTTCTTAATTTCCAACTTGCACATATATATACAACGTAACCCACCATTTGTGTTTCTTTCCTGCTGTCCTCTTTCCAATAGTACTTCATGATTCTGTTGATCATTGAATGCATTTCGTTGAGAGAAATAAATTATTACAGCGTTGCATGTTTTCAGGTGGGACTGCATCCATGCCTGACCAGACGACGGGGCTAGGCGTAAATGGATAGTAGTGTCTTTACCTTGGTCGACGCTCTTATCAATTACCCAGCTGAATATATATGGTGCGTGATCTCACACTCATCTATTTATTTTCTCAGCTGTGCCTGATGAACCATGACGATATAACCCTTGGAAGGGTTGCTGCTCAAACCATCACCTCGCTGCCTTAGTAAACGTTTAAAATGATTAGAAACAAAACATGCATCAAGACATTATATATTATTGGTGATTGCTCCCGAACATGCACGTCGCCAAAACTACATTTTGATTTTCCTTTATATGCACAATCGAGGTTACTTTCTGTCTTATTATCTTTTACTCTTCCCCTTCTATATTGCCACATCATTAAACAAAATGCCACTCCATTACTGTGGTGCCGGAACACATGTCAATTTATAGGATTTTCAACTTAACTTTTTAGTAAAATTGTACTTTTAAGAAAATACTCCCTCCGTCTCTATTTATTTGTCGCTATGGTTTACAAGCGGGTCAAACTTTCTTAAATTTGACTAAATGTGTAGGGAATATTAGCAACAATTATATCTCCAAATAAATTTATTGTGAACAAAGATTTAACGATATATCTAATGATACTAATTATGTACCATAAATATTAATATTTTTATATATTTTTAGTCAAAGGTAAAGTATGTTTGACTTCTTGGGAAGTGAGAACGACAGTTAAAAAGAATGGAGAGTACTTATGTTATAGACATAAAAGTAACATGTAGAAAACATTTAAGATACTACTGCCATAATTGTAATTCATTTTGTTTAATATATATGCTACAAGAACTACTACAGAATTAATTTTTGCATATATAAATGGAACCAACGGTCATAAGACGTTATCACTGCCGGTTTCAAACAAGCAGTGGTCAGAATGATTATTACTGCGAACTTTCACCACCATGGGTCAAACCAGCCGTAAAAATCATTTTGTATAACTTAATATTTGCATGAAGGTACTAGCATAATTGTTTGGCTTGGTTTTAAGCCACATACACTTGCTTAAATTACTCAACCCACCCCCGACGTATTGTTATTGACAGCAGCGTCGGCACTTTGTTGGGCAGTTTGGATAACAAGAAACGAGGTGGTTTTTGACAAATGTAGACCAAAATCTTTTTTGCAGGGACTTTTCAGGGGAACTCACTAGCTCCGGCAGTGGGCAAGATTACAGCGGCGTGATGATCTACGGGATCAGCTAGTCTTAATTGGGCAACATCTAGAGACATCAGCTTTGCATTTCTTTGGTTCCAACGGATGATTGTCAACTAGATGTATTGGCCTGACTTAGTCAATACTTTACGCTCGTTTTGTTTATCCATGTGTTTTGCTGTAGGTTGGAACTTTCTACAGCTTGTGTGCTAGCTTACGGGCTGTGTTTTGTAATAATTGGCCTGATTCTATCGGTTGATAGATGAAGCCGGATATGAACTATCCTTTATTTAAAAAAAACCCACCCCGAAGCTCTGCAGCCTTATCCTCTTACCACAGGGTATGGCTGCGTTTGGATTCTTCTGGATTTTGGAAGCTAGGATGTAGACTATTAAAAAGCTCGATTATAAAATCTAGGTTTGTGGAAGTTTGGATCTATAGGTTGGAAAAACCACAAGAGGTGCCCTTGAAAGTAAAAGGTTCAAAATAGTCTCACTCATTAACCATCGCACTACAGGTAGGAAAAAAACAAAAGGGTAGCTAGCTGGATTATGGAACTTGGACTACACCAGATTATAAAAGGTAGACACAAACAAGATATGTTCGGATCCCTACCTGGTTCTAAAAGCCAGGTTCCATAACTTTTTTTGATCCAAATAGGACCTAAGGCTTGTCTACTAAGACCGAGGTAGAATTTAGTTGGTATGCTCGTATAGGTGTCTCAAACAGTCTACCCGCTGTCTTGCACCAATGCCTTATATGACGGGCCAGTTCACTGGGAACTTTCTTTTTTAAAAAAAGATGCTATCGTCCTCTTGGAGCGTGTTTGGTTGCCCAAATGGTCAGTTCCATGCACTTGCGCTGGTGCATATAAATCCTGAGGGAACCGTGATTGGTTGGCTTCATGTACAATGTTGGCCTGGCCCGACATGTGCAAGCATACAGCCTCGTGCAGCATCGTGCAATGCGACTAAAACATCTGTAGCTCCTGACGCCCGCCAACGCCAAGCTGATGCAACCGCACAACAGCCTGCAGTGCAAAAGGCCCTCCCAAAAGTAGCAAACCTACCTTCTGAGCACATTGCACCTACCCATACCATCTTAGATTTAGTCTATCAATCAGACTCTGTTTGGCCTGCATCATATATAGCTGTGGACAACTAAATACTCTTCTTTTCAGAAAGAGTTAAAGGCACTAGCGGCCCTTGAACTTGAAATGATGTGTTACTTAGGTCTATGTACTTTGAAAATGCATTTCTAGGCCCCTAAACTTATTAAGTGGTGCATTGTGGGTCCATGCCACACACATAGGCATTGCCACTATGGCGCTGACTGTGTCTGTTACTTTATGTTTACCCCCTCATGTACGTGAGGTGGGTAGTACGGATGGCATCCCCAACGGGAAAAAAATTGGGTGCAAATCTTATGTACCAAGCTCCAATGCATATAGCGGTGGATGGATACCAATGTCCCTATTTCATGATCCAATAGCATGCACCAGGCCCGCCTTCAGTGCATCTATATGGGCCCAATTATTTACGGATCAGTCAAGGTAGACAAAATACAACCACAGGCGTTTAATTATTTTGTTTGTACATGTGTCAGCAGATCAGAGATGGTACACACTTGAGCTTGGTGCATACTGTATGCACTCAATTTCTTTTCCCCCAACGTCACACTACTACAGAAATTTTTTTTTTGGAGGTGGGCGAAATAGGTTAACCAAGGCGGGAATCACAACCACCTCGATCCAAAGGCCTCGGTAAATCGATCTTTATCGAGGCGGGTCAAATGTCTGCCTCAGTAAATCAAATTAAAAAACAAAATAAAAGAAAACCCAAGGACAAACCCAGCAAGCCCATCTACGGGCCTACCGAGCGCATCCACGCACCACCGCTCTATTCACCGGATCTCCACCGCCCACCACAGCTCATCGGATCCGCCCACCAGGAGGAGGATCCGCCCCGCGCAGCCGGCCCGCCCGCCAGATCAGCCGTTGCTAGGAGCCGCCACCCACCCTTGCGCTGGATCGGTGGGCCCCTGAATGCACCGCTGCTAGGATCTGCCTGGATTCGGCTCGCCGCCGCCTAGAGGGCCTTGGGCTCGCCGGATCTGAGAGAGATGAGTACCGCTCGGGTGGGGGAGAGGGTGGGGGAGGGCATCGCTGCCACCATCACCTTCGCGGAGCCTGCTCGAAGATGCACCATCGGGATCAGCATGGATCCGGTTCACCGCCGCCTAGAGGGCCTTGGGCTCGCCGGATCTAAGGGTGAGGGGTGCCGCTCGGGTGGGGGAGGGGGTGCCGTCACCTGCGCGTGTTGGGTAGGTGCAAGGGAGAGAGGTGGAGGGAGAGAGGGAGAGAGGGTGGATTGGAAGCAGAAGCGGCCACTTGGCCGCTCGCCAGACGCTGGTTGGGGAGGTGCGTGACTGCACGAGGGGGGAGAGAAGCGAGAGTGGAAAATCCTAAGTGCTGGTTTTATATGTGACTAAGGTAATGGGCAGGCGGGGCTCTGGGCCTTTTAACCGAGGTGGGCCTCTTAGGAAGCCTCCATAAATAGATTTTAGGAAGAAGTATTTTTTGATAGCCTCAATAAATCGATTTCGCGAGACGGTTAATCGTAACCACCTCCGTAAATAAAAACGACCGCCCGCCTCGGTAAATCGAATAAAAAACAAAAAAAAGAAAAACCCGTAGCCCAACTAGGCCCGGATCTGGGTCTGGATCCGCCGCCATTTGCTGGGGTGGCACCGCTGCATCACGCGCATCCGCTTGCTGGAGCCACAGCCATGCTCGCCACCGTGGTGGTCGACGGAGAGCTACTCCCCGCCACCGAAGAGGTCCTCCCCGCCAGATCCGGCGCCAGCTTGCTTGTCCCCGCAGGAACCGAGGCCGCTGGGCTTGTCCTCGTCGGATCCGCCACCGAAGAGCTCCTCCCCACTGGATCCGCCGCCAGCTAGCTCGTCACCATCGGATCTGCCACTGGAGAGCTCCTCCCCACTGGATCCGCTCCGAGTTCTCCCAGATCCACCAACCTCCGCCGTGTAGCACCGGGAGGGAGGTCGATCCAAGAGGGAGGAGCTTGCCACCGCCAGCAGCCGCCATGTAGCGCCGAGAGGTAGGTCGATCCGAGAGGGAGGAGCCTGCCACCGCGTCACCCGCACTGCCCGCCGCCAGGCCGCCACATTGGGGAGAGGAGAGGGGAGGGGCGTGGTGGGAGGGAAAGGGGCGCCTGGGAGGCCGCTGTGTTTGGGAGAGAAGAGAGAGAGGCGACGGCTGAGAGAGTGAGAGAGACGGAGAGGGGCATGACTCATGACTTCGCGAGGGAGTGGGCACAAGAGAGAACTGGGCTGCAGCTGTCGGTTGGGAGAGGGAGTGAGGTTGAGGAGTGAAAACCCTAGCTCTCCTATTTATATAAGCCTAGGAGGAGGGGTTGTAATGGTCTTTAAAATAGTAGCGGGCTGGGCCAGATTTTAGGAGGCAGGCCTTATAAAATAACCGCCTCGGTTAATGATTTACCGAGGTGGTTGCGTTATAATGCCCGCCGAGGCAGTTATATTACATTGCCCGCCTCGGTAAATAGATTTTAACCACCTCAGTTAATAAAAATGCCCGCCTCAATTAATCCCATGTATTAACCGAGGCGGTTTAAATGTCCGCCCGCCTCCAAGGCCTAAAGTGAAACGCTGCGCAAGTTAAATTCTATAGTAGTGATATATACAGTTTAAAGGGTTTCTAGATTATCTATTGTAATAGCAAGAGGTTAATTTAATGTAAGCTTAGGTTTACTTTAGATCATGTTTCCACATGACATATGCGGATAATTTAGATGTAAATTCATAGGGTATTTGAATCGTTTTACATAGTCATTGAGATGTGTATTTATTTTTAGCAAATATAATAGATCCATTGTCTATTTCATCAATGGTGATTAAAGTGAACCAAATTGATTGCCAAATATTTCTGGTTCTGTCAGAATTTCTAGGATTATCTTTTTTTTCTAGAAGCTCTCTTGAGGATTAATGTGGATGCTCCATTGGGAACCTCTTGTTAGAATTTTTCGGATTCATTTTTCTTTTGTAGCGCAATATTCGTTCAGTGGAACTAAGTTTAACTTATATAAGCCCTTGTTGCATCCATTTATGTGACATCATTAATCTGTACTTTGGTGTTCATCTTTTAGTCTAATTGCTGCAATTTTTTACCCATATATTATGTTCAAACTCTAGTGCTTACTATATATTTTATTTAGAATTTTAATTTTATATTCTATTAAAAAATATTAGAGGTCATAAGATATCTTCTTAGTTTTTAGAGTGGCATAAATAGTCGTTTAGCTTAATTGTTGAACTTTTTGTATCATAGAACTATGTGTGTAGTAGTATTGTTTTATAAACCGGTTAAAATAAAATTAGTAAAATTGATAACACATAATGTTCTAGTTAAAGTGTATAAACTTGAATAAACAACAATCCAAAAATTGTTATCATTGAGTATTAATAATATAACTTAAAAATGTGGTGTCAGTGTTACTCCTATTTGGTTTGGGGTTCATTTTTCCACACTTGATAAACTACTAAAATAAATATGTATCCTAAACCACACATTTTTACTTAGTTTTCTTGGTGGAAGATAGCATCATGCTTACTTTCAACTTAAAAGCAATATAAGTGTGTAATTTGCAAATATATAGCTTACTTAATCGATTTATATTGGAGTATTTTTCCTAATAGCTTGTAGTAGTGTTTACATGTAGATTTGAGAGATATTTTTGTTTACTTTATAAAGGTTGAGATCAATAATTTTGATACAAATTAAAGATGTTACTTTATATTTTCTTTCATAATAGTATATGTAGGTAATTAGAATGCAAACTTAGGGGCTTACTTTATGTTTTGTTTCGTAGTGACACAACTTGGTATTTTATAAAAAAACATTAGATATTTATTTTATATTATTTTTCATAATGACAGAGTGGGAAATTTAGATATAAATTTATTTTTGTTCTAAGGGATCTTTCCTATGGCATATATGGGTACTTTAGGGAGTTATTTAGATGGCAGATGTGAATAATTTAGAAACAAAAGTAGGGTGTTATTTAGAATTATGTTTGATAACGACAGATGTTGATAATTTGCATGGAAAAATACGGGGATGATTTACTGAATGTAGTTTTGATAACAGCAAACGTGGGTAATATTTGTTTAAAACATTACAGACCCAATGCCTATTATTTTTTATGATGATTAACGCCTATCAAATAAAAATCCAGATGTTTTTTTATTATTGTAATACATTCTAGGATTTTATCTTGTTTTTCTAACGTGTCTAGTGAGAACTAATGTGAAGGTTCCATTAATGCATAGATAAAAGCAGTTCCACGTACACATCTATATCTTCCATAAAGACAAACCCGACTAGCTTAATTCTCTTGCACCTCCTTACGCCATGTCATCCGATGCTTCTGTGCCATACCGTGCCACCTCCTGCAGCGCACGAACGCATCTACCGCCAAAAAAAGAAAGGAAAAAAAAGGAAAGAGGAAACGCATCTTCAGTTATCGCACTCCCTCCACCAGTCCTCCAGCGCCGCCTCCCCTACCGCCGAATGCATCTACCGCAAAAAAAAAAGGAAAGAGGAAACGAGGAAACGCATGGAAAATCCTGCGCTATTGCGGCCATTGATTAAAATCCACCAACGCCTGCCATCTGACCATATATGGCTGCATGCATGCACCGCTCTGCTTTTTTCGTAATGCGGATGCAAAAGGAAACGCTGCCCCCCACTTTAATCTGAATTAAAATAAAAGGACGCCGCCGCCCAGCTTAACCTGAAGGAAAATAAAAGGTCATCGTTTCCTGCCTACTGCACCATATATATCGCTGATTTTTTTTAATAAGGGATAACAAATATCCGGCCTCTACATCCGAAGATGTACACAGACAATTATTACAACGTTTCCGGTTCACAAAAAGTAGTGCAAGCCAGAGTCCTATAAATAGACCAGGAAACTAAAGCAAACGAAAAATGTGCTTCCACCCTTGGAAATCTCTAAAGCAATCATCTCTAATTTCTTACTCATCAACGAGAGGGCATCCTTGACTTGCTCGTCACGCTGCAGCTGAGCCCAGAAGCGCATCCAGTATGCTCCCCTGAAAGTAACCTGCATAATAGAGTTTGTTTTCAATTTGTTAAAAATAACATCATTCCAGCATCGCCAGATAGCCCAGCATATGGCAGCCACCCCAACCCAGATCAAACCTTTGACTCTTTTTTGCTGATTCATGAACCAATTACCAAATATATGGCTGATAGATCTCGGTTGGTTTAAATTAGTAGCATAGAAAATAATCCTCCAAATCATTTTAGCACAGGGGCACTCAAGGAATAAGTGTTGGATAGTCTCATTCCTATTGCAATAAATGCATTTTTGGCTCTCTTTCCAATTTTTTCTAGCGAGGTTGTCTTTGGTTAGGACGACACCTTTTTGTAGGAACCAGAGAAAGATTTTGATTTTTAGAGGAATCTTTATTTTCTAGATCATTTTATGAAGAAAAGGTGAATGTGTATCAATGAGATGAAGATACATTGAGCGGACAGAATAAATACCAGAATTGGTTAAACTCCATTTAAAGTTGTATGATCCTTCCACCAATTCAACATTTGAGGTCCGTGCTACTAGATGAAGCCATTCTACGCGTTTATTATCCACCAGAGCCCTTCTAAAAGAGATGTTAAGCGGGCTTGTGGCCATTACTTTGGATACAATTGCGTGAGGATCATGCACTATATTATATAATGAAAGATATTTAACTTTAAGACACTTATCTCCAACCCATGTATCATTCCAGAACCTCGTGTTGGTTCCATCTTTAATATCGAAGGAGCCATTAGCCAAAACCTCATCTTTATGCATGAGGCCTCTCCAAAAATGGGAGTCATTAGGTTTGGCGGTCACTTGAGTAAGGGTCTTTGATCTTAGGTATTTATTCCTTAACATAGACTACCACATGCCATCTGTGTTTAGTAAATTAACCAACCATTTGGCCAATAAGCATCTATTTTGTAATTGTAAATTTAGGATACCTAGACCCTTTTGGTCCTTAGGACGACATAAGATGTCCTATTTGGCCAGTCTATATTTATGTTTGTCCGACGAGAATTTCAGGAAGAACCTTGATCTGAAATGATCAAGGTTTTTGAGAACTCCTTTGGGGATTTCAAAGAATGACATCATAAACATGGGTAAACTGCTTAAAACAGAATTAAGCAGAACTAGTCTTCCCCCATAAGACAAGTATTTTGCTTTCCAGCAAGAGAGCTTTTTTTGAAAGCGTTCTTTAACCTTTCTCCACTCTGAATTTAGGAGTTGTCTATGGTGCATTGGGATCCCTAAATATCTGAAGGGATATTCACCAGCATTACAACCAAAGAGGGTGGTATAATCAGGCTCCATCTCTTTAGCTGCACCATAGAAAAAAATTTCACTCTTGTGGAAATTGATCTTGAGCCCAGATAGTTGCTCGAAAGCACAAAGCAAAAGTTTAAGATTCTTTGCTTGCTCCGGGTCGTGATTGTTGACACTAGCTAACACCACTTGAATACTAGGTTGTCATCCCTAGCATGGTGCTAGAGCGTACTAAGGTACTTATAAACATAAGGGCTCTCTAGAAAATAATCTATTCTATCCGCAAGCGCATAGATAAAATACCTCATTGTAGCATTTCACCAGGATAAGTATTCCAGGTATCGTTATTTATAATTTTGCTTAAGAGAACGGCGAAAGCGAAAACAGGGGTAAAATCTATCAAGGCTTAGACTAGAGATAAACTTGCAAGAACATGATTACTACTGAGAAACTCGTCACACAGTCACTTGCTTTGGCAGGGGGTAAGCCATAATAATAAAGATAATGAAATATAAGCTCATGAGTAAATAACACAGCGATTAGAAATAGACTACTCCACATAAATGTAAGGTGACGTCGGACTAGCAAGAGAATGGATTCTAAGTATCTACTATTTACTAAGTCATAATCTACTCTAAGCATCTACAAGATCATATATAGCACAAAAAACTCTTCATTCATGTATAAGGAACATTGCTAAAGTAAATCAGAACATAGGAAGACTTACTCCGCAATACAAATTCTGCCTGTCCTATCAACGGAGGGTGGACTATATAAGAATCAATGAAGCTGTCACCATCGCGAACTACCGCACGACCCGGCCAATAGGATACATTTGCAGGTAAATAACATCTAAGCACCACGCCTACATGTGATCTACCACTTAACTCCCACGTGAAAAGAGCTAAGCGCTTTGCAAACTCATGCATGAACTCATCATCAATCATAACTATATCACTTATAGAACTAGAGCAAACTAGGAACATAATAAATAAAGACATAATGCAATTAGAATAAAGTCGTAGAGAAAGATATGAAATAATACCAATCTTTATTGACGAAGATCCGAAATCAAGAGCGCTAGGCCCTACTTCTCTAATTCTATCTAATCAATCCTATAAAACTTGAAAGAATTGGGAGTAGCTAAATCTAATTCTCTGCGGGAGAGAGTTTCTAAACCCTAAACTTGATGGCTTCCTCTGATAATGATTTCTCCTCCTCCCCTGGGGTGGAGAGGACCTGCTTATATAGCCCCCTCAAATGATCGTGGGCCGTCGGATCAAACCGACATTAATCGCACGGTTTTCCTTGATCCTTTAGGTCGGTGGAGCATAATCCACGAAGTTGACATTGATTGGCCACGGGAGTAGGGCGGCCGCCCCAAACCCTAGGGCAGGCGCCCTGGGCTGGGCCCCGTTCGGCCTCCCGTTCATTCACGTGTCTTCTGGAGTCTTCTAGATGATAGAAAATTAGCGCACATGTTAATATCTCTATGTAAACCCGACGTGTGGGCCTTCTCTCCGTATTTTCTGATAACCCCCTGCAGAAATAGATAAATACCAAAACTCGTAGAATTCTATCAGATAAAACTCTAATTCTAGATGTCTAGTGCATATTGATCCTTTTCCATGTTTAGTTGACAATTAAATTTGATACTTAAGGATCGTCAACAAACTCCCCCAAGCTTACCCTTTGCTCGTCCCTGAGCAAACAACTAAAACTCAGATGGATCAGGAGTTGCTTTGATGTTTTCTTTCCTGACAGGCACACATGCTTTCATATAAAATTCTCCCAGATTAGAGTGAAGTATCTTGGGGATTAGCACCTGTACTTAAGCCTTAGGTAATTGAAAGACAAAATAATTAAGCCAAGCACTATTCCTCCTGTCTATACCTCACCTTTGTTCTGGAGTTTTGCATAAGTTTTCAAAATAAAGCTCAGAGTTCCTAGACATGATTCACTTCAACAGCCCATACATATGTTTAATCGAACTGCGGATCCAAAGGAACTCAACATACAATTAAATCAAGATGTGCATGTGTGGTGGAGTAAATAATAGTGATGGTGATGATAAAACTTATCGCTCACTATTCCTCATATTGCTATCTCTCCTCCTCTCTTGATCTTTTATTGGGAGAGAACATGGGCTATCTCTTTTTTCTTTTCTTTTTTTTTCAGGTGGGTAGTAAATACCCCTAATTCTACTGTCGGACACTTGTCCATTTTTTCCGCTCAGGTGGGTATCTTTGTACCCCTAATTCTACTGTCGGACACTTGTCCATTTTTACCTCTCGTCTCACTCTTTTTCTTTTCTTTTTCGAGGTTCCGGGCACTTGCCCCTTTTTATTTCCTCGCATATTTTTGCATAGCCCATGTCTCTTTCTGCATTTGATCTTTTAGGAGAGAGAGAATAACAATACTTTGGGACAGTGAGTGATAACAATATTTTTAACAGATTTTTAATGATTGGTGTAATAGATGTGTGCAAGTGAGTATCTTGATTTAACCACATGAAAAGCTCCTAAGAATCTACACAGCTCAATGAAACTCGAAAGATACAGCAATTATAGCAAGTATGGCTGTGGTAAGAATGTTATGCTAGGAACTCATCATGTGATTTGCAGGTTTTTTTTTCAAAATAAATTTCTAGAACTTAGTGTTGTAAGAACAAGATAAACAGTAGCTCAAACTTTATATCATGTCTTATCTTTTACCTGGACTTTAGTTTTAGGCTCATGTTCCCACAGATAGTAAATTTCAGATTTTAGCAAGTCTTGGGAGAACTCTTAATATAAAAGCTAGGCACTTGAAGGTAAGTAAACAGAGAAAATGTTCATCATTTCCATCATACATATTTTTGGATTTTCTTCATTTATGTCTAGAGATTGAACTAAACAGGAAAATAAAGCACACTTATCTACACACTCTTTTTATTTGGTTTTCATTTTTTAGGAATGCAGTAAATTAAGAAAGAAAATATTTATTGGGTTTTCTAAGTTTTTTTTAAGATATAAATATCTAAAACAGGAAAAGAAAAACTGAAAAGTAAATAGGAAAAACAATTAAAACTCACTCGGTAACTGGGGAGGAACTCCCCCAAGCTGGTTGTTGTCGTGGCTCTCTTCACTCAATGTTGAAGTAGCGCAGCATGGTCGTGACTTTGTTGTTCATGGTTGTGGTGTCTTCCCTTATTGCATGCACTCTAGTGGCTTGCTCCTGGTTCCATTTTTGTTGCTCCTCCAGGAGTCTTCCGTGCTCTGCTTGCGTAGTGCGGATGTCGAGGAGAGTGTTGTCGGTGCGGGTGTAGAAGGCGGCAGTCTCTTGGTAGTAGTCCCCCGAGAAGGCGTAGGAGGCGTCGGAGTATCTTCCTGTATCAAACTGGGGCTGGGGCCTAGACCCTGAAGCTCCATATGGGTCAGTGGAGTACCTTCTTGTAAAAGGCGGGTTCTCCCACTGGTGATATTGTCCCTCCGGCCATGTCTCTTGTGGTGGTTCTTCTGGCTGGACGTGTCGCGCCCATGGGTCCCAAAGAACTCTGGGGTTGTAATCATTATAGTGCAGATGTGCTGCCTCTTCTGGCCCGGGATCAGCTCCTTGCTATGTATGTTCCTGATGGGTGGCCATCCTTGCGGATGCCGCGCGCTGTGGAGCTCTCCGGTTCACCGGTGCTGCAGTCTCAATCAAATAATTTCGAACAGAATATATGCCAAGGTCTGGGTTAGGTAACCGAACCTTGGTGTTGTTGTCATACAGCATGTACATTATCTCTGCTTCCCTTTTTAACATCCGTGCGTATCTAAAAGTGTCGTAGCCGTGATAAAATCTAGGTTCTTCAACGAATTCTAACGATGAATTTTCTAACAACTTAAGGCTAATGGCTAAATGAGTTATGAGTGAAGTACACCCGACAGGTCCCTGAAGAGTAGGTGTGCCAAGCCAATGGGCAACTAAAAGAGTAACAGGTGAAACTTGGATTTTGTTTATGGCGGCATAAATGAGTTGTAGATCTCCCACACGCACCTTTCTCAAGTCATCACGAAAGAAAAGATTGTACCCGAGCCATTTGTGGAACATCCGGAGTGTAGGATGCTCCATGTCGCTGGTTCGGGGTTGGTAAAAGAGTTCGTCCCTAGAGATTTCTCTCCAAAACTGATGTTTCTCAAAATTGGGCAAGCCGGAGTCAAGGTCCAGAATGCTCCGTGGAGGAAAACCGAGGTGATTACTCAGCTCTCTCCAGGACAGCATAATGTCCTGCTTGAACATCCGAAAAGAAATTCCCCCCTCACAATATTGTAACGTGCAAAGAAATTCAATAGTAAGGAGACGGGAACCATGCTCAGTGATATTCCAAAAGTCCGTCCATCCTATCATTTGAAAAATTAAGTCAAATTCAGCAGCCATACCTGTCTCTTGGAGTAAGGCGAAATCGATGGTGGGAGTGTGAATGAATGTCTTGTTTTTCAACTGCTGGAGAATCTCCTTCTCCCTGCGATTCCTGAGCCCAAGGTCTCCTGTCTTGAGTAGGACCTTGTTTGGTGCACCCGACGAAGACGATGGAGCTTGCGGAGGTGCCGAATCGACACTCATCTCCGACTGGCGTGAGGAGAGTCGAGACGAATTCCTCGTACCACTCCTGAGAGACTTGGCCGCGCTCTTTACTTTCTTAAACATCCTGCAGAATAATAGAGACAAACAGAAACTCGTGGAAATATGTGAGAAAAATATGTTAGTGGTTAGCTGTCCGAGAAGTCAGTCGTCCAGGGGTTAGTCGTCTGAGAGAATTATAAATTTTAGCAGCACTTCCCCCTAAACAACTTTTAATTCCGCTTGGGACAGCGGGAACACTAATTACTAGGTGATCTCACTCTCTATCTCAAAAATTTTCTAAACTCTCTTCCACTCTTTCTTTCCCTTTCCACTCTCCTTCTCACTCTCCCACTAGATCACTTATGAAAGTCGAGAGCTCAAGCTTGCATATGTTTTCTGGAATGTGTGTGGGATGAGAATGAGGTAGAGAGGTGGCCTTTTATAGTTGGAGCTGGGGGCAGGGCGGGCGCCCTGGCCAACAGGGCAGGCGCCCCACTTGAGTGCCCTCTGTGGCTGAAACTTTCCCACTCCCTCACATGCTTCACTCCTACGCCAAATAATGCTGCATAGGTGGTGGTTGATCGGTGGAAGTTGTCTGGTTGAGTGGAGATGAGTTGGTGGGTGAAATTATGTGATATGATGTATGTGAGGTGTAGTGTATGACATATGGGACCAAAGGATGTGGGTCATGCTTCTAGAAGATTGCTATAAATAAATTATGAGAATTGAAACTAAAAAATGATCATGGAAAAATATTTTTGTGCCTCCACAATAATTAATAATTATGGGTTTTTACACACCACAAATATTATTTATATGGGACTTTTGATTTTTATAATAATGCTATGGATGAGTATGACTAATGCAAGAATTAATTATGCAAAAAATTAAATGATGTGGATAAATACCGAATTACCTCCCAGCGAGGGTTTGGGAATTTTAGGTCCCCCAAGCTGGACCTCCAAATCTTTTTAAACTTCTGAATTGCCTTCCTCTGGAGATGGTGTCTCTAGTGGTTTCTCTTCGTGCACCTCCTCCACTGTAGAGTCTCTCTCTGGTCTGGGCTTGAATGTGAAGTGTTCTTCTTGTCCGGTTATTGTGAACTTGATTTCTCCCTTACTGACATCAATGTGGGCATTGGCGGTGCTCAGAAATGGCCTTCCAAGGATGATGGACACTTTTGAGTCGGGGTTCATGTCCAGTACCACGAAGTCTACTGGCACAAGGAAATCTCTTATTCTGACTGGGATATTTTCTGCGATGCCCATCGGGTGTCGAACTGATTGATCTGCTAGTTGTAGGCACATTGATGTTGGTTCTAGGGTTGTGTGTTCAAGCTTCTTGTAGACTGATGCTGGCATCACACTGACACTTGCTCCGAGATCACAAAGTGCATTGTTAAAGTGCTGGTCTCCGATTGAGCAATCAATGGTAGGACATCCTGGATCTTTCTTCTTCCTTAGTGGTTGGTTGAGGATGGCTGCACTACATTCTTCTGTCAGCTTGATTACCTCAGTGGTGGGCAGTGGCCTCGTTTTGTTAAGAATATCTCTAATGTACTTCGCATATGTGGGTACCTGTATGGCATCAAGTAGAGGTATGTTGACATATAACTTTTGAATGACCTCTACAAACTTACCAAACTGCTCATCCGACTGTAGTCCTCTGTTTCTTCTGGGAAATGGCAAATAGTTGGTGTCGTGAAAATCTTTCCTCATTTCTCCAGTTCTTGATGGTTGTAGCAGATCTTCTGCTTCAACTGGTCTCTCTTCTTCTATCATTGCTGGTTGCACTGGAGCTGGTATTTTTTGCTTCTCTCTTGGGTGTGGGGGGTCTTTGGTAGATCTCCCTCCTCTAGTAGTTATGTTCTTTACCTGCTCAAGGTTAGTGGCAACAGGCAAGACAGCAGCTAGCTTAAGCTCTACCCTCTTATTAAGAGTGTTTTGCTCATCAAAGGCAGTTAATAGAAAATCCATTTTATTGTGTATATCTTTTAAAAATGATTCATTTGTATCTAGCCTTTGTTTGACTTCATCATTAGTTTTAGTTTGTTGAGCAATTATCACCTTTAATGAAGGTTGTTTGAGAATATTACCTGAATTCATACCTTTGCTATTGGGTTGACTTGAGGTGGTTTGATATTTGTATACTGTCTCTATAGCCCTTTGATCTTCTTTGAACTTGGCCCTCTGGTCAATCCAATGGAGCAAATCGTCCATCTTAGTTGATAGTGCTTTTACTTCTTCTGGTATTTCTTTAGTTTGATGACAATGTTGAGTCTTGTCTTGGAACCAGCTTTGGTTTTCTGCTATCTTATCCAAAAGTGTCTCTACTTTTCCAATTGTAAACTCCAAGAATGATCCTTCAGCAGATGCATCTAGGCACTCACGAGACTTTTGGGTTAATCCATGATAAAAGGTCTGCATAAGTAACCATTTGGCCATTCCATGGTGAGGACAATCTGATATGTATCATTGAAAACGCTCCCATGCTTCTGGAATGGTTTCTGTCTTCTGCTGTTGGAAACTGACAATATTTCCTCTTAAGGCAGCTGTTTTGCCTATAGGGAAAAACTTTGATAGAAAGGCATCTGACAGGTTCGTCCAATTTTTGATGTTTGCTTGATTGGTGTAGAACCACTTCCTCGCCTTCTCTTCTAGTGAAAATGGAAAGAGGCGAAGTAGTATGACGTCTTTGTCAACTCCGTTGATGCTAATTGTGCTTCCAATCTCCAAGAAGTTCTGCAAATGTGCACTAGCATCTTCGTGTGCCTTCCCACTGAATTGTGTAGCTTGCACCAAGTTGATGAGGTTTGACTTGAGCTCGAACTCAGGTACTCCTTCTTCTACTTCAAATCTTGGACCAGTAAGAATGTTCTCAAGACTTGGGGCAGAAAATTCCTGTAAGGTCTTCTGTGCCATCACTTCAACAATTGGTAGCTAGCTTCTTCTTCCTTGATTGCTTTGGTTCTGATGATGAAGAATTTAATTCACCAAAGTCAATCCTGATATACCCTGTAAAAAAATATAAACATAGGAAAACAACAGGGTGAACCTACCAAAGCAGAGGTGCCTTGCTATGATTTCTCATTTATATAGTAGCTATTATGCAATTATTTCTCAATAGTCTAGTCTAAAATTTTATTTGAATAACCTTGACCGACTTCCTGACTTTCCTTACCGTTCCCCGGCAACGGTGCCAGAAATGCTTGTTGACACTAGCTAACACCACTTGAATACTAGGTTGTCATCCCTAGCATGGTGCTAGAGCGTACTAAGGTATTTATAAACATAAGGGCTCTCTAGAAAATAATCTATTCTATCCACAAGCGCACAGATAAAATACCTCATTGTAGCATTTCACCAGGATAAGTATTCCAGGTATCGTTATTTATAATTTTGCTTAAGAGAACGGCGAAAGCGAAAACAGGGGTAAAATCTATCAAGGCTTAGACTAGAGATAAACTTGTAAGAACATGATTACTACTGAGAAACTCGTCACATAGTCACTTGCTTTGGCAGGGGGTAAGCCATAATAATAAAGATAATGAAATATAAGCTCATGGGTAAATAACACAGCGATTAGAAATAGACTACTCCACATAAATGTAAGGTGACGTCGGACTAGCAAGAGAATGGATTCTAAGTATCTACTATTTACTAAGTCATAATCTACTCTAAGCATCTACAAGATCATATATAGCACAAAAGACTCTTCATTCATGTATAAGGAACATTGCTAAAGTAAATCAGAACATAGCAAGACTTACTCCGCAATACAAATTCTGCCTGTCCTATCAACGGAGGGTGGACTATATAAGAATCAACGAAGCTGTCACCATCGCGAACTACCACACGACCCAGCCAATAGGACACATTTGCAGGTAAATAACATCTAAGCACCACGCCTACATGTGATCTACCACTTAACTCCCACGTGAAAAGAGCTAAGCGCTTTGCAAACTCATGCATGAACTCATCATTAATCATAACTATATCACTTATAGAACTAGAGCAAACTAGGAACATAATAAATAAAGACACAATGCAATTAGAATAAAGTCGTAGAGAAAGATATGAAATAATACCAATCTTTATTGACGAAGATCCGAAATCCAGAGCGCTAGGCCCTACTTCTCTAATTCTATCTAATCAATCCTATAAAACTTGAAAGAATTGGGAGTAGCTAAATCTAATTCTCTGCGGGAGAGAGTTTCTAAACCCTAAACTTGATGGCTTCCTCTGATAATGATTTCTCCTCCTCCCCTGGGGTGGAGAGGCCCTGCTTATATAGCCCCCTCAAATGATCGTGGGCCGTCGGATCAAACCGACATTAATCGCATGGTTTTCCTTGATCCTTTAGGTCGGTGGAGCATAATCCGCGAAGTTGACGCTGATTGACCACGGGAGTAGGGCGGCCGCCCCAAACCCTAGGGCGGGCGCCCTGGGCTGGGCCCCGTTCGGCCTCCCGTTCGTTCACGTGTCTTCTGGAGTCTTCTAGATGACAGAAAATTAGCGCACATGTTAATATCTCTATGTAAACCCGACGTGTGGGCCTTCTCTCCGTATTTTCTAATAACCCCCTGCAGAAATAGACAAACACCAAAACTCGTGGAATTCTATCAGATAAAACCCTAATTCTAGATGTCTAGTGCATATTGATCCTTTTCCATGTTTAGTTGACAATTAAATTTGATACTTAAGGATCATCAACAGTGATCTATAAAGATAATCGTGTCATCTGCATATTGTAGAATGGACAGACCATCATCGATAAGATGAGGGAGGACTCCTCTTATTTGACCATCGGCTTTTGCTCTATTAATCAGAAGAGCTAGCATATCCGCAACGATGTTAAATAAGATAGGCGACATAGGGTCTCCTTATCGTAGTCCACGTTTGGTTTGGAAGTATGGGCCTACATCGTCATTAACATTTATCCCCACACTTCCCCCTGTGACCTTACTTTCAACCCATCTACACCATTTGGGAGAGAAGCCTTTCATACGTAAGGTTTGCTGCATGAAAGACCAATTAACCTTATCATATGCCTTTTCAAAATCAATTTTGAAAATGACCCCATCTCTCTTTTTTGTATGCAACTCATAGATAGTTTCGTGTAATATAACAACTCCTTCCATGATATTCCTGCCTGGCATAAAGGCTGTTTGCATTGGATTTACCACTGTTTTAGCAACCTTATTCAACCTATTTGTGCCCACTTTTGTGAATATTTTAAAACTCACATTGAGGACACAGATTGGTCTATATTGCTGAATTTTGGTGGCGTTATGAGTTTTTGGAATTAAGGTTATTATTCCAAAATTCAAACTGTGTAGATCTAGAGCCTCCCTATGCAGATCAGCAAAGAGAGGTAGAAGGTCATTTTTTATCACCCCAAAACACCTGATAGAACTCCGCAGGGAATCCATCAGGGCCTGGAGCTTTATTATGCTCCATTTGTAAAACTGCCTCCTTCACCTCAGATTCAGTGAAAGAACTAATGAGGACATCGTTTTCCTCTGGGATACTTGTGGAATATCTGAGATTTGATCTTCCATTAGTGTGATCTCCGAATTTTCTGGTGGTCCAAAGAGATTTTTATAATAATTAGTAATATGGCTTCTGAGGCAATCATCACCAACCACAATACCTTGATCACCTTCAAGTTTATATATATGTTGCTTGCGATGTTTACCATTAGCCACTAGATGAAAGAACCTAGTGTTGGCATCACCCTCCAATAAGGTTTTGACTTTGGCTCTCTCATACCATTTTAGTTCCTCTTCTCTCAAAAGGCACACTAGACGCTCCTTTAGATAATGTTTAAGATTTATTTCTTGATCAGATAAGGAGGCGCACTCTGCTTTCTTATCGAGATTTTCTAAAAGAGTTAACAGAGTCTTCTTCTCTTTTCTGTATGACCCTGTTGTATGTCTAGCCCAGCCTCGTAGATGCTGTCGTAGTCTTCGAATCTTAGACTGCCAACGTTCAAGCGGGGTCGACCCAGAATTTTCAGATTGCCAGATATCTACAACCATTTCATAGAATCCATCCCGTATAAGCCAACCTCTCTCAAATTTGAAAGGTCGGTTTTGGGTTTGGTGAGTCAACGCTCCTGTGTTAAGCACGAGAGGGGGTATGGTCTGAGATATTCCTGTCTCTAGGTTCAACCGTTGTCAATGGGAATTGATCTTCCCATTCCGTACTGACGAGAACTCTATCTAACTTCTTGAAAGCCGGATTATCCCCCGCTCCCGCCCAAGTATATTGGCAGCCTGACATCACAATCTCCTTTAGATCTAGAGACTCGATGACAGCATTAAAAAGATTTGGCCATTTAGGGCCAAATTCCCCTGAGCTCTTATCCTCTGGAGCTCTCATTATGTTGAAATCCCCTCCTATCATATACGGAAGAGTTTCTTTGGAGCAAGTGTTGGCTAGCTCTGAGAGAAAAGCACTCTTGTTTTGGATTTGTGCTGGCCCGTAGACCGAATAAAGCACAAATTTGAAACCATTTGTTTTGCATCGGAGGGTAAATTTGACATATAAATCTCCCTCAACAATGGATCCAATATCAAAAACATTCAGGTCCACCCCTAGAAGGATGCCCCCTGATCTACCATGAGGCGCCATGGTATGCCACAGGAAGTCATGTCCACCACATAGATTTTTGAGGATATGATCTGGGAAGGAATCCCGTCCGGTTTCAGAGAAAGCTATAAAATTAATTTGCTCCTTAACTAATTCAGCCAAGAATCTGTGTTTAGCCAAGTCTGCAAGAACTCTGCTATTCCAGAATACTCCTTTCATTTTATAATAATTTTTGAAGGGGTATTTGGCTTTTTGGGAAGTCTGCCTTTGTTTGTATTTTTGGCATTCTTGTATTTTTTCTTCCTACGGGAAGGAGAGAGATCTATGATGTGATCATTCTCCATATCCAGCATGTTCTCATTTAGATTTCCACAGGCGTGGCTGAGAATTGCTTCAAGTCTATCTTCCCTCTCTTCATCACTAACAAAGTTTGTGGTATTAGATTTTAACAAACTCTTTTTTTGATTAGCATGAAGAACCAACCTATCAACCTCTAGATTTTTAATGACAACTACATCTGAGGAACCTAGGTTGATGCCTACCCTACCAAGGTTTGAAATAACTTTCAAATCTGGAAAGGTAGTAAAAGAATTACTTGTGAATTCGAGGTTTTTCTTTGCCATTAACCATTTGGCCTTGTGCAGGGTGTGAGCGTCCGCCAATGCCGCGGTCCTGGTGCTACGGCGCAGCTCTTTAATGGGAGCTGGTGCCGCTAGAGCCCCGGCATTCGGAGGGCTTGGTGTCACGACTGGCGATGTAGTATCGCCGGCGGCCAACGTCGGTGAAGCCGGCGGGCGGAGGTCTACCGTGGACTTCAAGGTGTCCACCCCGGTCGAGGCGGGGGCCTCAAGCAGCAGCAGGGCATCCAGGGTGCCCCTCCCAGCCTGAGTAGGCAGGGTCGGTGAAGGCAGGGCGGTAGCCGTTGCCTCCTCGGCCTGTGGCGAAACCTTGTGTAAGGCCGGTCCGCCATCACCTGCCCTAGGGTGATCCAGCTCGGTGTGGGGGGTAGTGGGTGATGTAGAACCCCCCAAACCGTCCTGGACCAAAGCGTCACCGTCCAATGTGTCATCCGGTAAAGTGGCCGGGGACAGGGCAGACACACTGCCACCCTGTCCCAACGTGGTAGTGTCTAGTGCAGGGGGTAGTGGTTGATGTAGCGCCCCCCATACCTGCCTGGTCCTTGTCGATGTCGTCCTCCTATGAAGTGGCCGGGGACAGGGTAGACCCGCAGTCACCCTGTCCCGGCGTGAGGGTGTCCAGAGCGAGGGGGCAATGGGCGATGTAGAGCCCCCCAAACCTGCTTGGCCCTCAGCGACCTCGTCCACTGGTGCAGCGGCCGGGGACAGGGTAACCCCACCGTCACCCTGTCCCAGCGTGAGGGTGTCTAGTACGGGGGGATAATGAGAGATGTAGAACCCCCCATACCGTCCTAGCCCTCGGCAGTGTCATCCTCTACACAACACTGTAGATCGTTGGCGTTGGCTGAAGCAACACCATCTAGGATCTCCGATGTAGGCACACCAAAGACAGAAGAAGGGTGAATTTTGTTAGGAGAATCCACCATAGCATTATATGCTGCCAACTCTTCTTCTGTCAGAGGAGAATAAATCTCCTTTGTAACGCCATCATCTGGCTCAAGCATGACTTTGATACTGATCTCATTAAATAATTGCTCACATGCCAGGTCCAGTCCCTCTTCTATCAAAGTTGCTTGCTTCTGAGGGGGCATGTTCTGATGAGGTGCCTTAGAATTATCAGAAGTATTATTTTTAGGCTCCGGAGGATTGGGAGCCTCTACGTCTTCCATCCTACGGTCACCATCAAGATCGTTATCTTTATTCCCCTCACCCTGCAAGTCATATTCATCTGGATCTGTAGCCACATGTTGTACAAATTCGTCAGGTTTAAAATAGAGGCGATAAATGTTGCAACCGACACAAACATCAGCCTGCTTAGGAACTTGTTTACCATCAAAAACCGCCACTAGTATACGAATCTGACCAGTCGCCCGAAGATGTACCATGTCAACTTTTTGTGTGGCCCCAATAATGGACCCCACTGCCCACAGAGGAAGGAAGTAACACAGCACCCGGGGCACCCTAATGACTGTCACCCAAACTTGCTCCAACACTTTGATGGGTTGGACATCATCAACAAATTCTTCAAAGACAATGGTGCCCTCTTTGTTCTTCGTAGTAATTGTACGGATTGCGATCATACGTTCCAGCTCTTCCTTGCTCGGGAACGGTACAACAAAAGATGTAGCCCCTTGCACTTGCACCTCCCAATCCCAACGAACTGGAATAATCCTGGCCAACTCCGCCTATAACAGCAGAGCAGATACCTCGCCTGCTTCCACAGTGATGAGAGCTACGACTGATGAGTGAACAGGATTAACAATTTGATTGTTTCTGGCAGCCTGGATCTGGAAGAAACCCATCCCATCCTCAGCGGCGCCGCAATACGCAACCGTTGGTTTGGGGCCCCGAAGAAGCGGGCACTGGTTAGTGTAGTGTTCCTCGGTACAGATAATACACTCCAGCTTCACCGATTGCTCCTTTCACTTCCGTTTCTGCTTGCCTTGTTCTTCCTCCATAACGTTCCCAGAGGACTCATCGATGATGGTAGTGTTGTTGCCGAAGCAACCGCGACCTCCGCCCAGTGAGCGCTGCCCGGTCCCCTCACTATGAGCTCCCGCAGCACCTCCCGCAGCACCACTGCGACCTCGTGCACCCTGTGCTGCCGCGTCGGTTGCCATCGTGCCATCCTTCCCATGATCCGCAGCACCGGCCGGAGGTTTAGGATCCCCGTGACCTCGACCACGGCCACCAGAACCGGCTGCTCCAACAGGTGGGGGACCCTCGCGACCAGCAGCTCCAGCCGGGGGCGGCCCCCCGCGATTACCTGGACCTCGCCCTTGGCCCTCCTCGCGACCACGGCCATGGTTGTCGGCGGTACCCCGACCGTGGCGGCGATCAGACGGCGCGCCACGGCCAGGGACAGCACGGCCCCGGAACCTTCCAAGATTGCCTCCCGCCATCAACACGTCGCGGTAGGAGGGCGGCGGCGTAGGACTAGCGGCGTGGAAGAGTGCGGGGTTGATTAGTCTTCGATTAGGTTTTCCAGAACCTGTGGCATGCGAGGTACCGTGAGTTTGGATCGGTAGACTCGCGACCTGGTTAGGTATGTCCGTCGGATGGCCCGAGGCCACGTCCCAGTCAATTGGGCTGAGCCGCGTCAGCCTTGACGCCCCGACCAACCCGATCGACCGGAGATTCGAAATTCGAACCTCCAATGAACGTGGATCGCGGCCGCGGCTTTCCCGTGAGCTTGACTGTAGGACCGGCAAGATGAAGTCTCCAATGGATGCCGCCGGCGTGATGTGACGCGGAGGCAGGGGTCCCTTCCAGACTCGCTTCCATGGAGCCTGGACTCTCCTTGGGGAAGAAGGAGGGGCTGTCGTCGCCACCGGTGAGGTCGTTGCCGAGGATGACGGGGTCTGCCGAAGGGCCGCTGTTGAGGTCGCCGCCGCGTGCCGAGGAACCGGCTGGACGACGCACTGCGATAGTGCTTCGGCATCTCCTAGATCTTCACACTCCGATTCGGAATCAGAGTCCCAGAATTTGCCCGATCCTTGACATAGATGTGTAGAAGAAGCGAGCAGGCACTCTTGGTTTGAGTAAGCCATCAATCGCCTACTGTGGTCTTGATCGAAACATCGAGAATCCTTCACCGTAATTCTTCGCAACACATTCCGAATTGATGGCGCTAACGACACGCCAGAGCTTACGTCTTGATGCATCCGCCCGTGATGCACATCAGCTCTATCCAGATACATTGGCTAAGAAAAAGTGCTGGAGAAAGATGCATGGAGAGGAAGAGGCCGATGGAGAGGCGAGAGGAGAGCATGAAAGATGGTGCTAGCAAAAATACCGCATTTCCATGGTTACGAAGCTTCTGTGGCCACGGAAGTGGATCCGAGGATGCTCCAAGAAATCTGCCTCTGTAAAACCTCTCTTTTCCCACATGGAGCCATTCGTTCATCAGGGTACTAGGACAACTGCGATCATTGATAAAACAATCCTCCAACTCATTTTAGCACAGGGGCACTCAAGGAATAAGTGTTGGATAGTCTCATTCCTATTGCAATAAATGCATTTTTGGCTCCCTTTTCAATTTTTTCTAGCGAGGTTGTGTTTGGTTAGGACGACACCTTTTTGTAGGAACTAGAGAAAGATTTTGATTTTTAGAGGAATCTTTATTTTTCAGATCATGGCCTTGTTTAGTTCCCCTATTCTCCCCCCAAATTCCACTATGCAAAAAGAAGATTCCCCGTCACATCAAAATGTCGGCAAATGCATGGAGTACTAAATGTTGATGAAATCAAAAACTAATTATACAGTTTTGTTGTACTTTGCGAGACGAACATTTTAAGCCTAATTAGTCAAAATTTGGATAATTTTTACCAAATACAAACGAAATGCTACAGGAATTCTGATACAGTGTTTTTCTCCCCCAATTCACCCATCTAAACGAGGCCCATTTTATGAAGAAAAGGTGAATGTGTATCAATGAGATGAAGATACATTGAGCGGACAGAATAAATACCAGAATTGGTTAAACTCCATTTAAAGTTATCTGATCCTTCCACCAATTCAACATTTGAGATCTATGCTACTAGATGAAGCCATTCTACGAGTTTATTATCCACCAGAGCCCTTCTAAAAGAGATGTTAAGCGGGCTTGTGGCCATTACTTTGGATACAGTTGCGTGAGGATCACGCACTATAGAGTATTATATAATGAAGGATATTTAACTTTAAGAGGCTTATCTCCAACCCATGTATCATCCCAGAACCTCGTGTTGGTTCCATCTTTAATATCGAAGGAGCCATTACCCAAAACCTCATCTTTGATATGTGTGGCGCTCCAAGCCACCACCGTCCTCCACACCATTCTCTGCTGTGTCTGCCGCCTGCCACCGCGCTGCTCCAACCCATCAACATGCATGCAACAGAGTCAGTTCCGAGTCGCGAGATGCGAGCTTCTGCAGTCCGCACGCGTCTCTTCGCCAGACTCACGCATGACTGGTACTGCATGTCTGCCGCCCGACGTCCCGTCCAAGAAGCAATAAAACTGTATGCGAAGGGAGCACTCGGTGACCAGCATCCGTTCAAAAACAACGAGGAAGCCAGTACTAGCGACCGCGTGTCCCAGTCAATGAAGTCGATCAGTTTAATTAATTATTTCTTCAAATTAATTCCATCGTCTATTAGTTTATTTATATTTATACTGTGATTATCCAAATTTCTAACATATATCTATTTTCTTATACTGTGTGATATATGTTGTGTGTTGCTCATTCTCCGCATGGCTAGTGTCTAGTGCAGTCTTACTGTCTCCACTTTTCTAATGAGTGTTAAGGACATTGGCAGAGAGAACTGAGTTGCACTGTGGGCCTCAGCCTATGTAGCAGAGTGCATGTATGTGCCATCCTCTGCTAGATATATATATTGTAAGAAGGGGAATAAATAACATAACATGAACTGCCTCCATGAATCTTCATATTCGCCACGGAGTCAACCCGAGCGTCCCTAATCCCCAGCCCCATTCTTGGTGCCTCGACCGAAATCCCTATTCCTGCTAACCAGAACCTTACAATGAGTAATGATCAGAAATAGACGGCCAGGTTTGTTCAGACATCGTTTTGCTAATTTCTAAACAATGATCCAAATGACAAAAAAAAGCAATATGATTCGCACAGTGGAAGCAACTTATTAATTTTCTACGCGTGGTTGGGGTTGCTTAGTGAAATAAATCAACATAACAGAAATTGGACACTAGCTTCTCGAAAACTTTTCACATTTCTATTTATAATAAGCACAAAATAAATCAACATAACAGAAATTGGACACTAGCTTCTCGAAAACTTTTCACATTTCTATTTATAATAAGCACATCTTGAGCGAGCACAGACCAGGCCTTATGTTCCAGGTGGTGTGAATACGTACCCTCTGAGAGGCTCGGGCGTTATGTTCCATGGCCTGAACTAGCAGCCTTAGAAGAGAAGGCAGCGAAATGGAGCAATGAGCACCCGGTGAAATGGAACGTCGGATTTGGACCAGGTTCTTGTTCGACCGCACCAAGGACATGTATGGTCCCTACGACCACATCATACGCGTGAGGCTCCCATCCCCATCTGCCGGGACAGCAAGCAGCACTAGAGATCACCAGCATCGGTTGGCTTTTAATGTCCTCACAGAATTGGCAACAGCCCTGGAGACACCGCTGCCAGAAGACATCAAGCAGCTCGCTGAAGAAGAGAGCTACTTTGGCTACAGCAATCTCTCTGACAACCTGATGCTCCAGGCTTTTGGACGGGAGTCCATCCACTTGATTAGATCAGATGAATCCATATGGAGGGACCCTATCTATGATCGTCAACCTGCTAATTCTCCAATACTAGGAAGGATCAGAGAAGCATTGGAACAGAAGAGGCATCTTCTGCTCATAGAAAACCTGCATGTTCCGTCTCAATGGACATGTTCGTTTTCACCGTGGGCAACCGGCGGCCATCAATATCCAAAATCCAGCGTTGGCTCATCTCAACCACTTGCAACCAAGTCTTTGAAGAAAGCAGAAGGGCTAGAGGTGCTGCCGGCTGGATCTTTCATTTAACTCCAGAATATTACTATGCACCACCTTTTGATGATCTCCGTGAGCGAGATTGGGCTATGTTGGTTAAAGAGGCCTTATGGGATGCAGCCAGATCCATTTATATGGCACTCCAGGACAAAGGATATCCAGGCGTGTGTGCTTTGCTTGTTCAACTCATACACAATATCATATACTTTGGAGAGGCCAGCGACTGCTTCCAGTCTCGCGGTCGCCGGAAAGGCCGGATCGTCGCACCGCAGCGGTTACCTGCAGCGGACGGCAATCGGCTGGGGAGAGTCGGGCGAGGCGTGTGTGCTAGCAGAGTCGGGCGAGGCGTCCTCCGAGTATCCGTGTGTGCTAGCAGAGTCCCGCCGCGCACAGTCACAGGCAGAGTCCGGCCAGGCGGCGTGGGTGAGTCGGGTGAGGCGTCCGGCAGCGCACAGTCGGGCGTACTTGGATCTCCGAGACGACGGCCGCAGTAGTTAGCTACCTGCCGGCCACCACAGCAGCCGGGCCAGCGCCGGGCGGTGTGGCCACCATGGGTGGCCGCCGCCTAACTCTGGCACCGGAGTTGGCGCACTCCCTGCGTCGGCAAACGACACTGACCTCGCCGACATCAGCTGATCGCCGGTGTGATTACCGGGCGAGAGCTGAAATTTCCAAGGCCGTGCAGCTAGCAGTGGCCTCCACTTCTAGGCCAAAGCCGGTGCACGCTGTTTCCAAATTCTGGGCTTCGCCGGAGGACGACGAAAGTTCTGAATCAGATGACGAAGGTCTGTCAAGTGAGGAGTTCATCCAGGAAGCTGAGGAAGCCGGTTTCACGTTGGGGGATCTGGTGCAGGCTGAGGTACAACTACACGCAGAGAAGGTAAACGATCTTGTTCCTTCCAAAGGTAAAGCTCAACAGATTGTCTCCACTTTGGTGGAACGCCGGCTTCATGGGAAACCATGGCAAGGTCCTCTACTGTCACCAAGGGTCTCACCTCCGAGAACCTTAGGAGATGCGTTGGGAAAGGCAAAAGTTTTTAGATCGCCTGTGTCTCTTCAAAAAAAACCATGCTTCAAGATCGGCATCACTGGTGAATTCCGGTGGCACAAAGGCTTCGCCCGGGGTTGCCGGCGGCCATGAGGTTCAAACGACAGTTGAATTTCCTGACCTCAATCCAGGGCTACTTTCAAGGAGGTCTGTTCAAAATTTTTCAAATTCCAAATATGGTGAAGTTGTTGTGGAGTTGAGTCAGGCGCTAATTAAGGGCCATGATTCTCTCCTTGATCTAATCTGTGTTGGACCAGGAAGGTGGTACCGGCCCACGAAGGGTTTGGTGTCTTTCTTTTCTTCGACTGGCACGGCGAAGAAATCCAATCAAGTTGCTCCTTCCCTTGTGACGCCGCCGCCACACACTTACGCACAAGTGGTGCGCCAACCACCGTCAATGGCGTCGCCGAACGGGAGCAACCTTGCTTCCGCTGGACAGCCGTTCGGAGGCCAACTTGGTCGGGGCACAACTCAATTGGGGATGGCTCGTGGCGCCGGTGGACAAGGGGGACCTAGGTTTAATCCTGGGTTTCACCTGGGATATAATCCGGGTTATGCTGGCAGGGATGGAGGCCACTATGGCCGGGGTCAGCCCCCTTTCAGGGGTCGCGGCCGAGGCCGTCGTGGGGGTCACGGCGGGCACTTTGGTGGTCACCGAAGGGGCTACTACAACAACCGGTTTCATGGCTATGGAGGCTATGGACGTGGCAACTTTGGTGGCCAAGGTGGCCATGGCAATTTTGGTGGCCAAGGTTCTGGTGGTCATTACTCGGAGGCGACGGCGCATCACGCTGCCAACCATGGACAGCGGGTCCTGTCCGCACCAGGGGGGCGCCTGCAGGTACTGTACCTGGAACGACAACGGACACTGCCAACGCTATTCAAGGGGTTGTGCCGGGGGCTCCTACCTCCGGCAACTTGGCAACATCTGCCGCCACAGGGTCGGCAACGGCTTCTGTTGGTGGTCCGGCAACAGCTTTGGACGTTGCACTTGGTAAGGCTGGAGCCCAACCCATGCAAGGAGTGGAGCCGGCAGATGGGACTCAACAAGGGGGTGGTTTGGAAGTAGGTGCTGCAAATCAAGAGCCTGAAACATCTTTACAGGGTGCAAACAAAAGTAAGAACAAACCTTACTGCTTTAGATGCCACACAAAGGGTCATGTTTTTGCAATGTGTACAACTGTTATTAGTTGTGATATCTGTGAATCTGATGCACATGTTAGTAAGATTTGCCCTCTTTTGAAAGGTGATAAACCATTGGCTATACCATGTGGCTATGCTGTTGAGAACCTTGGTTTCTATTACATCCCGCATGTGGGGGTTCAGAAAGCAAAATCTGAAAGTAAAGGGGCTTTGGTTAGGGTGCTCGAGGGATCCATTACCGCAGCTCAGCTTGCAGTGGAACTCGAACGTCTTATACCAGGATCTAAGTGGGAAATTGAGGAGAAAGGAAATGATACGTTTACCACCACATTCCCATCGGCTGTAGAGTTACAGAGGATGGTGCTGTGGGGTCATTTGGAAACAAAAACTGTAAAGGGCAAGATTGAATTTGAAAAAGCCAATGACAATGAGGTATACAAGTATGAGATCCCAAAAGCCTGGGTGCAGTTTAGGGGGTCTCCCAAAGGAGTTGAGAGACTTTGCCGTTATCTGGGCAATTGGGTCCATTTTGGGTGTTACCAAAATGGTTGACATGAAGTTCACAAGAAAGTATGGGCGACCGAGACTTAAAGTGGCCGTGCTGAACCCGGACCTCATCCCTGACCTAGTGGATGTGGTTATTGGGGATTTTGTTTTTGAGCTACAGTTTAGAATGGAAAAGGAGGAAAATAGTGATGACCCCAAACCAATTGATATGGATGCACCTGAAGACCCTCATGATGAAAACAAAGGGGGTGATGTGGATATGGATGATGATCCGGTCAATGATGATGATCCGGTTAATGACAACAAAGATAAACATTTAGATGAGAATGCAACGGATGATGGCTCAGGCAAAAATAAAGTGGTGGCTGCAGCACCGCCTAGTGGCACTAAGCAGGCACCACCAGGTCAGAACGGGACTACTACCCTTGAGTGCTCAGGCAAGGAGGGAGTGTCCACCAGAGCAAAGCCGGTCATTGCCTTAACACCTACTAGAGCAGCAGCACCTATAGCTCAATGGAGAGCTGATGTGATGTCGGCTGGATACTCCAAAGGGAGCCTGTCTGCCCCGGCAAACACTAATGCCACTCCTGTAAGGACTAGTAAGAGATCGGCTGCAGCTTGTGATCAGGATACATTGGAGAAAGCAACTATGCTAAAGGCAAAAAAGAATCTGGATGGTACCCCTAATAAAGGTAACCCCTTGTCAGTCTCTTCCTTTATTAATGTTGAGAATTCAGTTTTAGCGTCTAAAGTTGCTAGCTTAGGAGTGTCTCTGGGTAGTTCAGGTGAACAAGTAAATAAGGCTCTTGTTAGGTTGAAATCAGTAGAAAAGGGTAGGTTGCATGAACGGGTACAGTTGGAACAGCAAGCTCTTCAAGAGGATGAGGGCAGTGTCGATGGTGACATCGATTTACAGGCTCTGAGTTCTCTTTGTAACGACCTCACGGATTGTGTTGGTGATGGAGATTGTGATCTTAATGATCTACAGTTCTCCATATCACCGACAAATAAAAAAGGGTCCAGGGGAAGAAAGAAGAAAAATAAAAAGCAAAAAAGTTATCAATGAAAGGATTTTTTTGGAATTGTAATGGACTTGGGGACTTAAAGAAACATCGTTTCTTGTCAGACCTGATAAAGGAACATGACCTTGATTTTATTGCCTTATCCGAGACAGGGAGGGATTCATTTGCACAATCCTCGTTAAATAATTTTTGTGCTCGCAAAGATTTTCTGTGGCATGTAAAACCTCCTAGGGGTCGTTCAGGTGGCATGTTGGTCGGGGTGAATCTTTTAGTGTTTGATTTAGGTGAAATTGATGAAGGGGATTTTTTTGTGCGTTTTAAAATTAGGAATAAAGAGGATGGATTTATTTGGAACCTGGTTGCTGTATATGGGGCAGCACAGGAGGAGTTCAAAGCGAATTTTCTCACTGAGTTGGTCCAGTTATGTTCAAAAGAAACCATACCTATCATGATAGGTGGGGACTTCAACATCCTACGGGGACCAGGGGAAAAGAATAATGACAATTATAATGATAGATGGCCATTTTTGTTTAATGCAATCATAGACGCTTTTAATTTCAGAGAGATACAATCTTCGGGTAGACAGTTTACTTGGGCCAATAATTTGACTAATCAAACGTTTGAAAAGCTGGATAGAATACTAGTGTGCACGGAATTAGAGGACAAATATCCGCAAATGTTGGTAAACCTACTCTCTAGGGAAATCTCAGATCATACTCCCTTGCTTTTGAGCACTGGCCAGAGACTTACGAATTACCATTACCAGTTCAAGTTTGAACTCGGTTGGTTACTTCGTGATGGTTTCAAGGAGATGATTGTGATATTTGGCAGAATGTGCAACAAGGCTCCAACCCTTTGGATACCTGGCAAAAGAAAATAAGAAGGCTACGACAATTCCTCAGGGGTTGGGCCAAAAATACAAGCGGAACTTACAAGAAAGAGAAACAACAATTATTGGATAAACTGGATGTGTTAGATAAAAAAGCAGAAAAGCAAAACCTCCAGCAAGCCGAAATAGACTTGAAACATGTGCTTAATGACCGACTAGCGGAACTGTTAAGAGAAGAAGAGTTGAAATGGTACCAAAGAGCGAAGCTAAAACATTTGTTAGAAGGGGATGCCAATACAAAGTATTATCATTTAGTTGCAAATGGGAAACATAGAAAGACTCATATTTTTCCAGTTAGAACAGGAGGAGGGGACTATTTGTGGGGAAGTGGAACTAAAAAAGTACATTACTAAGTATTACAAGTCTCTCTTCGGACCGTCGGAGAGGTCGACAGTATCTATGGATGAGTCCGCCACAAATGATATTCCTCAGGTATCTTTATTGGAAAATGAGATGTTAACTGAGATATTCACTGAAACTGAGGTGAAGGAGGCAATTTTTCAAATGGAACATAATAAGGCTCCAGGTCTAGATGGGTTTCCTCCAGAGTTTTACCAAGTCTTCTGGTTTCTTTTAAAAGATGACTCGATGGCTCTGTTCGAGGATTTTCATATAGGGACCCTGCCAATCCATAGCCTTAATTTTGGGAATATCATCCTTCTACCAAAAACAAATGACGCCAAGAGAATACAACAATATAGACCAATTTGCCTACTAAATGTCAGTTTCAAGATTTTTACTAAGGTTCTTACAAATAGAATTACAAAAATAGCCAATACAGTTATCGGCCCTACTCAAATAGCTTTTATACCAAACAGAAATATATTGGAGGGGGCAGTTGTTCTCCATGAGACAATCCATGAGCTTCATACTAAAAAACAGAATGGGATCATTTTTAAAATCAATTTTAAAAACAGAAGGTGAGATGGTCTTTTTTACAACAAACCCTGCGAATGAAAGGTTTCTCTGAAAAGTGGCAACATTGGATTTCGTTGATAACAGAGGGTGGAAGTGTGGGAATAAAAGTAAATGATCAACTGGGAGATTATTTTCAAACTAGAAAAGGTTTAAGACAAGGGGATCCACTATCTCCAATTTTATTTAATCTGGTAGCAGACATGCTGGCAGTAATGATCACTAGAGCCAAGGATAATGACCAGGTGACAGGGGTAGTACCACATTTAGTGGAAGATGGTTTATCAATTCTGCAATATGCAGATGATACCATCATCTTTATGGACCATGACTTTGAAAAGGCTACAAACATGAAACTCATTCTTTGTGTCTTTGAGCAATTGTCTGGTCTTAAAATTAATTTCCACAAGAGTGAATTATTTTTCTTTGGGGAGGCTAAACAGTGTGAGCAACAATATGCGCAGCTGTTTGGTTGCAGTATTGGCACTTACCCCTTTAGATACTTGGGAATTCCAATGCACACAAGAAAATTAAGTAACAAAGATTGGCAATCTGTAGAAGAACGGTTTGAGAAGAAGCTAAGTAGTTGGAAAGGAAAATTACTCTCAGTAGGAGGTCGTCTAGTCTTAATTAATTCGGTGCTTTCAAGCTTACCGATGTTCATGATGTCTTTCTTTGAGGTACCTAAGGGGGTATTACAGAGAATTGGATTCTTTAGATCGAGATTCTTCTGGCAGAATGACCAACATAAGAAAAAATACCGTTTAGTAAAGTGGAGTGTGGTGTGCCAGCCGAAGGAACAAGGGGGTTTGGGAGTTACTAATTTAGAGATACAGAATAGATGTCTGCTTAGCAAATGGTTGGTTAAACTGTGTAATGAAGATGGCTTATGGCAACAAGTGATTAGAAATAAATACTTAAGAAATAAAACTATTGGAGAAGTTCAAAAGAGAGCAACAGATTCACATTTTTGGAAAGGTCTTTTAAATGTCAAACAACAGGTTTTGCAACTTGGAAGGTTTAAGGTACAAAATGGAAAGCAAACGAGGTTCTGGGAAGATATTTGGATTGGGAATAGTTCTCTAAGAACTAAATTCCCGAGATTGTTCAACATAGTGCACAGAAAACAGGATACTGTGTCCAATGTGTTGTCGTCTATTCCACTTAATGTTTCTTTTCGGAGAGCGTTAGTGGGAAACAACTTGAGGGATTGGAATTGGATCGTCGCAACAGTAGTGAATATACAGTTACAGGACGAAAGAGATGTCTTTGTTTGGTCTCTAAACTCAAATGGATTATTTACAGTTCGTTCAATGTATGCGTTTTTAGTCAATAGTGGTGTGCGGGTCTCACAGGAAATTTGGCGTGCTAAATTACCCATGAAAATAAAAGTTTTCATGTGGTACTTAAAGAAGGGAGTTATTTTAACAAAGGACAACTTAGCAAAAAGAAATTGGAGGGGTAATAAAGGTTGTTCCTTTTGTAATACTCCAGAATCAATTCAGCATTTATTTTTTAATTGCGCTTATGCTAAGTTTCTGTGGACAGCAGTACACATGGTTCTGGGCATTGCTCAACCCACTGATGTTAATGATCTTTTTAATCATTGGTCAAAAAGAGGGGGAACCAATCATAATTTGAACTTATTGACTGCAGCTGCCGCATTATGTTGGTCGCTGTGGATATCAAGAAATGAAATTGTTTTTGATAAATGTATACCTAAAACTTTTATGCAGGTACTGTTCAGAGGGACTTACTGGCTCCGTCAATGGGCCAAGTTACAGCACCATGAAGACTGCCAACAAGAGTTAGTCGATGCCTGTCGGGTTCTCGAAGCTTCGTGTCTTCAGCTGTTTTTATCTTTTGGGTGGTCGTCTGCTTTTAGGATTGCTTAGAATTGATCTTCGTGTGTTAATCCTTTGCAGTTAGTTCAGGTTCTTTGGTTTGCTTACGACCCCGGTCGTGTTTGTCTATGGCTTGTGCCATGACACGGTGTTAAACGTTGTAATAAATTGGCTTGAGTTCATCCTTTTTCGGGTGAATGAAGCCGGATAGACTACCTATCCTTTATCTAAAAAAAAGTGGAGTCTTCGCTCCACATAGCTCTGCGCTGCATGTACTATGGTATCCTCTACCATCCCGTGCAAGGACAAGGAGCTGCTGGACGCCACGCAAGCAATGCCTCGTCTGTCACATCTGATGAGCTAGTTCGTTGCTGGGTGGCTGAGGACCTAATTTTCTCAACAGCTATCCTTTCCAAGATACCAGCAACCACTGGCTAAAAACAGAGCAACTACTATAGGTCTGCATATGAAGCTGGAAAGGTCATGATTCAAGCCTTGCAGGAATATTCATTACTGCCAATCTACTCTGTTTCTAGCTCAACAGTGAGCACTTCATCAAGTGAGGAAACTACTTGTTCGTCATCCTCCCAGGATGTCATAACTGGTGTGTCAAAGTTAGCTGTGGGTGTCCCCCGTCTCAATCAAGATGAACTCTGTACTCATATGAAGAAGAGCAACAAACTAAGATGGGTCTCATTTATGAATGATGATGGTAGGCATGTAAGCTGGGATTGGCGGTCGAGGGAAACCAGAGGAGATACAATGATGACAACCCTTATTTTGAGAGGCTGTTCAAATTTGTCAGGATTTCCTCTGGATAAACTGCTCACCCCACACCTCCATGTCCTTGATTTGTCCTACACACCTATAAATTCACTTCCTCCTTCCTTTTCGTTTCTGTTGAATCTCTACATGCTTTCCCTCAGAGGGTGTTCTCAGCTAGAGACCTTGTCTCGACCCCCACCTAATACTGACAACCAATCATCACCGCTTGCTCATCTCAAAAACCTTCAAGTCCTAGATATGAATGGGGTTCCCTTGCTTGAGCTAACACAACAAGATGGCAGTAACAAGACGAATCTGCACTACCTTGACCTATCAGGCTCCAAGTTCACCACCCTGCCTTCTGAATTCTTCTGTACGATGCCAAGCCTCGAGGAGCTCATTCTCGGTAACTGCTCAAATCTCAAACAATTACCTCCTTCCATGGCTCAACTGTCAAATCTGTTGTTTCTTCATGTCGAGGGGACTCAGATTACCTCTTTTCCAGAGCACTTGTTCAAAAAAATGCAAAGCCTGCATACACTAAAGCTAATCAACAACGTGCTATTGATGTCACTCCCAAAGTCCCTGTCTGAAGCCAAGTGCCTCAAAGAGCTACATATTTCTTACTGTATTACCTTAACGCTTCAGGCTCTCTGGGAACAGTTATCATTCCTTGAAAATTTGTATATACAAACATGGGAGGGCTTGGAAGATATCAAGATCCTTGGGCATCCTAATCTGAGAACCTTCTCACTCTCTGGACCATGGGTTAGGTGCCTGTCCTTGCGTGGCTGCTGCAAGCTCAAATCTATCAACTTTAATGATGATCTTACAGCATTGGAGGCTGTTGATCTTTCTGGAACTGCTACTGAGGAGGTCCCTCACAACTTGCCCAACTTACCGAAGCTCAAGAGATTGCTGCTTTTGAATGTTCCTGGTTTCAAGAGATTTCCATGGCATCAGTTGCTTCGTTTTCCAATGTTTTTCTATTTGGATCACTGTGAGAATCATGATACTCAAATTCCAATGATGTTTTGCCAGCAAAAAACTTGTGGAGATGAAAATCTGCCCGACGGGAAAACTACCAATACTGCTCAGTTCAACATAAATGATCCCAGGATGTTTCACAGTTTCGATGCAGATGCTGTTAACAAGCTGGTCGAGGAAGGACAGTTTCTTCTGTCTTTCAATGTCCAAGTCATACCATGCAGTGTGAGAGGCAAGGAGCCACGGAGCAACCAAGTTGAGCTACGTGCCAGGATGCAGAGGCATTCAACTTGTGGTGATGTCCAGTATTCTGAGGCCGCTAGCATTGTGTCCATGATGAAGCTTCAGCCAAAACAACGTCAAGTTGAGATATCAGCAGTGAATCAGTACCCAAATGGCTTAAGGCATATTCTCTCAATCACAAATTCAATATTCATCACAGATGATGTTTTTGTTAGATGCCTTACACACCTCAATTACAATCTCAATGAACTAGAAGAATGCCAGCTCCAGCGCTGCCACCAAACGACAGTAGTATTTGTAATGCGGTCGGGAGGCTCAAAGGCTTTGCCATACTTACATATACTTCAGGTCTTCGATCTAAATAACCTGCGTGAGTGGTGGGACAGGCTGCCGTGGAAGCTGCCGAAGCAGAGTGACTATTATATGCATGTGGCGCAACTGGAGTTTGTATCACGGAAGAAACATATCATTGAAAGCTACTTCAGATGATGAGTTTGGTTTCAGATTGGAGCTCTGTGCCAAGCGTACAACTAAGTTGCCCTCTCTGTTTTATCCATCTCAGTGAGTTGCATCGTGCTTTTGTGACTGACTGAGTGTGTTATTTTTTCATCTAATAGTGTTTGCCAAGGGACATGTCGCCATTGTGCTGGTGTGCTCAATCTGTTTGGGTTTTAATTTGTATGTGTTTAGTGATTTCTGGTTGCCATGAAACCAAGATTTGTGCATATGAAGTTTTTTTTTCTCGAATACGCAAAAGATTAGCGTATCATTGCATTAAGAAGAAGAGTACAAAAAATACAAACGACGCGCTTATGACAAGCGCCACCGGAGGTCTTACGGCCGAAGGCCGGACCGTCCTAGCAAATAAAAGTGAGATTTGATATTACATAAAGGACAACAACCATGGAAAGAGCGGCGCTACGCACTATGAAGTGGCGCCGTGAGAGTCCACTCCGACGTCCGAGAGGAGTGTTCCGCCGGTCCAATGTATGGCTGCCGGGAAATACCCGTCCAGAGCATCAATCTGGCTTGACGTCAAGTTCCCAGTGAGAATAGCCTCGCGTAAACTCTTGGGAGCTGGAGAAACTGGCGCCGCCGGCGGTTCGATGCCCATCCTCATGTTGAGCAGTACCTCGCCTCACCTGGATGTCGGTATGTGCGACAACGGCCGAGCGGCAATCCGAGTACTCCTTTTCACCACGGGATGACGCCTGATCGACACCTCCTGCTTTGGAGGGCTGGCAATCAAAGGCGGTGGTCACTCGATCCGCACCTCGTCGATGAACCGGGCGAGCAGGCGAGCAGCTTCACGTGGCGTCACATCGTCGGCGTTTGGTGGCACCGGCAGCTCCTCCCGCACCGGCGACAACGGAGTTGGATCCGTCGTACTCCAAGCAGAAGTGTCCACATCCTGAGAGACCGCCATCAAGATGGACGGGTGCCCAGGCGACCATGCTCCAGCTGAGGGCCTCAGCGTGGTGGCCACTACGGCCGGGTCCTCCTCAACCACCGTGGGTGCAACAACGCTCGAGGGGTCGTCAAACACCAACCGCTTTGGTGTGGCCCGTGACTGCTCAAACTGAGGTGACACCGAGGGTGCCCGTAGCAACTGCTGGCACTGCGTGCAAACACCAGTGGCCACCACCGGGACCTCGTCCTCTGGCTGGGAGACCAGAGGAGGCCTCAGGAGAGTCTCAGCACCCTTGAGTGAAGCAGCGAGCTCCATCAGGATCGGGTCCTCCGCTAAGCCGCAAACAACTGCACCCAAGCGTGTTGTCAACGCGAGCGGATCGAGCTCGACGGGGGCCAGCTTGTCGATCGTCTCACCACAGCCGACCTGGCCGCCATCGGAAGCGGAGGCCGGCGCTGTCCATGTGGATTGGGTCGACGGCCCACGGCACCTCCGCCTCCTCCGTCGCCTCCTCCGCCGCCGACCGACAGTGGCAGGGGCAGTGGTGTTCATTGTGGTACCACCAAGGTCGGTAGTGTCTGTCGTGGCCCCGCCAAGGACGCACGAACCACCGAGGTCCACCGGCCCATTGGAGAGACCGGAGGCACGAACACCCGAGCTCCGAAAGCCATGCGCCTTGGTTGCTTGCAGCCGCGCGCAACGTGCTGAAGACCCTTGCACCGCAGGCAACGCTGGGGCAGCTTGCAGGTAGCCACCCGGTGCGCAGAGGAGAGGCAATTGAAGCACTTGCCGTGGAGCTCGGCCGAGATTTTCCTTGGTGGTCGACGACTCACCGGACGGCCCCCGCGAGCTGGCCCCGGTGGCACGGGCGAGGCGGTTGCTGGCCGCGTCGCCTGCTGGCGGAGGATCTCCCGCCACCCATCAGCGTCATGGGCGGAGACCCATCGACGTCCGAGGCGCTGACGTGCCAGGATGCGGCCCTCCATAGGTCGGGACTCCATGCCGAGCACCAGCTGTGGCCGAGGCCGACGGCGCTTCCCTCGCCTTCGACCAACACCCTGGAGGCAAGGCACCGCGCTGCCATGGCTCGAAAACTGAGGCATGGTCTCCGACATCGCCAGATTTGGTACACTACGAAGCGCGTCCAGGTAGGGCGAGGAGGAGGTTGGCATCGTTTCCACATCGGAGACGTCGATGAGGTCTTCATCCGCCCAACGACGAGCCTTGGAGCGTCCCTCCATGCCGCCCCTAGGATGGAAAGCCGCGGCATGGGGGGACAGAGTGGACGATGGGGTCGGAGCGGGGGCAGACGGGTGGATCAGGAAGACGTCGAGGCTGGCGGTGCCCACGTCTGCATCTGTGTCGTCATTGTCCTCCTCTGGGACGTCCTCAACCAGGACGAGCGTCTCGTCCACCAAACTCGGTGGGGCGCCTGCCCCGATGGGGGCAGCACCCGCCCGTGCACCGGTGCCGACCGCCGCTGCCCCGACCCCCCCGGCCCGGGACACGTCGCCTACTGGCAGGGAGAGCACATCAGCAGGCCCGGGTGCCTGTTTGCGCGCTGGAGGAGGGGGTGCACTAGCGCTGGGTCGCCGGCCACCGCCAACGTCGTCGTCGGGGAAGCGGAGCCGCGTCCACCGGATCCAGCCATGGCGGACGATGGGGATGAACGCCAAGCCACCGGATCCGAGGACGATGGAGCCTCGCCGGCTGGTTCCAGCACCACCGCGGCGACGGTGGTGGCCGGCCCAGCCGGATGCGGAGCACCGAGCGGCGACCTAGGAGAGGTCGCCGCGGGCGACATGGGCGGCGCAAGCAGCCTAGCCGCGCGCGCGCGCTCGCCCCCGACCATGGACATGGAAAGGAGGGATTTGGAGGGGCCGGCTCCCCTGTGGGCACTGACACGACCAGCGGCGCGCCGGCAGCCAGGGGAGGGGAGCAGGAGGGCGTTGACATGGCAGATCCGGTGAAGGGAGGCGAGGGGGAGGCGGAGGCGGGCGCCGGCGAGGCCGCCGCCGCCGGGGGCGGCGAGCTAGGGTTGGGGAGGTGCGGTTATGAACTGGTGTGCTGAGAACAAACTTGTACTCTTTGTAATTTGGAACTATACTGTTTGTAATTTGTACCGGTTAATGTACTCTGCTTTTGTACTTTTATATGGTGTGGGCATATTGATTACTCCACTGGCGCTTAACGTTATTTAGTCATCTGCATCGTTGTTTGGTTGCCTGGGAACTCCAGTGTAGCCTGATGGTGGTGTTTTCTCATCCGCATCATCATTGCTAGGGGAGTCTCCCGTCGATGGCAGCTTCTTAACACGCATCCTAGGGGTGTCTCCCGGTCACGGTCTAATACTTTGACAGGCAGAGGCAACCAGTAACCAAGGCCAAATTACATAACATACAGAGCACATTCATGGAGGCTACAGCAACATGATTCCTTTGGCCGGAAGCAATACCTGTTACATGTACTCCACCACAATAAATAAACACAATATTTTGGCTTTTTAGCTGAAAATTTTCTCGAAAAAAGGGTTCCCTAACTCGCTTCTGCCCATTTTATTTATGGCATGTGCACATCCTCTACTTCATTTGTTTCAGCGGGTCTCGGCCATGTCAACATAAATGTCTGGGCACTAGTTCATTCTTGAGACGAGAGCTCAGAGGACTGGAGTCCATCGTATGGCAAGCATTCTGTGAACTCCCTGTGACCACGGCATCCTAGCCACCGCAATGCCTCCTTGCTGCAGCTGCACTGTGGAGCACGCTTTGGCAGCCCATGGACTCCCTATGATCACGGCATCCCAGCACTAGGCTAATAATGAATGGGTCGACTCTACTAAAATTTATGCACCAAAACATGTCACCTCATTCCCCGCAAGCTAATAATTAGTATATGCATGAGGAATGGATTGATTCTACCAAAATTCATGGGATGAACTCACGATGAATCACCTCTTGAAATATGAGGTGACTCCACAAACCAAACACAGCATAAGTGTTCAACTGCAATACCCTTCATGTCTCTTCTGACATCTGTGCGTACACAAAAACAAGGGAAAGATTAGATAAGCAGAAAAAGGTCGCCGTTCAGTTAGTTTCTGGCAGGGTCGTGCTTTATTCCTTTCCTTCGGGACAAGTTTTCTGAAGACATCAGAAATTCCATTGCTGCAGAATGACTGCCGCTGAATCTAGATTCGATCAGTGTTGCCCGTAGTTGAGAAAACAGAGTTGTCTTTAACCAGTGCTTGTGCTGTTCACGCGCCTCTGCCTCGGAGCAGCCCAGCGCTGTGCTAGGGATACCTATAGTACGACAGCTTGAGGCTCCCACGAGACCAGTCTCCGATCCTCTGCCTGCCACCCACAGATCTGGGTCCGTCGTCGGTCTCGGTCACGCGGGCAGGGATTTCCTGTATTCTGCTGTGCAAACAATATGCACGAGAACGGAGGGAGCAATATGCTGAGGTGGCGACTATTTTCATCATTCGTTCATGATGACAACGTGCCGAAAGCAGAGGCAGGCATATATATATGCGTGACAGCGCCGGGTAGCTGCAGTCGCTGCGAGTTCTTGTCTTCGTGATGAGCATAGCAGATTGACAGAGCGGTATATATGTAGCAAACTAGCAATTGACTAAGATTCCCCATGCACAGAGAATGAATCAAGAAATTATATACTAATGATTGACTGATATATACTCCTATAGTCCTATATATAAGTTCACAGTGTGTTTTTTTCTGTAATATATAAGATCACACTGTGTGTGTGTTTTTTTCAGGGATTTGGTTTACACAGTGAAAGCAATTGTTGTCCTTCCGATGCACTCTGGTCTACCGTTCAGCCATTTCCCAGCATCCATCCCATTGCGCCTTTTAAGGTCCCTTAATTAACTTTGCTTTTGATCCATGTCGTTTTACCTGTTCATTCAACTTCGTACATGGTCTTTGTTTGAGCGTTTCTTTACCTTTCCTTTACAGCCTGACTGGTTAGGTGAAAAGCACTGTCGTCCTCTGTTCCTTTGCTTGTGGTCTGCATCATCGCATCATAACATGGCATGCATGTCGAGCTTTCTCGAAAGAAATGGAACGTCATTCCTTACTTGTCCATGCATCCAGCTGTATGATAAAGAAAAGCATCCATAATATGGTTGTATATATATATAGTTCCTGTACAAGCAGACTGGTCCTTGTTTTGTTGCTGCACCTCATACACTCACGCCTGTTGGTTCTTGCAACCTCTCAACGCTGTGGCATTCACATCTCACATTATAATATTGGCAGTCTCAGATCCTCAACTGAAAGGGCACATTAATGCTGGCTCCTCAGAAACCAGGTACAGTTCCAATAAAAACTTAGTTATATTATCATATCATACAGTAATTTGTATAGCTAGTGTTGTTGGTACTTGGATTATTAGTGATAACACATTGGCGTGAACCTCAATGAGAATGACGGATGCAACGGGAGAATTTTATTTCCTATGCTAACTTCATTTCGTTGACTGAATTTCTATTTTGTTTTCTTTGCAGATTAGGCCCATCCGTGTGACTCAAGGATCTAATTTGATTTCCAAAAATTATGGGGAGCTTTGTGGCTTGCTGCGTGTGGCTTGTTTAGCTATGGATTTATCATTTGGCTTTCTGTTTTTTAATTTATGTTTACAAGGTATGGATAGCTCACAATTAAATAGACCCACGCCTTCCATGAATGCAAATTTATAATTCTCTATGAATTCCAAACTATGTTCAACACAATAATGATTTAGCATCATTGATATTATCATTCGTATGTACAAATCTCTAATTTTGTTTGTGTCCTCTTTTCATTTATATTTTATCAGCTGATTAGCTGAAAACCTTTTAAAAACTTGGCTATGTGCAGTCACAAAGTCTGGAAACAATTGCATAATCTGTTGTTTTAAAGATCAATGGCTCAAAGGAAATTTGTCTGTACGAACCCGTGGTTCCTTTTTAGCACCGCCGCCCTTTTTCTAAAAAACGTTTTCATGATTCCAAAACATTGGGAATTATTATGGTCGTTGCGATCCATGCTTCCATGGACTCCCTCGCCTCAAAAAAGTGCAGATCTTGCTTTCTAAGAAGTCAACGAGTTTCAAATTTGATTAAATCTATATAAAAAGTACTAACATTCATGATACAAAATAAATATCATTAGATTAGTCATGTAATATGACTCAGAGTTCACCTACTTGGTAAAATAAATGTTGATAATATTATTTATAAAGTTAATAATACTTATAATTGATTGAATTCTTGGAAAACATATGTGCCCTCTTATTACGACTGAGGGCGTATATATTTGGACTTCAAGGTGGCAAGCATGATCTTTGTATACGTAAAGCATACTTATACAAATATTTTCTTATCTTTTCTACAGTGATACATAGACTTCAGTTACTAATTACTTTATATGCTTTTTCATCCACAAATTTTGTTTTTCCACTTTCCTTCTTATCTCCATATCTATAGCTCCAACTATGGAGGCATGATGTATGTTTAGTTGAAAACATAGCTTCAAAAAAAGGATATATCTTATGGAGTTTTTAGGCACAACCGCCTATTTTTAAAAATCTTTTCTATCTCTGAAACAGAACCTAATGGTTCAGAAAAATGCGACGGGCCCTTTTTTGGGTTTAGTTGGTGCTTCCCAATTTACATTATTCTAGAGCACACTTTTTCTGTCTCTTTAGCTTTTTTCTAACTCTGGAACCAAACATATCACACAGTACACATAGAGAAAAAATGTCATACACGGTTCCAAACTGTGTGACATATGTGCTATCTCAAACACTTTTTTACTTAACCATTTGGAATAAATGGCATCTCGAACTTGAAATTGTTTTCATGACTCAAAAAAAACATCCTAGAGACGATGACCTTTTTTTACTAGTGTTATTGCTCCCTCTATTCACAGATGAGTGACTCTTTGTGTTGTCCTGAGTCAACACTTTCATACATTTGCTTCATATATAGATGTGTTGTGTTTTTGATATTTGAAAATTATTGCAACTTTGGGTTAGCCTTGAAATATAGATTTGTAAAAGTATAAGTGTGCTATGTTTTACTAAACTTCATTTTAAAAAGTAGTAACCAAATTATATTTTGAAGACCATGTCAATATCTAAATCATCACTTATCTGTGACTCGTGGGATTAGAAATTAACAAAACAAGTATCAAACCATACCACAGCTAGGGAAAAATTTCTAAGTCCAACATAGCACTAGCAATTTCTTTAAATAATTTTTACAATAATAAAATATATTGTCATAGCAAGGGAGTATATATACATAATGTTCTTAATTTCTGACTTATCCATATATACAACTTAACCCAACATTTGCCTTTCTTTCCTGCAGTCCTCTTTTCAATAGTATTTTTATATCTATACATCTAGATCTATATATAATATAATATTATTTGATTTTGTTGATCAATGATTGCATTTCGTTGAGAGAAACAAATGGTTACAGCGTCACATGTTTCAGGTGGGACTATAGGCATTGACGCCTGAGCAGACGACGGCACTAGCTATATGTAAATGGAAGAAGATCATGTCTTTCACTTGGTCGACGAACTCATCAATTACCCAGGATATTGGGGGTGCGTGATCACAACTTGCTTGTTGTTCTTTTCTCTGCATTTATTTTCTCAGCCGTGGCTGACGTTTGCTGCTCAAAACATCACCTCGCTACCATATTAGTAAACACCTAAAATGTATAGAAACAAAACATGCATGAAGACACTATATAGTATTGGTGATTCATCCCGAACATGCATGTCGTCAAAACTACATTTTTATTTCTGGCTTTATTTACACGAGGTTACTCTCAGTCTTAGTCCATTTATTAAAAATTTACGAATTAAAAACCAGATTGCCATGAAGGCTTCTTCTATCACAACTGCTTTAATGAAATTGGGTTTGTGCATGTTTGGATATATAGATTGTAAAAGCTAGAAGGGCTTTCTCACTCCTCCAGGCAAGTACAAATCCGACATCAGCTAGCTCCGAGCTAGTCTGTTGGACACGCCCTAATGGTTGGCTCCATGCACTTGCTGGCGCATACAAATCCCGAGGGAACTAAGAATTGGTTGGCTCCTTGCACTTGCTGGTGCGTACAAATATCGAGACAACTATGGTTGGTTGGCTGCATGTATAATGCCAGCCTAGCCCAGCATGTGCAAGCATACGTCCTCGTGCAGCATCGCGCAGTGTGGCCAAAACAACCGTAGCTCAATAGGATTGCCGACCTGATGCAACCGCACAACATTAAACCAATAACCTTGTCAGCACATTGCACCTGCCGATTCAATGTTAGATTTAGCCTACAACTCAGACTCTGTTCGGCCTGCATTCATAGTCGCGCCCAACTAAATACTCTTCTTTTTAGAAATACAATTCCACTCGGCTGGCTAACCCTCATTATGGATCTAGGATGCAACTTTCCCTCAACAACCAAACACATGTTCTTTCAATTCTATGATGAGCTCTCGGCCAAGTGCACAAATCAAGCCAATGAAGTCCTCTCAGCCAAAATAAGTCCTAAATCAGTCCTAAGTCAACTGTGCGTGCAATCAGGGTAAAAAAAAACTGTTCAATTCCTTGGCACATTGGAAGCAACTTGTTAATATTCTTTCTATACTGACTGTTAAACATAGCAAGATTAACTTATCTATCAGAGAACAAATCGAAGTACTAGAAATTAATTCATGTTAATTTGATGACATCACCTTCTCCAAAATTTCACATTCCTATTTACAAGAAGATTTTGAGCACTGACAGCTTATGTGCATACGCCCGTGTTTTTTCTTTTCTGAAGTTGTGTGAAGTCGAGTATATCAAGTATTTATGACCGGAGCTAGCACTTGCATGAAAACAAAACATGACGATTGGACCCATTCCTCTGCATGACTTTACGCTAGCACTGATCATAATTTGTAAAAAAATAAATCTAGTATGTACAGTAATAGTAAATAGTAGAATTGAGAGAGGCTAAAAAAAAAAGAACACGTCAGAAACTACACTTGTCTTAGGTTTTATATACAGGAGGTCACTGTCCGAGTGTCCAACTATGTCCATTTGGCCATTTCGAACTGATTGCACCGCTGAAGGAAATGAAAATCTAACTGAGTTAATACCATCGTGTCAGCAGCACCATAAGATGTATGTGGTTCAGAGCAGTTAATCGTTTGACAAATGAAGAATTGGAAGCAGCAAAAGAAGTCACATGGTCTTTATTTTGCTTCTGTACAGTCTAATCAACGTAGGTTAGTCTATTAGCCCACGCTCTAGTGTGGGCTGAAATTTTAGGAGACATAAGCATTACTCAGTGTTCAATACATCTGTCAAATACAAATTATACTTGCTAGTCCATCAACCCGTGCTCTCGCACGAGCTAGAATTTTTGAGATATATATTATTTAATACATCTGACTAATAAAGAATTATTTGTATTAAATTGAGTGTTTTTAGCTTTGTTTATTTCTACAAATTACAAATAATAGATATTTCATATAGTCTATATCCAATTATCTTAAACTTACTAATTACTTCTTTTGCAAGAAACTGATTCATATGATTTTTATCCATATTTATATTTTTACATTACATGGCATCTTTTTATATTTTAAATATGTAATTAGTTTGAAAGCTTGCCTTTAACTATGGCGGTCCATGTTGCTGCATTACATATCTTGTAAAGTCATGAATCTGAATTTAATTTTTAAAATTTTATTCTTGTTGACTGCTATGGATTTTTTTCATCGTCAAGTTGAAACTCTTGTGATTCTTGTATTTTTTATTAACTCTACTTTTTGCACTTTTGAACAATAAGGATATTTGGTCTTAGAGTACGTTCTTAAATACTACAATAGCAAAAGTAGTCATTTGTAACCTGCACCATGTCATTTAAGATAAGTGATAGAGCTTGAAGTGAGATCTTTGACGGGGTATCAAGAGAATTTTAATACTTATGCTGTATAATGATCGACATTTTACTCTAAATTAATATTAATTGGTTGAGAAAATATAGCCATTATTTGTCTCTCACACTTCTTATAATAATTGAATTTTCATGTCAAGGAGTGACATGTGCAATTATGATTATACTATCAATATAGACAAGTCAAATATTTAGTTAAAATACATCAATATATCTAAAGCAACAAATATATAAATTATATGTCATGATTACTAATGTGGTTTTAAACAATTTATTAGAATCATTGGATATGAGTTGTTAAGAAGATATTTTTTTATGAAACATAATATATATATTTATCGCTCATGCATGTTTACTTTGATCAAATCTTAATATATTAATATTAATATAATGGGTAATGTATAAATATATACATGCTCTATGTTATGATGTTGGTAATTTTTAGATGTAGATTTTAGAGGATATTTATTTTTCATAAAAAGAAAAAGATTGGGTTACATAAATTATCTATCATAATAAGAGTACATGGGTAATTAGATATAAATTTAGACATACTTTGGATCATGTTTCTTAATAGCATATGTGGGTAGTTTGAATATAGAGTCATGTGTTGCCTTATGTTGTTTTAACCAATTGCAGAGATGGGTAATTATTTATATAATAGATCCAATAGTTATTATTATCAATGGTAATTAGGTTATACTGAATTGATTGTGAAATGTTTTCGATTTTGTGAGAATTTCTAGGATATATCTTTTTCCTATCATGTTTGATGTGGTTTAACATGTCTCATGAGGATTAACATGGAGGCTCCATTAGAGACCTCTAGCTAGAATTTATAGTATTTATCTTTTCTTTCTAGCATGATATGTATTTTGTTGAAACATAATATTAAGATATATAAACTCTAGTTGCATCTTCTATGTGACTTCATAAATCATAGTTTAGCTTTTGACTTTCAATCGAGTTGCCCAATTTTTTCTCACATGTTAGGCAGAAACGTACTCTAGTGTTTTTCCATCTTTTGTTAAAAAATTATTGTTAAAAGAGTTTAAGTCCTAGTAGTATTGTTTTGCACATATTAAAATTAAGTTAAAACTCAGATTGTACTCTAACACGGAACTTGTTGAATTTGTTATATCACAGACTTATATGTGTCTAGTATTGTTGATATATCAAGGAGTGCTTAAAATTAAATAACTATTATTAATATGACATAATGTTTCAATTAAAATATATAAAATTATTTAAAACAACAATTTTAAATAATTATTATTGATATGACATAATGTGTCTATTATTGCTTTTTCTTGCCCTCCATCTTATTTTGCTCTTCACATGAGAGAGGTTTGCCTTTGCTTGATGAAGTGATTTCTTGACCCATCTTGCATCACATTTCAAATGCCACCAACTTGCCAATGACCATGGCCAGAGTCATGTTGCTCAAGTCATCCATTTTGTGAAGGATGATGATGATTCTTGCATACTTGTTTTGTTGTAGCATGGAGATGATCTTCCTCACAATTTCAGCATCACCTAGCTTGTTCAAACCTATAGAGTTGAGCTCGTTGACAATTAGGTTCAAATGAGAATACATATCCTAAACAAACTCATTTACTTTCATTTCAAACAATCGTAGGTTTGTTTAGTTAGGCAATATTTTTGCTCACGAACATTGCTTGTTCTATCATGGAGCTCATGCAATTTTAACCAAATTTTATTTTCACTTTTTAATGTGAACACATGGTTACAAATTTTCATGCTTAAAGATTCAAACAAGCAATTTTCAGCACTTGCAGTTGGTTTCTTGGGATTCATTAGGGATTTCATCCTATCGTGAGTGACTCTCCAAACAACCAAATCTACCGCCTCAAGGTAGCAAGCCATTCAAGCACTATAGTAGGGGAGATTAATGCAGTCAAAGTGCAGAGGCCTAGAAGTATCCATCCCAACCACTCTAAATAGTGTTGGCTCAAACAGCGATGAAGTCAAAGGTCCAAATTGAGCTAATGGCTCCGACACCACTTGTAGGGACCGTGACGCCTAAGAAAGGGTGAATTAGGCAACTTAAATCTCTATTTCTAACTATGACTTCTAATTCCAACCTTAGCAAAAACCTATGCAATTAAGTAAACTATCTAAATGTGCAACTACGACTTTGCTATGTGTGTTGCTATCTCTACCGCAAAAGAGTTATGCAAGCTAAGTTCCAATCATGTCAACTAGCCTATCAATAAAGCTAGGAAATGTAAAGCACACAACTAAGGTAACAATATAAATGTGGAAGCTTAAGCGAGGTATTAAGAAGTGTGCAAGCTTCCCCCTAGTCCACATTGGTGCCTCTCGCAAGGGCCAAGATCCTAGTCGTGTAACTTTGTGGATAGCCTCGGGCCTTTCCCGGCTAAAACACCACAAGCCTTTTTCCCTCCGATACGGGGTGGCAGCCACACCACAAATGGGGTTGGTGTGGTCTCGGAAGACAACAAGCCCCCCGTTGTACAACAATGCTGTGCGCAAGCACCGAGTGGTAAGAGGTATACAAACGTCACTAAACACTAGGCCTAAACCAAGAGCAAGTGCATAAGCGGTTGTTTAACTAGCCTAAACACTTCACAAAGCACATACATTAATCACCATGTGTATCATTAAGCACTATGCAAGTTGAGAGCTCTAAAATGTGCACTATGCAAGTTGAGAGCTCTAAAATGGTGTATCAACACCCCACACAAGTTTCCCAACTCCTCCACATTTCAAATGGTCAGTTGGGGGTCGTATTTATACCCCCATCTAAAAACTAGCTATTGGAGGCTAAACAGTAGTATCTACACGTACATTAGATGCGTCCGATGCTCTACGTACGTACATCAGACGTGTTCGATGCCTATTGTCTGATGCATAAACTAGCCATTACGTATACAAACTAGCCGTTGCACTACAACGGTCAAACTGAAACTGTGTAAGCATATCGTCCGATGTTAGTCTCTACATGTACATTAGAAAAAAATCCCCAGCATCTGATGCGATCCAAAGTGCTCTCAGAGCCCATTTTTGCCCATCGGACACATCTGATGCTATGCATAGCACAATACGATGCATAGGACTGTATGACACTACGCATAGACTGCTATCCAATGCTATGATAGACTTCATTTCTTCACGTGTCTTTGTCTGGGCTTCTTCCATCTTGTATCTTGGCCTTTGCTGGGTCTTTGTAGGTCTTCAACACAGCTTCTAAAGTTTTGCTTGAGGTGTTGATCATCCGGTTCACCACATCTCCTTCGTCCAAGTCCACTTTGCATCCTTTGAACTATATCCAAAAACACTAGCAAACGATGTTAGTCTAAATAGTCATGTTGATAATCAAACACCAAAATCCTAGCTAAATGGGCCAAGGGTCTATTTTCCTTACAAACTGAGCAATGTTCTCTTGCTCTCAACGGTTGGTTTTAAAGAGTCTGGTTTTGACATGAGAAGTGCCCTCATGATATCTCTCGAGGGTTGACCAGATCTCCTAAGCCATCTCAAGGTTTTGCACATGCTCAAAATCAAGAAGTGCAAGAATAGAGAACAAAGCATTTCTTGTCTTGTTGTTTGCCTCAAGGCGGTCAATATGATCATGACTGATTCGAACAAGCACCACATAAGTAGCATCCAAACAAATCTCCCAAGCTGGAGATCCCAAGCTCTGGAGGTGCGCCAACAGCCTTCCAGTATGCATACTTCGTGCCATCGAAGCATGGAGCTTTTTCAGACCTCTCCATGTTGCCTTCATGGATCAGGAACCGGTTAAGGTTGAATGATCCTTAACCCGCTCTGTTACCAATTGAAGAACCAAACTAGGTGACCAGAGGGGGTGCATGGGAGCCAAATCAAAATTTCTCTCAAAATCGCCGCTATCCCAAAGTCACAACTAGATGCACCAAACACCCCAAGCGAGATGCCCTCAAGCAAACTGGTGGCTAGCTATTCACTAGCAACATATCAGGACACCTCAACACGACTGGCGGAACTAGGGGGGCCAGCAGGGGCTGTGGCCCCCCTAAAACAGAGAAAAAACTTTTAATACTCTTACAAATATTACATTTCAAAGCATATTGTGCCCATTTTTACTCATATTTTATCATGATATTGTGATTTTTTGTTGTTAACACTAACTACATTGCAAATTTTGTTGCAATGTACACTTATGTATATATTTGTCATGCTTATGAGATGTTATTATGTTTGCTCGGCCCCCCTTAATCAAAGTCGCTGGTTCCGCCTCTCCTCAATACACAAAGAACCAACGCGACACTGCGAAACCAGAACGGTGCTCTCCACTTCTAGAACGGAGAAGCAATGACTATAAATTAGTAATATTGATAACATATAATGTTTTATTTAAAGTATATAAACTAATTTAAAGCAACACTTGAAGTATTAATAATATGACTTTAAAATGAACTATCAGTGTTATTCCTATGTTGTTTGGTAGGGTTACATTTTTCCAGAGTTGATAAGCTACTAAAATAAATATTTATCTTAAACTATACATTTTTACTTAGTTTGCATGGCAGAACATATCATCATGCTTACTTTGAACTTAAAAGCAATAGAATTGAGTAATTTATAAAAATATTACTTACTTAATCGATACACATTGGAGTATTTTTCACAATAGCTTATTTAGTAGTGTTTACATGCAGAGTTGAGAGATATTTTGTTTACCTTAGAAAGGTTGAGATCAATAATTTAGATACTAATTAAAGATGTTACATCATATGATCTTTCATAATGGTATATATGGGCAATTTTGAATGCAAACTTAGGAGGTTACTTTACATTTTGTTTTATGCTGATAGAGCCTCATAATTTATAATAAACATTAGATATTTATTTTAAATTATTTTTCATAATGCTAGAGCAGCAGAGTGGGTAATTGAGATATAAATTTAGGTTTTTATTTTGATTTATCTTTCATAATAGCATATATGGGTAATTTTAATACAAATCTAGGGAGTTTTTATGATGGCAGATGTGTGTAATTAGATACAAATGTAGGGGTTATTCTGAATCACGTATGATAATGACAGATGTGGGTGATTTGTATGCAAAATTATGGGGAGGGTTTACTTAATGTATTTTTTATAACGGCTAACGTGGGTAATATTTTTTATATAACATGACATTTCTAATGGCTATTATTGTTGATGGTGATTAATGTCTTTCAAATCAAAGACCAGATGTTTTTTATTTTTGTAATACTTGGATTTATCTTTCTTTTTCTAATGTGTCTGATGAAAATTAAGCAGAAGGCTCCGTTAATACGTACATAAAAGCATTTCCACGTCTACATTTGGTAAATATGAACAGCCACGCCAAATATATGTTGTTTGTCCCATGTCCTCTGCATCGCTAGTGTCTAGTGCAGTTTTATTGTCCCCACTTCCCTAACGTGTAATGACCAAAAATAGACAGGTTGGTTCAGACATCGTTTTGATCGAAGTGACCAGAAAAAAAAAAACTTTGTCCAATATGATTCGTATGGTGCACGCAACTTATTTTCTTTCTATGTGTGGTTGTTTTCGGTGAGAGAAATAAATCGATATACTAGAAATTGTACACTACTTTTCACATATCTATTTATGGGATTGCAAGCGAACACTAGACAAAGTTGGTTTGGCTACGTGCTTTGCACCCTGCCGGCCAGAGTTTGAACCCCCTAGGGGCGGATTTGTTAGCCGGAGGAGGCGCAGTTTATCTGCGCATTGAAAAAAAATCCTCTCGTCTGCCCCACGCTAAAGCATAGGTCTAAGGCTAGCCCAGTCTCATGGGAGCTGTGGTGCCGCTTTGTATGGGTGGGGCAGAGGTTCGAATGTTTTCTCGACCTGCATGTGAAGGTCTTCTTCTTAAGCACAATGTCCGGGGGCTGTCTTACCCCGTCAGTCGAGTTTTTTTTTATTTATAGGATTTGCTAAAATTCAGCTGCTTGAATTTTAGTTTCCTTTCAGGCGACAGTTATTGCATATATTTTATACTAAAATTACAGATTTTGTTTATTGCAATTTCTTCAAACGCAATCTGCTATTTTCGGAACCGAGAATAAAAAACCCGTTATAAAAAACCACAAACTCGACAAAATCTAATTTGTGTTTGCACAAAGGCAATTAATAATTTACAATTATTTTCTATAGGAAGACAAGGACAATTATTTTCTATAGGAATCCAAGGGAAAATGTTTTTTATAATTACAATACTTTCTAGGATTTATCTTTTTTCGAACACGTTGGGTGAGAGTTACCGTAAAGGCTCCGTTAATGCGTACATAAAAGCAGTTTCATGTACACATTTGGTAAATATGTATATGGCTGCTAGATATATGTTGTGTGTCCCTCGTTTCGTTTTGCTAATTGCTAAACGATGATCCAAATGGCAAGAAAAAAGAACATTGTTCAATATGATTCGCACAGTGGAAGCAACTTATTAATTTTCTATGTGTGGTTGCGGTTGGTGAAAGAAATAAATTGATATACTAGAAATTGGACAGTACCTTCTCCAGATCTTTTCATAAGAACATCTTGAGCGAGCACTTACCAAGCCTTATGTTCCAGGTTGGTTGCACCCGTATTCTCTCAGAGGCTTGGGGATTATGTTGAATGGTCTTCACTAGCAGCCTTGGAAGAGAAGGTAGGGGAATGGAGCAATCAGCACCCGGTGATATGGAACGTCAGAATTGGACCTGCAGCTTCCGGTTCCTTTGTACCCACTCTCACCAGGCTCTTGTTCGAGCGCACCAGGGATCTATATGGGCCCTACGACCAAATTTCAAGCGTGAGGCTCCCACCCGCTGAAGCTGCAAGCAGCAGTGCAGCCCAGCATCGGTTGGCGTTTGAGGTCCTCACAGAAATACTGATGCCTGAGGACAGCAAGCAGCTTTATCAGGAGCTCAAGGAACTTGCCGCAGAAGAGAGCTACTTTGGCTACGGCAAAATCTCTGACAACCTGATGCTTCAGGCTGTTGGACGGATGTACATTGACTTCTTTGCATCAGATCAATCCGTACGGACGGATCCTATCTATGACCGCCAACCTTATAGTTCTCCAATACTACAGAGGATCAGGAAAGCATTGGAAGGGAAGAGGCACTTGCTGCTCGTAGAAAACCTGCATGTTCCCACCTCATTGGACGTGTTGGTTTTCATACTGGGCGGGCGGAAGCCATCGATATTCCTAAACCGGCGGTGGCTCATCTCAGCCACTTCCAAGGATGTCTGTAAAAAAAGCAGAGACGCTAAAGGTGCAAGTGCCTTGGCCTATCATTTAACTCGTGAAGATTACTCTGCACCACCTTTTGGTGATCTCCGTGGGAGAGATTGGGCTGTGTTGATTAAAGAGGCCTTACAGGATGCAGCCAGATCCATTTATATCGCACTCCAGGACAAAGGAGACGAGAAGTTTTGGCTCCATGTAGCTCAGCACTGCTTGTATTATGCTATCCTCTACCACCCCCTGCAGGTGCAAGGAGAAGGAGGCGCTGGGCATCAGGCAGCCAACACTTCCCCCGTTACATCTGATGAGCTAGTTCGCTGTTGGGTGGCTGAGAACCTAATTTTCTCAACAGCAATCCCCACCCGGATACCTGCATACACCGGCCAAAAACAGAGCAACTACTACAGGTCTGCATATGAAGCTGGAAAGGTCGTGATGCAAGCCTTGCAGGAATATTCATTACTGCCAATCTACTCTGTTTCTACAACGACAGTAAGCACTTCATCCACGGGTGTCATCACTGGTGTGTCAAAGTTAGCTTACAATGTCCCACGTCTCGGACAAGATGAACTCAATACTCGTGTGAAGAGAAACCAACTAGGATGGGTCTCATTTATGAAAGATGATGGCAGGCATGTAAGCTGGAATTGGAGGCCGATGAAGACAAGAGATGTAAAGATGACAAGCCTTATTTTGAGAGGTTGTTCAAATATGTCAGCATTTCCTCTTGACAAACTGTTCACCCCACACCTCCATGTCCTTGATTTGTCCTACACACCTATAAATTCACTCCCTCCATCATTCTCCCGTCTGCTGAATCTCTACTTGCTCTCGCTCAGAGGCTGCAGTCAGCTACAGACCTTGTCTCCACCACCATCTACTTCTGAAAAGCAAACATCATCACCACTTGCTCATCTGGAAAACCTTGAAGTACTTGATATGAATGCGGTTCCCTTGCTTGAGCTAACCCAACAAGATGGCAGGAACAAGAGAAATCTACACTACCTTGATCTCTCAGGCTCAAAGGTCACCACCCTGCCCTCTGAATTCTTCTGTGAAATGTCAAGCCTTGAGGAGCTCATTTTCGGTAATTGCACCAATCTCAAAGAGTTACCTCCTTCCTTGGCTCAACTATCAAATCTGTTGGTTCTTCATGTCGAGGGGACTCAGATTACCTCTTTTCCAGAGCACATGTTCCAAGCAATGCAATGCCTGCATACACTCAAGCTAATCAACAACGTGCTACTGATGTCACTCCCAATGTCCCTGTCTGAAGCCAAATGCCTCAAAGATCTACATCTTTCTAATTGTGCTGCCTTAAGCCTTGAGTCTCTCTGGGAACTAGTATCATGCCTCGAAGATCTTTACATACAAACATGGAAGTCCTTGGAAAATATCAAAATCCATGACCATGCAACCCTGAGAACATTCTCACTGTCAGGACCGTGGATTAGGCGCCTGTCCTTGTGTGGCTGTAGCAAACTCAAAATTGTCAACTTCAGTGACGACCTTACAGCCTTGGAGGACGTTGACCTTTCTAGAACAGATCTTGAGGAGGTACATCACAACCTGCCAAATCTCCCGCGACTCAGGATGTTACTTCTTCTTGGAGTTCCTTATTCCATGAGATTTCCATGGCATCAGTTGGTCCGATTTCCCAAGATTTTCTATTTAGATCATTGTGTAAATGATGACAATCAAGCTTTTAAGATGTTTTGCCAGAAGAAATTATGTGCGGATGGAAATCATCAGGAAGGAGAGAAAACTACCAATACTGCTCAGATCAACATAAATGACCCCAGATTGTTTCATAGCTTCAATGAAGATGCTGCTAAAAAGTTAGTCAAGGAAGGACAGTTTCTCCAGTCATTCGATGTCCAAGTTAAACCACGCAGTGTGACAGGCAAGAAGCCATGGAACATTGAAGTTGAGTTATGTACCAGGATCCATAGGCGTTCGACTTATAGTGATGTTCAGTATTCAGAGGTAACTTGCAATATGCCCATGATGAAGCTTCAGGCAAAACAACGTCATGTTGAGATATCAGCAGTGAAGCAGTACCCAAATGGCTTAAGGCATATTCTCTCTGTGACAAACACAATATTCATTACAGATGATAATTTCGTCAGATGCCTTACTGACCTAAATTACAGTCTCATGTCACTAGAAGAATGCCAGCTCCTTCACTGCAACCAAATGACAGTAGTATTGAGAATGAAATCACAGGGCGCTGAGGTATTAGAATCCCTAAGGATACTGCAGGTCTCCTTCCTTAAGAACCTACTATGCATTGTTGACCAGGTTAAGCCAGTTTATAAAAGTGCCTATGGGCTCATCACTTTGAAGCTACTAATGCACATTCACCTTGAGCACTGCCCACGGCTGGAGAAAATGTTCCCATGTAGTATATTATTACCTGCTCTGGAGACTTTGGTCATTCTCTTCTGCTCCAACCTCAAGACAATTTTCTACAAACAACCTCAATATCAGGTAGCACCTTCTCCACTCCCAAACATCAAAAGCATCTACCTCCAGGAACTACCACAGCTGCTGCACATCCATGACGATGTCATGTTTCGATTTGAGACGCCAAACTGGAAAAAGCTGTTTGTCCGGGGCTGCCGATCCTTTCAACGTCTCCCACTACTCAAGAAGGAATATCCAAGGTCAAAGGTGGAAGTCAGCGGAGAGCGTGAGTGGTGGAACAGGCTACAGTTCAAGCTGCCAGAGCAGAGTGAGCATTACTTGCATGTGCCACCACCAGAGTATGTATCACGGAAGAAGCATATCATTGAAAGCTACCTCAGGTGATCAGTTTGGTTTCAGATCCAGAGCTCTGTGCCAAGCATACGACTAAGTTGCCCTCTCCATTGCATCCATCTCAGTGAGTCGTATTGTATCCTGCTTTGTGATCGACTGTGTTCATTTTCTTCTAATAATGTTTGCCAAGGGACATGTCATATTTGTGTCGGTTTCCTTGACATGTTTGGATTCTATATGTATGTGTGTTAATAATTGTTGGTTTCGGGATGCCATGAAATCAAGTTGAAACCTGGACATGTTTGGATTCTGTATCTGTTTGGATTCTGTATGCGTGTTAACAGTGTGTTTGCTCAATCTATTTGGGTTTAATTTGTATGTGTTTTAATAATTGGTGTGACGAGAACAAACTTGTACTCATTGTAGTTTGCAACGGTTAATGTACTCTGTTCTTGTAATTTATTTATGTTGTGAGCTTGTTGTTGATTGCTCCATAGTCCTGAGGCACCTAATATAATGATATTTTCTCGTCTCCGTCCTTTTTTGGTTGACTGGGATATCCAGTACGGCCTCATATTGGAGATTGTTTTTTGCTTGGTTGTGTTATTTGAAGAACTATAGAAGGCGGTAGGCCTACTACCAAATTGAAAGCTATGACTGGATAATTTGACATTGTATACTACTGTTGTGAATAATCGAGACACATGAAGGTACGTACCTTGTTGAACTGTGCTGTTGCTGGCTTGCTGCCGCCACATCTTGCGCAAAACCATGTGTACAGTGTCGTTTCCAACACCGTAAGTATACTGTCACATTTCACATTGACAATAGATGGCTGTCACGAGCTCCAATTATTACCAATATAAATAGTGTAATGTGCCGTCCATAGATATGAACAGAGTCTTTTTGAGCGTCCAGTAGAATCAAGAACAGAGTCACCTTATTCGCAAAAAAAAAAAAAAGAACAGAGTCTCCTTGCTAGCTGTTATCTGATGATCATAAGTTGTAGGCAACGAATAAGATTCTGATAAGATACATCCATGTAATTTTCTGGACAGAGCATAAATTTGAAGTGATTTTTGAACACATGTAACCAGTCCAAGCAAGGCACCTCCTTAACACGGAGCCTAGGAGAGTCTCCCCGTCACGGCGCAATACTTTTACAGGCACAGGCAACCAGTGACCATGCTCAAATTAAACAACATCCTGAGCACATTGATGGAGGCTACAGCAACACGATTCCTGGTCTGAGGCAATACCTGTTACATCAGTTAACTCTACCGCCACTGATAAACACAATATTTTGGCTTTTTTTATCTGCAAATTTTCGCAAAAAAATAAAAAGGATTCCCTACCGTAACTCGCATCTGCACATTCATTTCATGGCATGTGCACATTCTTTTGGTCAGTTGGCATGTGCGCATCGTACGGCCAAGAATTCCATGAACCATGTCTTGCATCCGTGGTAGGCGTCCTGGTGGTACGTGTTCGTGCTGATGGCAATGCCATGCATTTCGTCTTAGGCGTCTGAGGCTACCTAGGGGAGCCAATGTCTTGGTTGGTTAATTTTTGCCAACCTAAACTTCAAGAAAAAAGTGCCAATCTACTCAACTTCACTTTCCTGTCCTGTGATATGGCATCAGCCCACTTACAGAGCCAAGCCCAGCTCAGCCCATATTATAAAACTAACCAGTAGGAGTACTAGTGATAGTCCAGACAGTTGATCGAGGTTTTTTATATATTCTACGACCCAGAACGTGGCCACTACGGGAGAGATTGTTTTTGTCATCGCTAACAAGACTAGAACATGGGTCACCCGTAATAACCTCGTCTCTCTCCGTCGCTCGTGCCCTTGACATGCACACGGCGGTGGCGGAGGCAACTGCCGGCAAGAGTTGACCGGACACTTGGAGGAGAGATGGCTTGCAGTAGTGGCGGACCTACAAGGTATGCTGGGTGGTTCCTGGCATACCCCATGGCCCAGCAACATACGGAGTATATATGTTTATATCTATATTTATATCTATATTTATATCTATATCTTTAATAATAAAGAGGCAAAACTTCTGCCACCTATAAACTTTCGTCCAGCCTAATCACTAATGTTTTGTCCGTGTCCGATCTGTTCTCCACCAGCACGGATTTGCTTGAGATCGGGTGCTGGTTTGGGAAGATGATGAGAAAAAGAAATAGAACAGAAGGAAGGGCTCCAGGTGGAAAAAGTGCAAGAAGGAAAGAAAAGGTGGAAGGATCTAAATTGAATTCGAAAACCTCGGGCATTCCGGATGTAAAAGTTCAGCCCACGTTGGGCCTCCTCCTCTTGGGCTGGAATCTGCCACGTGGACCTTTTGCGCTAGTAGACTGGGCCGAGTTGTGGCCTAGCCCGTTTGCAGTGAGATTTTTATGGTAATCTTCTATTGATATGTAGAATATATGATAAAAATTTCATGTACAATGGACAAATCCTGACTGAGTTAAAGTTTAAAAGAAAACGATCCAAATGAAATACAACGTAGGAGCACAAAGCACTCTAGGCCACACTACTGCAGGTGACAAGGCTATCTCCATGCAAATAGTGATGCAAGTGGGCTTAATACTCCTACAGGCGGCTTGCACGATGCCGCATCAACCGCTTACAAAACTTGTGTATCTCCATGCCTCAGCCCTATGTTTAGTCTTGCCACCAACGCGTAGAGGCGCCTCATTGCATCTGTGTCAGAAACAGGCATTGATTGGAAGATCATGTTTCCATGGCTCAAAGGCCATGACGGCGAGGTGATCATGTGGTGTTCACAGAGCGTGATGCCATGGAGGGCAGTGCAGAGCCAAGCTCGGCAACTGGGGCTCCAATCTCTGCAAGCTCAATGGTCATGTTATATGTGAAGCATCCTGTTGGGTCCAGCGCCCATGATGAGCTTCTATCTGGGACACTGCTCGTCAACGATGGATTAGGCACGGTGCTAGCATTCTGACCACGCTGCACCCTGTCCTGCATCACACATTATGCTAAAAGCAACAATGTAGTGATGCAGTGGGAGTGCACACTTCAGAAGGTACGGAGGAAGGACAACGTGCCCTGCATGGGCGAGCTAGAGAAATAGTAGCGATGTTTGAGGAGGTCGACGACGTGCAGAAGACGTAAACAAAATTTGATCTTTTGACATAAACCATTATTTCTTTTATTTACACCTAAATCTTAAGTCGAATAAAGATTAGTATATGTTTTTATTAATCTCGTTGCAACGCACAGGCAATTTTGCTAGTAATAAATAAAAAAGGAAAATACCAATCAGCTGTGTAGGTTGGACGTTTGGTGATTGCCTGATTGGATGCCCCAGCTTGGAAACCCCGCATGGCCGCATGGACGACGTCTCTCGGTCTCCGCTAGGCTCGAGCGAACTTCCGATCCATCAACGCTTGCAGGTATTATTGCCTCGATTGATATTTGGAATCGAAAAAAAACATACCAGTCCCCGTCCACCGTATGCGCGTGCACCGGCCGAATTTTCTTGTTTGGGTTTCGCTGCCACATGAGAAATTCTGTGTATTATTATATACTAGCAAATATGTCCGTGCGTTGCAACGAGATCATAATTCATTATGTTGCAGGCGGCATGAATTTGGTTGTACGGCAAAGCCGCACATGAGACACTTTGGCCACAGCGAGGTGGCTTGAACCTGCGGCCACGGCACCACGTGTGCACGGTGTCGTTGACCATGGCCAGACAGCCTAGCCCGATAGCGTGATGGCCATAGTTTGGAACTGTGCCGGCACTGCACCGCGGCACAAGGCTCGTGCGGGAGACCGGAAGTGGCTATGACAACACGCACGTAGTGCCTTTAGGCAGCCTGGGCCGAAACTAAGTTGTAGCACGCGTGGCCTGCCTTATTGGTTTCTAGATGCATGGAGGTGACCCTATGCACGAGTAAGCTGGTGACATGCTCTGTAGACAGTGCCTTTGATGCGACTTGGCTTTCAGTAGCCTTTAATCCATCGGAATGCCAGGGAGACTGACGGGGAGTGGTCGACGACGTGGTGCCTTGGTTACAAGACGTTGTTCGTCTGCCGTCTGCTCTACATGTTGTGCTTTCAATTGTCCTCCTCCTTTACTTAGGCTGCTACCAGTTTGTGCAGTTCCCTAATGAGTGTGCAAAGTGCGTCGTCGTCGAACGCCACCTCCACATGGAGGGACACCTCGGCGACCCTGCCGAGCCATCGGTAGACACGACATAGTCGCCCAAGGTGAGCCCCGGTGTTGCGGCGGAGCTACTCCGATGGCCTCAACATGACACCCTGCCGCCGCCGCCATCTGTCGTAAAAGCGAACCAGGTCAAGTGCCCTAGAGACTCCCATGACGACCTGGATCTAGCCACCAACGTTTGACTCCTATGCAATGATGTTGCCTAGGCGAATGGTGCTCCTGTTGACGATGTGGAGGCTGTCGCCGGCTGCAAGCACAGTACTGTTTGTGCGGCGCACACCACGCTTGTTGTGTCATGCGCACCACGATGTCGCATTGGTCATGGTCGTGCTCATGCCCGCCGCCTTTTCTCTTCAACGTCATAAGGTCATACCAGTACACTACACCGCCGCTCATTGCATCTGAATCTTAATTAATGCGCCTAATGAACTTCAATCAATCAAATCAAATTGAAAAATAACAATGATGGTAATCTCTGTGGAGGTGGCAAGGAAACAAGTCTCGTCAGGTTTGGAGCTCGTTTAGATCTTCAAATTTGAATCCCAAAACTGCTAATCACGCTGGAAATTCTTGCGGTGCTCTGAATATTCTGTCTGGAACTCAGTTCCGTATATCCATCTTTGGAGATCTTGATCTCTTAAACCGGGCCAGATCGCGCTCTGATGTTTTAATCAAATCTGTTCACCTCTGCAATCCATAGTAATGGACCCTTGCTGTTCATTGCTCCGTTTGAGGGGAAAATTGAGTGGAAATATGTGGTTTCAGTCGTTTTCACGGTGAAACCGTTGGTGTCCTCAGTCGGACCGGCAGAGCCGTGCGTGGCCAGTGCATGGGCTGATGGGCACGTACACCATGGCTCTTGCATGCTCCAACTCACCCTTTTACATATAACTAAACAGAGAAAGTGGATCAGAATAAATTACGTAACTCTTATTATTTTCTATTTGATTATTAAGAGTTCTATTTAGAGTATACTCAGGATCTGAGGAATTTATTTAGATTAGGATTCCTACTCTATATTGGTCTAAACACGAGCTATTATGTAAATAAAGAAATCTGAGCAAAATAACGAACGTAACTTCTATTTGATTATTAAGAGTTCTATTTAGAGTACTTAAGATTTAAGGTATCTATTTAGATTAGGATTTCTACTCCATGTTAGTCTAGATGTGAGCTATTCTAACTCGTATGAGCACGTGTGTGTGTATATATATATATATATATATATATATATATATATATAAGCAGACCCGCACAAGGCAATCAGCAGAGTTTGGTTGGCGGCCAAACTATTGCAAGAGATGAGTTGGGGGTTGTCGAGCCCTTGCAGGAGGCAGGGGCGAGCCCGGGCCAGGCAGGCGGCGGCAGCAACATTCCACGTGCGGGCGGTGGTGAGCCTCTCTATTGTTCGGTAGTTAGAAGAGATTGATCTAAAAATGGATGGATGAAAAAAAAATAGCTTAAAATTTTGCCTCTTTAGTATTAGGTATATAATAGATAATCGTCGCCATCCACCTCCGTCCCACATACAACGATCCACGGAGGATTAAGTTTTTGAGCTTTGTTACTATGGTTGACAGGAACCACAGGTTCCTTCCACTGGAATTTTTGTCAGACGTTGATTGAAAAAAATGGAAAATTAATTATAATCAAGGGTAGTTTAGTAATTTTAATCTATTCATTACATGAGGGTTATCAAATCTGTTTTGCTCTGCCCTCGGCAGATGGAGGAGGGATTGGCTCACCGCCGCCCGCACGCCTGGCAGGAGCTCACGCGCCGCCGGCTGCCTTCCTGCCTGGGGCCCGCCACCGCCCGCACGTGGAATGTTGCCGCCGCCTGCCTGGCCCGGGCTCGACAACCCCCAACTCATCTCTTGCAATAGTTTGGCCGCCGACCAAACTCTGCTGATTGCCCGGTGCTCTGCTGACTGCATTGTGCGGGTTTGCTATGTGATTGTAGCGGTGTTCTCAATTTCAGTTCTGCAGAAACAGCAGAGCAGCACGTCTAGCAAGAATCGATGTGAAATTGAGACTATAATTGATGTGAGCTTAGAGTGAAATTAAGTGAATAATACTAGGACTGGATGTCAGATTTAGATTATATAATAATAATTGATGTACACTGAGATTGAATTTCTGGCTATTAAATTCAGATTGTAAATCGATGTGGATTGGTATTGTTAGTAAATAATGAATGTGAAAGACTGATGTTTTCAGAACGATGATAATCTCAATTTGACAGCGTATGACTGATGTCAAGTAGAGAGGATGACAGCATGCCATTCCTTGGGTGAATCTACTTTTCGGGAATACAATGACCTACAAATTATCAAGAAAGGTTTGGCTGCTGAACGTAGAATGGAACGAGTGGTATTCAGACATTGACCATGGATATAGAATTGCCGAAAATAAAACTGAACATGCATTAATTCAGAAATGAGCCTGCGAGCCGCGCCACCCACGCTCGGAGACATAAAAGGAGAGACGAGAGCACGCACAGGGAGATAAGAGGCAGAAGTTACACGAAAGTACGGTTCTAACCTTGAAATTTATTATGGAAATAATTATTTGCTTATATATATTTTTTTGTTCTGGACCCACATATTTCTGCTTCCAGTCCACAGCTTCGGTTCCACTATATTGGTTTTTCTTATTCTATTGTCATCTGATCAATCCAAATGGATGGCTCTGGTTTTTTCCAAGCATTATAAAATTTCACTAAGTATTTCCCTAAACTGCTATGGTTCTACTGAACCAAAATTATGCAGTACACAGGTGAAACAGCTTATTTGCAGGTTAGAGTCGGCTGGTCCCGGTGAGTTCTATTCTCGCTCCATCCCCAACAAAACATATAAACAAGGTAAGTTATGGTTCATTACATTATGGGCTAGTTTAATTTGCGGGTTTGCTAGCATCCATACGTCCGGCCCAGGCCCACGTCCAAATGCAGCTCCCGCGCCCCTATGCCCTCATCACATCTCAAGTGCTCCATCCCGTTCCCAACTAGCGCCAGCGTCCGAAAACAGTGGTCGTGCCCATCCCGCGCCCCGCATGGCAGAACCATGCCCCTGCACCCATCCAGCGTCCGCACATGGAACAACACCCTGCGCCTGCACGGCGAAACCAGGACCTGCACCCACTAGCCGTGCATGCAGATGCGTGCCACGGAGGTATTTGCAGGCCTCCGGCGTCAGCATGTGAACCACGATGGTGCACTAGTAGTAGCAGGTCGACGGTGACTGTAACACCCTAAAATTTGACCTAGTTTAAAAATCACTAAAAATTTGAATTTTTTAAAACATTGCATAGGAGCTAGCATATATAACCAACATAGGAAATTTTTACAAATAAATTAACATAGGAAAATAAAACTTGATGCGTGAAGGTTTGCTTGGCTTGTTGAACTTATGGTGGTACACTTTTGCACACTCATGCATTCAAATTTGAATTTAAAAACCATTTAAACATATGCATACTTGAGCTAGGAAAAAGAAAAAGGAATTAGAAAATGGAAAAAGCCACTTGGGCTGAATCTCTCCCTCTCCCTCCCTTGGGCCTGCAGCAGCAGCCGCCCACCTCCATCCCTCCCTCTCTCCCTTCTCCCGCGCGAGCTGGTCCAACAGCACCGTGGCCGCCGCGGCCCAGCTTCAAGCCGGCAGCCGTATGCGGCACAGCGCCATGCGTCAATGCTCCGCCAGCGCCACCCCGGTGTCAGTGGAGGTCAGTGGCGACATGGTGACAACGGGACCTCACGACGCCGCTCCTTTCTCCTCCTCTCCTCTCTTACCCCTCACTATGAGCTCGTCAACGCCGACGCCATGGTCGCCGCCACGCCGAGCCACCGGAGTATCCGCCAAGGCACTTCGACATGCACGTGGGCAAGCTCCAGCTACGGTGACATGACCAAACGAGGTCAACCGTGTGAGCACGTGGTGGATGAGCAAGGCCACGAGAAATATCTCGCTGCCGGGACACCGACCTAGCCGGCCTATAAATAGGCCCGGCCAGCGTCGCTCTCGCCTCGCCCTCTCCACCATCAGCTCCGCCGAGGGCGGGAACACCCCATCTCCCCCTCTGCTTCCCCTTTCTCCTCTTCCTTACCACTTTCTCCCATTTTCCTCAATTTGGGAGTTCACCAGCACCATTAGTGCCACCTTCCCTCTTCTCCTTCTCTGCTACGAAATCGGCCGATTGGAGTGACCAGTGAGTCCCCAAGCTTCTCCCCTTCCATTTTCCGTAGCTAGTTGGTAGCTTAGGTCTCTGTGTTGCGCTGCCCACGTGCGCCCCACTTTGTCGAGCCGCCATGGCCGCCAGCCATCACCGGCAAGGACACCCTAGGGCACACCACCACCACCACCACTACACTCCTCACTCACTCGCACACACATACACGTAGTTAGTTGTTTAGGATGGACCTAAAGGACCAAGTCCACTGCATGGCACCGCCGTGACCCCTCCGGCGAGCCACCACCACCACCGTGGGCACCCGTTGCCATCGAAGATCCCTCCACCGGCTGCGGCATGACCCCGCAAGCTCCATCCGCCACTCGACTATCACCACCGAGGCCCGACGCCGCTAGTGTGGCCCACTCCGGCGAGCCGAGCCTCCCCTTCCCTGTTCTGACAATGCGGCGACCACCTCCGTATGTCACCGTCTCCCCTCCTCCCCTTCTCTATCTTCGCAATGTGGGACCAGGTGGAAACGGCGTTGCCGTCATCCCTCCGTCCCTGTCCGTCCCCATCTCTCTCTCCCTTATTCACTGACACGTGGGCCCGAGGCCATAACGTCGACGCCGCCGTCACTGCTGATGTAGGCAGGGTGGCCTACCCATCATCCACAAACACGGGCTTTAAAAATGCCGCCATCACATATAGCGCTGGGTATGCATTAAAAATGTTGGGTACACCCGGCTAGTGTACACAGAGAGTTAAAAATACATCTTTCTAGCTTAGAAAAATTCCCAGAAAATCTGTAAATAAATTAGTTGCATTAGGGAATTTAATCATGTAGTTTGCACATATTTTCATACACCAGAAAATGCATACAAAATTTCACTTAGTTAAATAGCTACAGGATAAACTTCTAAAATACTTAACTTTTAAACCCTAACTCCTTTTGCCATGAAACCACCTCTAAAATTCATCTAAAATCCAACCCTATCATTTTGCACCTCGTGCCACAATATAGTTCTATGTTTGCTTTTGCCCTTTCTTTTATGGTTAGCGGTAATCTTATTTTGACTGATACCCTCGACAGACGACGGTAATCATTAGGAGGACGAGGACCCAAATTTCGTAGACATGCCAGAAGGTGACAATGATGAAGGCAAGTCCTAGTTCCCCTCTCTACCATCTTTCTTTAAACTATTGTAATGCTAAAACATGACTATAATATTATTACCCTAGAATATGAGCTCAGTTAATGTGATATGATTAAGATAAACGGTTATCTTGTTATTTTATGAGCTCCACATTATGAATAGATTTAGAGATAATAATGGAACTTAAAACTTGTTAAACCTAAAACTAAACCCCGATATGGAGCGAGTGGTGGTGAACTATGGAGGTAGTTTACAATGGCAGGGATGCCTGGGGAGGATTCCTGTGGGAGATACTTGCCTCGGTCACATAAGGACTGGTTCATAGTCCCTCTTGCCTAGTGAGTCATTTCGTACAACCACATGTCTATACGGTTAGGCTTGATCTCACACCCCGTTAGATAGAAGTATAATTTCTACTAGGAGGTCGGTGTAGGTAGCGGAATATTAGGAGCCGACAGGGGGAAAGGTTTTCTTCTGTGGTCCGGTTGGCGTGGTTGCTATGTGATCTTCCACATTAAGCTTTTGGTTTTTGGCTGTGTTTGAGCCCTTGTTTTCTTGGCCATGTTCGAGGCATGTTTTCTTTTGTGATGATTTGGTATCATCACATTTGGGGGGATTTGGTATCATCACTATGATTAGTTTTACTTTTATGTGTAATAAAACTAGTAATGGAATCGATGCTAATCTGGGTACTTCTGGGAATGGTAATAATCCGCTAGGACCCAACCTTTAATTATATCACCACTACACTTCTATTTCCACCCTATGGTTAGGGCTTGCTAAGTACATAAGTACTCACCCGTTGTAGACTCACAGACCTCAGCACAGAAGAAGATTATGACTTCAATGAAGAAGCATACCATGAGGATTAGAGTTCCCGCTAGGAGATTCGTTTGTAGGAGTATGACATCGAGGCTAGGGTTTCTACCGTGCTCAAGTTGCCTATGGAATAGGACACCGCTTTGCTGTATAATAATCCCGCTCTAGAGACCACCAATAATGCTACTTCACGGCCATAGTCTTCCGCTAGATATGTAGCCTATGACCATGCCCCTTCGGGCCACCATTGTAAGATCTTATTTCTAGATATCAATAAAGCTCAGAACCTTTTATTATATATCTGTGTACCATTCTTGTGAATTTTGCATATTTCTGCGTGATCCTGGCGCAAATACGGATGCACTTAGGACTCTCAAATTGAGGGGCCGACTATGACATGCAACACCGATCTATTTTTGAAACATCCAGATGAAACAATTCCAACATAAGTCTGACACAGATGAAACACTTGAAACATGCATTTGAAACATGAGTGTGTAGCCATTGAAACATGTGCAACACCAAGATCTACTTTTGAAATATCCAGATGAAACATTTGAAACAAATGTCTAAAACACCTGAAACACTTGAAACATAGGCTTGCAACATGCATATAGTGCCTTTGCAACATATGCAACATCCTAGATCAACGTTTGCAACATAGGATGAAATACTTGAAACATAAATCTGAAACACCTGAAACACTTGAAAATTAAACACCACATTCGTCCACGTGGCCACGGCCTACGTGGTGCGGAACTATAGTAGCGCTGGTCTCCACTTCCTGTCGACAGCGCGAGGTGGTTGGGGGCGTAAACGCAAGTGCAAGCATAGGCCTCCAGAGACGCAGGTGCAGGCCTCCCCTGCTGCCCCTTCAAGGCGAGGTGGATGGGGCCACGCGGGAGAGACATTGGAGCAGGGGAAAAGAACATCCTGCTGCGGGACTTTGCGACAACAGGGTCGTTCGGAGGTGCGGTGAGGGCCAGAGCTTGGAGCGGATAGGAAGGAGTGAACGAGAGGATAGGACTGAATGAGAGGACTTTTTTTAGAAACTTCGAGGGGATGGGAGGGGATTGTTGGGTTGGCATCGTGGCCCACCAAGGAGCATCCCGATGGACGCACGCCCGCACCGCAGCATTACAGTTTAATTTGCGGTGGTTTGGACGAATTGTGGGTGGCCCCTGTTGACTTGGAAGAAATTTAATCTGTCTGTGCAGGTCACAATCCAATGGATTAACTTCCCTACCAACAGAACATACATTATTATTTATTTGGTTCTTGTGCCATGCCAACTAACCAGTGCGTGATTTGCATTGAGAAAATGCACTGCCATGACTGCTTCACACATCAACCTCCATCCATGCATCGTTGAGTGGTCTGTAATAATGGATAAATATTTAACGTCAAATTCAACTGGTTCATGATGATCAACATCGATCCACACTAATTTATGTTTCAAAACAACTTGTTCGTGATAAACAACTCAGTGACTGATTGCCAAGTACATCGATCCACACTAATTTAGGATCAACATCTTAGTGAGTTGTATTGTATCCTGCTTTGTGAAGAGTGTGTTCGTTATCTTCTACTCCCTCCATTCCAAATTATAAGTCGCTTAGACTTTTTTGGTACATCTATCAGATATAATAATATGTCTAGATACATAGTAAAATAGATGAATAAAAAAAGTCAAAGCGGCTTATAATTTGGAACGGAGGGAGTAATAATTTATATCAAGGTGGCGCCGGCCCATAAAGCAGAGGGAACATAGCTGCACCATTTGGGAACCCACTGCTGTTGCTGCGATGTTTTGTCTTCGTGATGAGCAGATAGAGAGAGCGGTGGCAATTGACTAAGGTTTCCCATGCATAGAGAAGGAATCAAACAAATAATTAGATAGTGATTGACTGATATATATGTTCACACTGTTTTTTTAGGAGGGATTTGGTTACAAAGTGAAAGCAATTATTCTCCTTCCCTTGTACTCCGGTGTGCCGTTCAGCCCTTGCCCGGCATCCATCCCATTGCGCCTTTTAAGGTCCCTTAATCAACTTTGCTTTCATCCATGTCGTTTTACCTGTTCATTCAACTTCGTACATGGTCTTTGTTTGAGCGTTTCTTTACCTTTCCCTTTAGAGCCTGACTGATGAGGTGAAAAGCAGTATTGTCCTCTGTTACTTTGCTTGTGGTCTGCATCATCGCGTCATAACATGGCATGGATGTTGAGCTTTTCTCAAAAGATAATGGAGCATCATTCCTTAGTTGTCCATGCATCCAGCTGTATGACAAAGAAAAGCATCCATAATATGGTTGTGTATATATATAGTTCTTTTACATTACAAGCAGGCTGGTCCTTTGTTTCTGTTTCAACACCTCATACCTCACGCACTCAAGCCTGTTGGTTCTTGCAATCTCTCAACGCTATAGTATTGTCAGTCTCCGATCCTCAACTGAAAGGCACAATGCTGGCTTGTCAAAGATCAGGTACAGTTTCCATAAAACCTTGTTAAATTATCATATCATACAGTATTGTCCCTATAGCTAGTGCTGTTGGTACATGGATTATTAGTGATAACACATCGGCGTGAACCTCGTTGAGAATGACCAATGCAACGGGAGAATTTGATTTCCTATGCTAACTCCATTGCGCTGACTGAATCTCTGTTTCATTTTCTTTGCAGATTAGGCCCATCCGTGTGCCTCAAGGATCTTTGATTTCCAGAAATTATGGGGAGCTTTGTGGCTTGCTGTGCATGGCCTGTTTAGCTACGGATTTATCATTAGGCTTTCTTTTTTTTATTTAATTTTACCAGGTATGAATAGCTCACGACTTCATAATGTGCCAAACAATTAAAATAGACCCACGGCTTCCATGAATGCAAATTTATAGTTCTATATGACTTCTGAACTATATTCAACACAATTACAATTTAGCATCCTTGATATTCTCATTCGTATGTGTAAATCTTTAAATTTGTTTGTCCAGTCACAAAGGCCAGAAACAATTTAGCTGAAAACCTTTTAAAAACTTTTAAAAACTTGGCTTGCTATGTGCAGTCAAAAACAAAAACTTGGCTGAAAACCTTTTAAAAACATGGCTTGCTATGTGCAGTCTCAAAGGCTAGCTCCAAACAATTGCATAATTTTTTCTTTAAAGATCAATGGCTAAAAACAAATTTGACCATACGAACCAGGGGAGGCTTTAGTTCACTGTAGCCAATCTCTTTCTAAAAATTCTATTCATGACTCCAAAACAGTGGGAATTATTATGTTCGTTGCTATCCATGCTTCCATGTACTCCCAGCCCCAAAAGAGTGCACACCTTGGTTTCTAAGAAGTCAGCAAATTTCAAATTTGATCAAATCTATGAAAAAATACTTTATGATATAAAATAAATATCATTAGGTTAGTCATGTAATACGCTTCATATTTCACCTACTTAGATACATAAATGTTGATACTATTGTTAAGTTGAAAACATCTCCATATATAGCTTCAACTATGGAGGTGTGATATATTTTAAGTTGAAAACATAGCTTCAAAAAATGATATATCTTATGGAGCTGTTAGGCACGACCGCCTATATTTTAATATTTTTTTTGCCTCTGAAATGGGACAGGCCCTTTTGTGGGTTTAGTTGGTGCTTCCAGATTTACTTTTTCCTAGAGCACAATATTTCTGCTTCTTTAGCTTTTTTCTAACTCAGGAACCAAACATATCACACAGTACACATAGAGAAAAGAAACTGTCATACACGGCTCCAAACTGTGTGATATAAGTGTAATCTCAAACATTTGTTTAGTTAACCATTTGAATAATTGGCATCTTGTACTTGCAATTGTTTTCATGACTCAAAAAACATTCAAGAGACAAGTTGACCGTTTTTTTTATTAGTGTAATTGCTCCCTCTATTCACAGATGAGTGACTCTCTGTGTTATCCTGAGTCAACACTTTTACACTTTGGTTTCTACGGAACTTTATTTTAATGTTTTGAAGACCATGTCAATATCTATCATCACTCATTTGTGACTCTCAAGGGAGTAGAAATTAACAAAAGGAATTTCAAACCATACAACAGCTAGGGGGAAAATTTCTATGTCCAACATATAATATAGCGCTAGTAACCTATTTAAATAATTTATACAAACAAATAAATAATAAAAATATTATCATAGCTACAGGAGTATACATACATAATGTTCTTAATTTCCGACTTACCCATATACATCGTAACCCACACCATTTGTCTCTTTCCCGCAGTTTTCTTTCCAATATATAGTACTTTTTATATCTATACATCTATATGTATAATATAAGTATTATTTGATTTTGTTGATCATTGAATGCATTCGTTGAGAGAAACAAATGGTTAGAGCGTCGCATGATTCAGGGGGGACTGTAGGCATCAACGCCCGAGCAGACGACAGCACTAACAAATGGAGAAAGATGTTTTTCACTTGGTCGATCATCTCATCAATTACCCTAGACATGTGGGGTGCGTGATCACACCTTTCTTGTTGTTCTTTCCGCTGCATTTATTTTTCTCAACCGTGGCTGATGAATCAATGAGATGACGTTTGGACTGATTGCATTGCTGCACAAAACATCAACCCGCAACCTTTTATAGGGTGGTCCCAATGGATGATTTCCATAGCATTAATTAGGTGTCTTGTAGGCAAAATACTGATATGGCATTAGAGTTAACAAGGAGAGATAGAAAAATGGTTTCTTATGTAAGAAATCATGTCTACACGAGAATCAAGACGAAAAGATATATGAGAAGTCGATGATAGGAGAAATAAGGTAGATAAGTGGATGAAATTTTATTTGTAGAATCTATCCATTGGAAGTATAGTTTTCATAAGTAGTGTCTATATTTATTGGCAAGTATGGAATCATTTTATAGTTTCATGTTTAGACTTCTAACCTTAGTTTTTTAGATAATGGAACAAAGTTCCAGCCCCTACCATCTGTGGATGGTACATAGCCGAGCGTCAACCACAAAGCCAAGCCATTAGGCTCAATTCTTACAACCAAGAAGGGAATAGAAAAGCAAAAGGAAACATAGTTTATGCCCATGTAGGGAGAGCGACCAGACGACTAGAACAAAACTAAAAACTACGTTTCAATTTGATTCCGAAAGCATGAACCAAACTTCACAGGACTGCCATCATCATCACCTCCAAGTCTCTGCAACTACGCCTGAATAGTGGACACTCGACATTCTCATGCAGCAGGGACCACTGTCAAATCTAGTAAGTCACCATAAAGATTACCAGTATATATGTATTAGTCTTAGTGACAAGACTAAAACATAGGGACACGTTAAGTCCCAGCGTAAGTGCTCCCAACCGAAGGACCCCCTGACCAATCCCACTAGGATCGCTAGGGGGCTTAGGGGCTACATCCATTAGGTGCGCTCGCATGCACGTTCTGGCCAAGGATCAGGCAAAACCCAAGCACACCCTCGGCCTTTGCTTAGGACTCGAGGGATCACTCGAGCTCCAAGCTTTGATTGACGGCAGCCCAAGCTTGATCCTCGGCCCTAACTCCAGCCTAAGCCAAGGGTTGGGCTAGAGCCCAGCATCCTGAGTGCCCAATGCTTCGGGGCTCCTCAATGCTACCCAACAAGCATAGCGCTGTCACCCACTCCTCCGACAAAGTCATGCAACAGGCGTGACACAAAGGGACAAATCCCTCCGCTAGCTCTAGGGGCTCGGGGGGCTCCTAGGCCCACTCTTCATCCCCTCAAGACAAACTCCTTCACCACCTAGGAAGCCTCTAGAGGCACACCTGGTGGAGGCTGGTCCAAACCAACAAGGCCTAACGGTTAGTGCATTAGAACAGAGCAGCCAGACGACGCCCAGGACTTCTCCAACTCCACGACAATGCCGCAATAACTCCCTCCTAGACTCCAGCGCATGTAGAACATAGACTAAACCACCCAAACTACCATGTACCTGACCTACCTTAGTTTATAAGGGAAAGTAGGGTCCTAAAGAAGGGGAAGGACAAAACAGAGCGAACAGAATCAGACCAATCGAAAAGAGTCCTCTAGACAGCTTCCAGCTCTGCACCGGAGCAGAGCGACCCAGAGAGGAGCACCGAGAGCTCCTCCCTTCCACCATGGGGGAAGAAATCTCACCACCGCGAGCCTAGGATAGCACCGAGTGGTCCCCTTCCAAATCTTTTACACTCTGTTGTAACCCCCCGATTTGGGTGCTCTCGAATATAAGAAACATCTACTGCAGGACGTAGGGCCCCGATAGCCCAAACCACAATAAACCCATGTGTCTTCTCTATATTCTTGAGTCTACCCGAGCCATCGGAGACCCACACTTAGTGACACCGTTGAACGCCGATGCTTTCCGCGATTTCTACCCCACCATAGCTAACATGCCAAGTAGGGAAGTGCGTCAAGTGTCATTGAGGCTCTACGGTGGCCGAGACCACCCGCCTCATCATGGAAGCAGGCGGCGCTACCCAAGACGGCAGCGAATGCCTCCCCTGGAAATTCTCCATTGTAGCCAGTGCCCTCGCCCCTAGCCCGATCCTCAACTTCGAGAGCCTGGCCCTCAACTTCGAGAGCCTAGCCTATGTCACCGATTGCTACGGTGAGCTTCACCTACTGAAGGAGGTTGCGCCAGTGGACAACGAGTCCCCGGTGTAACCTCCTCTATCGGACCTCTGAGGAGCAGATCTCGAGGTCCTCCCCCGACAGATCCAACACGGACTGGGCCTAAACCCCACCGTGTCGGAGCATGTCGATACGGGATCCATATTGCGGCGGCATCCTTCTAGTTGGAAATGGAACATGTCGATAGCTGGGAGGCACTAGGAGGCAGTAGGCAGTGCAGCCCGCTGATGATGATGATTGCACGAGGGCTCCCTGCATGCTACGCTTAACCCGCATGACCTACAACATGGCAGTCACCGCCTGCCACCTCAGGGGATATCTCTGACACATCAGACCCAAAGATCAACAAGAGGCTTCACAAGGCAAAGTGGCTCCTTCGCATCGCCCTCAAGCAGCCGCCCGAGAGCTTAGTGTCATGAAATCACGCTGCTCCCTCCAGGCTGTCCCAGTCGATGCCCATTGTCAACGGGGATCGCTCTAAGGCGCGCGCCCGACTGACGACAGGAGGTGACAGCGACATCACCTCTAGCAATAGCTCGGACCGCTCGAGGACTAGAGGTGTCCGCCCTGGTAGGAGCGAAGGCACAAGCATTCCCCTCGCCATCCACCTGTGCACAACTGGATTCGCAACGACCGTGATATGTGTGACACCATTGAGGCCAAACGCCACGCTCAAGACCAGTCACGGACTCCTGAGTGGCAGGAGGGGAGCCCTGCCTAGGATCAATTTGGCCCCCTGGTGCTGGGGGCTTGAATCTGAGTGGCCTCCTACCCTAGGTGCTTCAGGCCACCAACACACATCACCAAGTACGACGGTGAGACCAACCCCGACCACTGGCTAGAGGACTACTACTTTAGCATGATGGGCGAGGGTCCAATGATGACTTTGCCATGCAATACCTACCCCTGCTCCTATCAAGGTCAACGAAAGCTTGGCTTGAGTAGCTAGAGCCCCGCAGCATCCACTGCTAGGGCGACCTCCACTCAACCTTCATTAGGCATTTCCAAGGTACATACACTCGGCCTGAAAACTCATGGACCTACGCAATTGCAGGCAGAGGGCCGATGAAACCATTTGGGAGTGTACATTCAATGATTCTCCAAGAACGCAATGAGCCCCTGATGTCATCAATGCCTTCACTTGCAACACAACATGTGTGGCACTCATCCATGTGCTCGGGTGTGAGACCCTGTGAATGACGTGGGAGCTCCTAAATGTCACCACCAAGTATGCCATGGGCGAGGAAGCCATCCAAGGTAACTTCAGTGACAAGGGCAAGGCTTCCGCCCACCTCAGTAGTGCAAACAACGGTGATGACCCTACTATAGTCCAACGTCGCTGCAACATGAGGGCAAGAGACAAGAAGCATCATGGGGAGGAGATGGTGGCCACGGCCAAATGCACAGCTTGGCCGCAGCCTCATGAGAAGGGCCTACGCTCTGAGCATTTTGAGAAGGCGCTCGAGGCCCCCTACCCGTTCCATGGGCGGTAGGCCAAGCACCTCCTCAAAGACTGCATAACCATGAGGTGTGTTGGTATTTCTTATCACAAACACAAATAATCTGCAAGCACACGGAATTATCATTGTAGCATTTCACCTAGAAGTATTCAGGATATCCTATTTTCCACAGGGAATGGAGGTACTCGTCTAGCTAGTTTGTCCAAGGACAACACAAAGGTAGAGTTGGTAGAGGTTGAGATGATTCCTATGGCTTAGTGTCTACTTCTACTTGCTTACTTTGGGCACCGGTTAATACCTGGTCTACCAAGCATTGCCGGCCTATAGCTCTATGTCATGCCCGGATGTGGGGGATTACAAGGGATCAACAGAGTTGTCACCACCTGTCGTCTACCCCTCAACCATGGAGCACATGGCAAACAAAGGTAGCCTCTAGCCTACACACCACGTCTACGCTATCAACTACTACCCTAGTGTCATATAGGGTGATCCGTATTTATCGTGAGCCCTCTCCTAGAGTATCCATCACGGGGATAGACGATGAGCCAGCAAACAAGAGTAAAGTTTAACTAATCAAAGACTTTATAACTAAAAGAACCATGAACACTCACTTAGCAGGAGAACCCGACGAAGTATAACACAGGTGTTTGTTGATGTACAAGACAGGGACACACTAACAAGTCTGGCTCTTCCCCGAGCTCTCCTTTACAACTCTAGCTAGCTATCTAGGGCCTAAGCCTTGGAGTGCTGCTCAAATGAGTAGTGCTCTTTGCCTTGAGGTGTTGCCGAAATGAGGAGGGGGTGGCCTCCTTTTATAGGTGGAGAGGAGGGAATGTCCCATGGCATATATATTCCCTTGATTCCTTCCTAAAATAATCAAACCACCATCTTGAGCATTAATTTTGCTATGATACCCATGCAACTAACCATAGAGAGGCAATAAGAGGTAGCCCGCAAAGTTTGGGCCTGAACGGGGGCCACTAGTGGTGCGGCCGCAGCCCAAGTAAGGCCAAACAAGCCCATCTTCGGTGGGTGATCTCCTTTGGTCCTCTTGAGTGAGCTTATGTGGGTTCCGCGCGAACATGAGGTGATTTGATTTGGGTCTATCCTTGTTCTCCTCTCTTTTTGGCCCTGTTTTGCCTGGTTGTGGGCCTTCTCCCCCTTGGGCTCATGTCATGGGTCTATGTTTTATTGTAATATTTGTGTACTTTGAGCACATTTTCCATGTTATTCCGACATGTCCTCCTGCAATTGATGAATCACCAAAACTTGTGGAACATTCTTAGTTATAAGCCCTAATTCTAAGTTTGGTGTTTATTTTAGCAAATTTTATGTAAAAGTTGGTGGTTAGTAATTGGAGATAAGGACCACCAACAAGGTGCTACATCCATGACACCCTCGACCGGTGGGCAAGGCATAGAAGCCGGTGCAGAGGCAGGTGATGCCCAGGATGAGGACACCGAGTTCCTTGAGGCCGAGCAATGCCTCATGATCTTCGGAGCCTCCTAGGCATACGAGTCCCGCCGGTAGCACCGCATCACTGAGTAGGAGGTGAACGCCATCAAGACCTAGGCTGCCTCAACACGACCATCACCATCAATCATGGCAATCACTCTGATCATGTCCCTCATCCGGGGCGCTACCTACTCGTGGGTACGACACGCCTGTCCAGGGCTCATGGATAGAGGCAACAACCTCAACATCCTCTATGCCAACACCCTTGATAGGACGAAGATCCCTCGAAGCAGCCTATACCTAAGCAAGGCACCGTTCTATGGGATCCTCTCAGGGAAGGAAGTCGTGCCCCTCGGGCGCATCCGCCTCAATGTCACCTTCGGGCAGCCGGAGAACTTCTAGAAGGAGCCGCTTACCTTCAAGCTGGTGGACTTCCCCAGCATATAGCATGCGCTACTCAGACGACCATGCTTTACGAAATTCATGGCTGTCCCAACTACACCTACTTGAAGCTAAAGATGCCTAGCCCAAATGGGGTTATCATCGTTGAAGGTAGCTTCGAGCAGGCCTACTACTGCGATCAGGATTGCATCACTTAGGCAATCGCATTATCCATGCCCTGCGACCCCACCAGCTCTGGTCGCAACATAGGGAAGGCACTGACGGGAGTGGAGGCCAAGGTAATGGCGACGCTCGATTGACTGAGCTGCGGCAAGGCACCCGATATTGCTGGTGGTTGCGACGGCTCGTTTCATCCCTCCAACCTGGCGCTAGGCCCCCTAGAAGGGGTTGACCCAACCGAGGTGAGTTCCGACCATTCCCTCCATGTGAAGGCCACCGCCGTTCCCTCTTCCTAGTAGCTCGGTGCCCGAGCCAAGATGAGCCGGCCTGCCTCCTTCTCCAACACATCGCCCCAACAAAAAAAACCATGATAAGTATGATCTCCATGACTTTCTTTCTCTTTGTGTTGTTTTTCTCTAAGCAAACCTATGAACACTTAGCTTGCTCCATCTTGCCTTTCTTTTGGATCAAGTCCTTGGTGAGGCGAGTTATTTCTTGCTTAAGTTACTCAATCTCCATTCTGACTTCTTGTGTGCATGTTTCTATAATCACATTCTCAAAACAAACTTGGTGGCAAAGGGGTGAGTCTAATTTAAATAATTCATTGCAAGAAGTAGAAGCATCCTTGTTAGTTATGTCAATTGATTCTTCAATTTTAGGTGCCCCGGGGGTGCTATAGATAACCTCAAATTTGCTAGCTAGCTCATTATTTTATTCTTCAAGAAGTTTCATTTTAATGAGCAAATTTTCATGAGCATCTTGTGAGCTAGCTAGTTTTGTTTTTACATTTTCAATTACAAACATTAGCTCTTTATCGGCAGCATTGTCACAATTCTTCTATGTGGCTTTGTTGATCTTATCTTTTAGTTCACTAATTTGTTTTCTTTTTTTATGCAAATGCTATTGAAGAATTGTGCTTGTTTATTTTGCTCCTTATATGAGAGTTTTTCATCATCATTACTATCACTCTCACTACAGGATGAATTAGAACTTTCGTTACCTTATGCCATAAGGCACACGTGAGAGGCTGATGATGAGTGCTTGCACCATGCCTCTTGTGTTGGGCTTCATCTTCACTTGAGGAATCATCCCATTTCTTGATTGTGGTGAGGGCTTTAGCCTTGCACGCTTTCTTCTTTGCCTTGGGTGTGGTCTTGTTTGGACAATCTTCCACAAAGTGCCCTCTCTTGCCACATCCATAGCAACCTTCTTTCTTTGCTCTCTTCTTTGATTGGTGAAGATGCAATCTTCAACTTGGATGGGAAAACCCTTGACATTGAGCTTGCAGATTAACTTCTCCACTCCTTGTATAAGCTTGATTGTTTCTTCATCATCAGCGGAGGAGTTGGAGGAGGAGGATTGATCATCATCACTTGATTCTTCTTTATCATCATCATCATCCTCATCTTCGTCTTCATCTTCATTTGATGAACTTGAGCTTGAGCTTGCTACTTGCTTTTTCTTGCCCTTCACCATATTTTGCTCTTCATATGAGAGAGCTTTGCCTTTGCTTGATGAAGTGGCTTCTTCATGACCCATCTTGTGTCACATATCAAATGCCACCAACTTGCCAATGACCATGGCCAGAGTCATGTTGCTCAGGTCATCCATTTTGTGAAGGATGGTGATGATTCTTGCATACTTGTTTTGTGTAGCATGCAGATGATCTTCCTCACAATTTTTTCATCACCTAGCTTGTTCAAACCTATAGAGTTGAGCTCATTGACAATTAGGTTCAAACGAGAATACATATCCTAAACAAGCTCATTTACTTTCATTTCAAAGAATCATAGGTTTGTTTAGTTAGGCAATATTTTTGCTCACGAACATTGCTTGTTCATCATGGAGCTTATGCAATTTTAAACAAATTTTATTTGCACTTTTTAATGTGAACACATGGTTAAAAATTTCCATGCTTAAAGATTCAAATAAGCAATTTTCAGCACTTGCAGTTGGTTTCTTGGGATTCATTAGGGATTTCATCCTATCACGAGTGACTCTCCAAACAACCAAATCTACTGCCTCAAGGTAGCAGACCATTCAAGCACTATAGTAGGGGAGATTAATGCAGTCAAAGTGCAGAGGCCTAGAAGTATCCATCCCAACCACTCTAAATAGTGTTGGCTCAAACAACGGTGAAGTCAATGGTCCAAATTGAGCCAATGGCTCCAATACCACTTGTAGGGACTGTGATGCCTAAGAAAGGGTAAATTAGGCAACTTAAATCTCTATTTCTAACTATGACCTCTAATTCCAACCTTAGCAAAACCTATGCAATTAAGTAAAGTATCTAAATGTGCAACTACGACTTCGCTAGGTATGTTGCTATCTCTACCGCAAAAGAGTTATGCAACCTATGTTCTAATCCTATCAACTAGCCTATCAACAAAGCTAGGAAATGTAAAGCACACAACCAAGGTAATAATATAAATGTGGAAGTTTAAGTGAGGTATCGAGAAGCACACAAGGGCCAAGATCCTAGTCGTGTAACTCCGTGGATAGCCTCGGGCCCTTCTCGGTTGAAACAGCATGGGACATTTTCCCTCTGATACACCATGGCGGCCATACCACAAATGTGGTTGGTGTGGTCTCGCTAGACTACAAGCCCCCCGTTGTACAACAAAGGTGCGTGCAAGCACCGAGTGGTAAGAGGTATACAAACATCACTAAACACTAGGCCTAAACCTAGAGCAAGTGCATAAATTGTGGTCTAACTAGCCTAAGCACTTCACAAAGCACATACACTAATCGCCATGTGTATCACTAAGCACTATGCATGTTGAGAGTTCTAAAATAGTGTATCAACACCCCACACAAGTTTCCCAACTCCTCCACATTTCAAATGGTCGATTGGGTGTGGTATTTATACCCCCATCTAAAAACTAGCCATTGGAGGCTGAACAACAGCGTCTACACGTATATCTGATGCATCCGATGCTCTACGTACATTCATCAGACGTGTTTGATGTCTATCGTTTGATGCATAAACTAGCCGTTACATTACAACGATTGAATTGAAATAGTGTAAGCATGTCGTCCGATGTTAGTCTCTATGTGTACATTAGAAAAATTTCCCTAACATCCAATGCGATCCAAAGAGCTCTTAGAGCCTGTTTTTGCCCATCGGACGCATCTGATGCTATGCATAGCACAATACGATGCATAGGATTGTATGATACTACGCATATGACTGCTGTACGATGCTATGATAGACTTCATTTCTTCACGTGTCTTCGTTTGGGCTTCTTCCATATTGTGTCTTGGCCTTTGCTTGATCTTTATAGGTCTTCAACGCAGCTTCTAAAGTCTTGATTGAGCTGTTGATCATCCGGATCACCACATCTGCTTCGTCCAAGTCCACTTTGCATCCTTTGAACTATATCCAAAAACACTAGCAAACGATGTTAGTCTAAATAGTCATGTTGATTATCAAACACCAAAATCCAAGCTAAGTGGGCCAAGGGTCCATTTTCCTTACAAACTAAGCAATGTTCTCTTGCTCCTGACGGTGGGTTTCAAAGAGTCTGGTTTTGACATGAGAAGTGCCCTCATGATATCTCTCGAGGGTTGACTAGATCTCCTGAGCCATCTCAAGGTTTTGCACATGCTCAAACTCAAGAAGTGCAAGAATAGAGGACAAGGCATTTCTTGCCTTGCTGTTTGCCTCAAGGTGGTCAATATGATCCTGACTGATTCAAATTGCAAGCACCACATAAGTAGCATCCAAACAAATCTCCCAAGCTGGAGATCCCAAGCTCTGGAGGTACGCCAACAACCTTCCAGTACGCGTACTTTGTGCCATCGAGCCATGGAGCTTTTTCAGACCTCTCCATGTCGCCTTCATGGATCAGGAACCGGTTATGGTTGAATGATCCTTAACCAGCTCCATTATCAATTGAAGAACCAAACTAGGTGACCAGAGGGGGTGAATGGGAGCCAAATCAAAATTTCTCTCAAAATCGCCACTGTCCCGAAGTCACAACCAGAAGCACCAAACACCCCAAGCGAGATGCCCTCAAGCGAACTGGTGGCTAGCTATTCACTAGAAACATAGCAGGACACCTCAACACCTCTCCAGAACTAGGGGGGCTAGCAGGGGCTGTGTCCCCCCTAAAACAGTGAAAAAACTTATAATACTCTTACAAATATTACATTTCAAAGCATATTGTGCCCATTTTTACTCATATTTTATCATGATATTGTGGTTTTTTGCTGTTAACACTAACTACATTGGAAATTTTGTTGCAATGTACACATGTATATATTTGTCACACTTATGAGATGTCATTATGTTTGCCCGGCACCCCTTAATCAAAGTCGCTAGTTCCGCCTCTGCTCAACACACAAAGAACCAACGCGACACTGAGAAACCGAAACGGTGCTCTCCACTTCTAGAATGGAGAAGCAAGAGCTTGACTATAAAATTAGTAATATTGATAACAAGTAATGTTTTTTTAAAGTATATAAACTAATTTAAAGCAACACTTGAAGTATTAATAATATGATTTAAAAATGAACTATCAGTGTTATTCCTATGTTGTTTGGTAAGGGTCCATTTTTCCAGGGTTGATAAGCTACTAAAATAAATATTTATCTTAAACTATACATTTTTACTTAGTTTGCATGGCGGAACATATCATCATTCTTATTTTGAACTTAAAAGCAATAGAATTGAGTAATTTATAAAAATATAGCTTACTTAATCGATACACATTGGAGTATTTTTCACAATAGCTTATTTAGTAGTGTTTACATGCAGAGTTGAGAGATATTTTGTTTACCTTAGAAAGGTTGACATGAATAATTTAGATACTAATTAAAGATGTTACATCATATGATCTTTCATAATGATATATATGGGCAATTTTGAATGCAAACTTAGGAGGTTACTTTACATTTTGTTTTGTACTGATAGAGCCTCGTAATTTATAATAAACATTAGGTATTTATTTTAAATTATTTTTCATAATGCTAGAGCGGCAGAGTGGGTAATTGAGATATAAATTTAAGTTTTTATTTTGATTTATCTTTCATAATAGCATATATGGGTAATTTTAATACAAATCGAGGGAGTTTTTATGATGGCGGATGTGTGTAATTAGATACAAATGTAGGAGTTATTCTGAATCATGTATGATAATGACAGATGTGGGTGATTTGTATCCAAAATTATGGGGAGGGTTTACTTAATGTATTTTTGATAACGGTTAACGTGGGTAATATTTTTTATATAACATGACATTTCTAATGGCTATTATTGTTGATGGTGATTAATGTCTTTCAAATCAAAGACTAGTTGTTTTTTTTATTTTTGAAATACTTTCTTCGATTTATCATTCTTTTTCTAATGTGTCTGATGAAAACTAAGCTGAAGGCTCCGTTAATACGTACATAAAAGCAGTTCCACGTCTACATTTGGTAAATATGAACAGCCACGCCAAATATATGTTGTGTCCCTTGTCCTCTGCAGAGCTAGTGTCTAGTGCAGTTTTATTGTCCCCGCTTCCCTAACGAGTAATGACCAAAAATAGACAGGTTGGTTCAGACATCGTTTTGATCGAAGTGACCAGAAAAAAAAAACATTGTCCAATATGATTCGCACGGACGGTGCAAGCAACTTATTTTCTTTCTATGTGTGGTTGTTTTTGTGAGAGAAATAAATCGATATACTAGAAATTGGACACAACTTTTCACATATCTATTTATAGGATTGCAAGCGAACGCTAGACAAGTTGTTCTGGCTACGTGCTTTGCACCCTGCCGGCCAGAGTTCAAAATCTATAGGGGTGGATTTGTTGGCCAGAGGAGGCGCAGTTTGTCTGTGCGTTGAAAAAAAAATCCCCTCGTCTGCCCCCACACTAAAGCACAGGTCTAAGGCCAGTCTAGTCTCATGAGAGTTGTGGTGCCACTGTGTTTGGGTGGGGCAGAGGTTCGGATGTTTTCTCGATCTGCGTGAGAAGGTCTTCTTCTTAAGCACAATGTCCGGGGGTTGTCTTATCCCTGCGGGTCAAGTTTTTTTTATTATGGGATTTGCTAAAATTCAGGTGCTTGAATTTTAGTTTCCTTTCAGACGACGGTTATTGCATATATTTTATACTAAAATTGCAGATTTTGTTTATTGCAATTTCTTTAAACGCAATGTGCTATTTTTGGAACCGAGATTAAAACACCCGTTACAAAAAACAACAAACTCGACAAAATCTAATTTGTGTTTGCACAAAGACAATTAATAATTTACAATTATTTTCTATAGGAAGACGAGGACAAAATTTTTTTATAGAACATGATGGATCCAATAGCTAGTACTGTAGATGATGATTAATGTCTATCAAATCCAAGGGAAGATGTTTTTTATAATTACAATACTTTCTATGATTTATCTTTTTTTGAACACATTGGGTGAGAACTAACGTAAAGGCCCGTTAATGCGTACATAAAAGCAGTTCCATGTACACATTTGGTAAATACGTATATGGCCATGCTAGGTATATGTTGTGTGTCCCTCGTTTCGTATTGCTAATTGCTAATTGCTCTTCGTTGCGGCGTGGTGTGCGCATCCGGATCTCATCCATGACGAGCTCATCATGGTGGTGCCGGAGAAAGGATGAGGAGCACGACGGAGGTTCACCATTGTACCTCAGGCCCCACGAGACTATCCAGGATGACGTGCCGGCGCTCCGCTATCTGGTCCGCTTGCGGATCATCGAGTTTCAAGATTGGCACACCCCACCACCGTCCTCCAGCGACGACTACTACCCTGGCGGTGACAGCGACGATAGTGGCGATAGCAATTACAACGGCTACCACCCTGGCTTCTCCACCGGCGGTGGCGGCACACGGCCGCGCACGACGCGCTTTGGCGGCGCGAAGGAGCCACGTCTCGGTCACGGGTCCGGACCGTCTTTCCGGGCACAGGAATCGAGGCCTGACATCCTGGTCGGGTCCATTGCGTGCCCTGTCATTTCGCCGCGGCGTCCCATACCCTGCAGCGGCTGCAGCAACAAGAATCCCGCGGTGGAGTCGACGCGTGTTGAGCTGTCGGTGGGCCTGGAAGTTGACCTCAGCTGCATGCAGCCTTGCTCACCCTCTCCTGTCACGTGCCCGGCCTCTGACCCCATGTTGGCAGAGGCAGGAACGTGCTTCGGTCGCGTGTCTCTTGGAGACCAAAATTGATGTACTCCTGCCGTCTATGGCAAATAATCTAATGGGAAACTCATTTGACTATGCGTGTTTGCCTTCTTCGGGGGCCTCCGGTGGGATTGTATTAGCTTGGTGTCGCAGCGCCTGGTCGGTGTCACGACAAACATTGCGTCGGTTCTCGGTTACCGTCTGCCTACAGTCGCTGGACTCGGCCCAGGCTCCCTGGTCGCTCACAACGGTCTACGGACCCGTTGACGAGAGCCTGAAGCCCGAGTTTCTGGACGAGCTCAGGGAGGTCCACGCTGACTGCCCCGTTCCATTGCTTATCTGTGGTGACTTCAATATGATTTACCAGGCAGCGGACAAGAGCAATGACCGGCTAAATTTGAGGTCCATGCGACGCTTACGCCGTGCACTGGATGCTCTTCAGGTTGATGAGTTATATCGGCACGGCCGCTTGTACACTTGGAGTAACGAGCCTCGACGTCCGACTCTGGAGCGTATCGACCGGGCGTTTGCAACCATGCAGTGGCTTGACTTATTCCCCAATCACCATCTGAGATCGTTGTCCACGGACAGTTCCGATCATGCGCCGCTGCTGCTCCAGGTAAGGAACCTGCCTTGGGCAAGCCGCGGTTTCGGTTCGAGGGGTTCTGGGTTCGCCTTGACAGCTTCATGGGGGTCGTTCAACAGGCCTGGTCGTGCTCGCTGTCCAACATTGACGCCTGCCGGGTGCTTGACTTTAAACTTCGTCGCACCGCCAAGGCGCTCAAAAGCTGGAGCATGAAGAATGTTGGTAGCGTTCGGTTGCAGCTGTTCATGGACAGAGAGATCATTGCACAGCTTGACTTGGTGCAGGAATCCAGAGAACTTTCTGATGAGGAGTGTGAGCTGCGACGGGAACTCAAGCAAAAGAGCTTGGGGCTTGCATCTCTGGCCAGGACCATCGCCCGGCACCGTTCAAGGATACGCTTCCTGGAAGAAGGTGATGCAAATACCAAGTACTTCCACCTACAAGCTTGTCACCGGAACCGCAAAAACTTCATCGCCTCGATTCAGCATGAAGGCCAGTACTTTTCGGCTGAGGAAGCAAAGCAGGAGCTGGTATACAACTACTACAATGCCATCCTGGGCACACCGTTTGCTCGCTCCCATGCGCTACGTCTAGAGGGCCTCTTGCCACAGCTGGACCTTTCCAGCATTGATGCTTGCTTTTCGGAGGAAGAAATCTGGGCTGCCATCAAGGACATGCCGTCCGACCGGGCACCTGGGCCGGATGGGTTTACCGGCCTTTTCTACAGAGTGGCCTGGGACGTCATCAAGGGGGACGTCGTGAACGCCTTCAACGCCCTGTGGTCGCTTGATGCGAGAAGTTTCCATTTACTGAACGACGCACTGATGGTCTTGCTGCGGAAGAATCAGACCCCCATGACAATGAAAGATTATCACCCGATTAGCTTGATGCATAGCTTTAGCAAACTTTTCACCAAATGCCTGGCAAGGAGACTGGCGCCCAAACTCCAATCGATTGTGGCGCCGAACCAAAGTGCCTTCATCAAGTACCGTTCTATTCACGACAATTTTCGATCGGTGCAGCTGGCATGCAGATGGTTGCACGGTAAGAGGTTCCCGGCGGTCCTGCTCAAGGTCGACATCGCCAAGGCGTTCGACTCGGTGGCCTGGCCCTTCCTCATCGAGGTCTTACTCTTCATTGGCTTCCCCAGGCGCTGGGTTGAGTGGATCATGATCCTGCTCTCTACTGCTAGTACCAAAGTGCTGTTGAACGGTACAGCAGGTAGGAGGATCAGTCATGCTCGTGGGTTGAGGCAAGGGGACCCCATCTCGCCTATGCTGTTCGTCATCACGATGGAAGCACTCAACTCTCTGATCAGGGAGGCCGACCGCCGGGGTGCTCTCAGTTGGCTATCGGGGTCCGCTATTGTGCACTGGGCGTCGCTTTACGCGGACAACTTAGTGGTCCTTCTGGCTCCGAATCACAGCGACCTTCTGTGCCTGCGCCAAATCCTTGACCTGTTTGCGGGAGCTTTAGGATTGGTGACCAATGTCGACAAGTGTGTCGCCACACCGATCCGGTGTTCCGATGAGGCCATAGAGGCTGTGCAGCAGGTGTTCCCTTGCGTCGTCAAGCCATTCCCATGCAAGTACCTTGGCATCCTACTCTTGCGTTCGCGGCTGCGACGGGCAGACGAACAAGCGTTGGTTGATGCGGTCGCGGCTAGGATCCCCACTTGGAAAGCAGGGCTGCTGATGAACGCCGGTCGTACGTTGCTCACGAAGGTGACGCTATCGGCTATCCCGGTTCACATGAGTATTGCATGTTGTCTCTCCCATTGGGCGATTGGGCAAATCAACAAGCGGAGACGGGCATTCCTCTGGGCAGGGGCGCAAAGCACGACCGGTGGCAAGTGCAAAGTGGCATGGATAACGGTTTGTCGGCCTAATGATCTCGGCGGGCTTGGAATACTGGACCTGCGGTATTTTGCCTTCGCACTACGATTGCGATGGGAATGGTTTCGGAGATCTGATCTAACGCGCTGCTGGGCTGCGTTGCCTGCCAAGGTTGCCTCTCAGGTGGCCGCCATGGGAGCCGCTAGTATGTCTGTCGTGGTGGGTGACGCTGCGCCACCAAGCTTTGGACAGACAGCTGGACATCGGTCAGGGCGCTTTGCCACTACGCCCCGGCCTTGTTCACGGCATCGACCAGGGCTGGGAAGAGACTGTCAGTGAAGGATGGACTATATCAGAACCGCTGGGCACGCGAGATTGCTGGCGCGCTCACCGCTCCGGTCCTTTGCCAGTTCCTCTCAGTCTAGGAGCTACTGCAGAACGTGACGCTAAACCCCTTGCTCTCGGACCGGTTCGTCTGGAAATGGTCATCTGACGGGAAGTACTCCGCCTCCTCAGCTTATAGAGCCTTCTTCGCTGGCTCGTCGGAGCTGCTGGGGCCAAGGGAGCTCTGGCACACCAAGGCGCCGCCTCGAGTAAAGTTTTTCTTTTGGCTGGCTCTTCACCGGTGGCTGTGGACAGCTGAGCGTCGGAAACGGCATGGGCTTCAGGACGACGACGCCTGTGTGTTTTGCAGCCAAGAGCCAGAGACGTCGGACCACCTCTTCGTGGGTTGTGTGCAGGTGCGACAATTGTGGTTTGCACTCTTAGCCCCCCTCGGTCTGGAGGCCATTGTTCCAGGTAGCAGCGACGAGCTCGTGAATTGGTGGTTACGGTCAAGAGTGTGCTCAGCGTCGAGACGTGTCCCGCGTTCGACTCAGTGCTACTGCTGACTTCGTGGTGCGTTTGGAAGGAACGCAATAGCAGGACATTCAATAGAGTCGCCATCGGCCTATAGGATTTACTACTAGCGGTTTTCAGGGAGGCTAAGGACTGGATAGACACGGGTTCTCCCACCTTGCCGCCGCTGCCTGCCTCCTGCGCCGCCACCAGTCTTCCCGAAATTCGTCGATCTACCGAGGACAAGGAGCTCGTTGCTGCTATCAGCTGAGAAGGGTTCGCTGCTTGATCTGCCGAGGATTTCGCCATCGCCCGGCTCCTCCAGGGTCACCATCTTCTCACGGCTGCCTGCAGGATCTCGCCCGCCCAGCACGGCTTTGGGGACTCTCGGTGCTGCTCCGAATCGGCGGCGGCGACGGAGGGGCGACGGAGGAGTGGCGGCAGGAGCCCCGCTGGGCCATGTCGCGACGCTTGGAGGAGGGAGGCGTGCGCCTGCAAGTACTCGTCGTCCTAGGCTAAGAAGCTCGACACTTCTTCAGAGTACATGTGTATTTATGTTGTATTTGGATATATATTTTTGTAAAGGAAAATGGACGTATATTGCGTAGGCATGACAACACGGTGACATCACCATGCTAACCATGCTAGCAAGGGACAGAGCAAAACAGAGCACGCACGCAGCACGCCACACGGCCGGCTGCTTGCGTCGCACGCGCGTGCGGGAGGACGCGCTTGAATGTCCACGCTCGGCTCGGCCATGCCCGGGTCCTCGTGTTCGCCAGAGCTGGCGGTAGCGGTGCGAATTGCGGCGTATGGCCAGATTTCTAGGAGAGGCTTTCGAAGCTATAGAACGTGATTGAGGAGATGGGGAGGTCGCAGGGCGTGGGAATGCTCACCGAGGCTTGGGCCTTGTTTAGATCCCAAATTTGGGAAGCAAACTTTACATAGTAAATGTCCTGGCATACTGTAGAAATTTTGTTTTTATTTGGTAATAATTGTCCAAATATTGATTAATTAGGCTTAAAATATTTGTCTCGCAAAGTACAATAAAACTGTGCAATTAGTTTTTGATTTCATCTACATTTAGTACTCTATATATGTGCCGACATTTTAATGTGATAGAGAATTTTCTTTTTGTATAATGGAATTTGAGGGTGAATTTGGATATATAAACAAGGCCTTACCAAAGGCAGAGGAGCATCGCCAGTAGCTGCCTGCCGGAGCAAGCTCCGCACGGCAAGGGCAGCTAGGCCGGGGACTCTGCTGCTGCCTCTACCTGGGGAGCACACACGGATAAGAGATGAGAAGTAGCTTTAGAGATTAGAAGTAGCTCCTGAGACGTAAAAAATACTATAATACCCTTCAAAATTAATTAGAAATTAGTTCCATAAAAAATTGATTGTTTTTCCCGTTGCATTGCACGAGCATGTTTTGCTAGTCTATATACCTAATAATAAAGAGGCAAAATTTAAGCCATTTTTTCGTCCATCTATTTTTTTTTGTCCACCTCCTCTAACTACCAGTAGTCGAGAGTTTCTTCCGTTAGACTTATATGACCCCAGATAGTTAGGACAAATAGATCTCTCCGAGCCTGAATAAACTGAATAGGAATAGGTGAATAGTTAGGAATCTTAATCCAAATATATGTCTTCTATTCTGAGTAAACTAAATAAGAATTCTAATTCTAATCCTATTCCACATAAAAATATATATATATAAATTTTCTCTTCCTATGCATGTCCACTCAGATGTACCGAGCATGTATTGTTTTTCATGCTACCTCGTATTTTTTGTAAACTATATTAAGGATCCATATGTATGGTATTTTAGGCAGGTGCCGAAACAAACAGGAAAAAGGATTGTTGAGTCCAACTGCTACACACAAGCTAAGCCAATTCGGTCTCCATTGCCGATTAGAAGAAAATCGGTCTCCATTGTCGATTATGAGATATTTATTACTAGTAAAAATGTCCGTGTGTTGCAACGGGTTTAGGATCTACAACTCGATGATTTGTGGCTCAAAATTTCAATGATCATGTTATTGCGTTCCAGCATCTTGCAACCAGACTCCATATGGTGCCTTGAGCCCTTGACACATGTTTTTCTAACACATTGAACATGAGAAGCCAATAGATTAATTATTATTATGTCATGTTTCTCAATTCGTTCTTAAGATTGTATCTCGGTCACACCGCTTTAACTCATACAAGCTTAAAAAATACTGGATCATGAAAACGATTCTTAGTTGAATGTTTTTCTTGGGATCATTAACATTTTAACATTATTACGGTTGGCACCTCCTTATATAGCAGCTTTAGAATTGTCATGACATTTTGACCCGCTGAGAGAAAACATGGTACAAATTTACAACATTTGCTCACGTGCCACGCCACGCACGCTCTCGATGCTGGCGCCTGGGAGGCACACCTTCAGCAAGGTGGAGTTGGCGTCGTCATCGATGCGCTCCACCCATGGTCATAGCAGGGGACCTGCAGCGGGGCCACGGTGTCCCTGAGCATGGCGTCCCCGAACACCCGACTCAGTGGCGAGGACCTCTCCCTGCGGCGGAACAGCTTGCCGCCGCTCCCACCGTGCCTCCCGAGGCTGGCTGCCACAAACACCAGCACGTTGGCAATGTGCCGGCCCGTTGACGCTCCTCAAGAGCAACATCGCGGCCAACACGCGGCGCCCGCCGTGGCATCGAAGAAGTGGGCCACGCGCGCGTCGAGGTCCCACGCACGTGCCCGCAGCATGGTCTCTAGCCTCGCAAGCACGACCACCGTCGCCACCCACTTGTTGATCGCCAGCACCCGCACTGGCCATCCTCGCATCCTCCGACGGGAGGTTGGCAACATGGTGCCCACCTAGGCCGCGCAGCCTGCCATCACCCAAGTCCAAGTCCAATCCACTGCCGTTGTCGTTGGTTGCGTCGGGAACTATCTGGAGAGCAGAGGAAGGAGAAGCCATCCAGGGTGGTCCCGAGCTCCCTGGAATCAATTCGGCGTAGCACTAAACGGGCAAGTAGACACCATATAATGCATACACCTCGGCTACCGGCCACCACGGGCTACATGGATCGTTTGGATCGGAAACATAAATCAAAAAAATAGAAGGAGATTGGATCTCTCTGGGACATGAAAACGGAAAAAAAAATATAAACAGTAGCCGAGTCGATCTCTTAGTTGGACGAAAGATTTTGTTGCAGAAATTTTGCCGCTTTATTATTATATAAGTAAAGTAATAACTTGAGATTGGATTACTGCCTCAGATGTATGTGGGCATGTACATGTAATCTTAGTTGAGTAGGAGTCTTACTCGAGTCAGAGTTGGATATATTTGGATTAGTATCAACCTAGTCTTACATGTAATCTTAGTTGAGTAGGAGTCTTACTTATATCTTACGCGGAAATTTTGCCTCTTTATTATTAGGTATAGATATAAGTAAAGTAATAACTTGAGATTGGATTACTGCCTCAGATGTATGTGGGCATGTACATGTAATCTTAGTTGAGTAGGAGTCTTACTCGAGTCAGAGTTTGATATATTTGGATTAGTATCAACCTAGTCTTACATGTAATCTTAGTTGAGTAGGAGTCTTACTTATATCTTACGCAGAAATTTTGCCTCTTTATTATTAGGTATAGATATGCACGATTTTGATATAAGTTTTAAGGTAACCTGAATAGTTAGGATTCCTAATCCAAATAGATACATCTATTCTAAATAACTTGAATAGGAATACTAATCTATATATAATTTTTTTCTATTTTTTCTCAAGGTGGTTTCTGATATTTGTTTGGTAGTTTTCTCTGTTTTGGTGATTTCTATTTGTTTCTCATATGGATATTAGTGTTTTACTTTATTTTTCCTTTCCATTTTTTCTCTTGTGTACTCCTATTATTGCTAAAAATCCAATACGTTTTGGAATAGGACTCCATATCACACTAGACAATAGCTGTTCTAATTCGTATGAGCACGGGCTATATATTAGTCTGGACAGATGAAACTCTCGACTACCGATAGTTAGGGGGCGGTGGACGAAAAAAGATATCCGGAAATTTTGTCTCGTTATTAGTAGGTACTCCCTCCTTCTAGAAAAGAATGCAATTCTAGCATAATGTCATGGTTTATTATCTTAAGTTTGATTAATTACAACATTTATAATATCATATACATATTATTAGATTAATTATGAAATTTGTTTTCATAATAAATTATTTTGGAGCCGTAAATGTGAATAATATTCATTAGAAATTTGGTCAAACGTGAACTACTTTTACCGGCACGCAACCGTAGTTGCATTGTTTTCTAGACGGAGGGAGTAATAGATAGATAATATAGTACCGGAAATTGGCCTGACGAGAACAACAGTTTGGACTAAGAGGTTTAGAGGGGCTAGACGATTTCCTTCACGTTTTGCTGCGCCGTCCAAAATGACACAGTTTTGTTGGAGCCCAACTAATCACACCCCAATCATCGACAACCCAGAGCAGGGCTAGCCCTCACCTCCTTGGAATGCAGCCGCCAATCCGCCATTCGTGATCGAGCATTACCAGCTTCATCACCGCCGGCTTCCACCAAACCATCCCTAGCCATTATGAAACTTCTGACGCGGCTTGCTGCTCTGAGTGGCGTCGCCTTCAACGGGTCCAGCCTCTGCAGACACGGCAGGGCCGGCTCTATGTTTTCAAGGGCCCTACAGCGAACTTATCATCATAGGCCCTTGAGAGTATATGTTTTCTAGTATATAGATGTATATAGTTTCAAATTTCACTTACAGAGCACGAAACAAATCAAACAACATGATCTCAGTCTAACATGTTTAATAATGATTGATGAATTGAAGCTTCTTGCTCATCATCAATTAAATTTTTGGGTTGAGAGGAAGGTTGTAAAGTTTTAGGATCTGTAGCATCATCATTGACAACATCAGCTTCTTTTAAATTTTCACTAACTTGCTGCTGCTCCTGCTCTTGAACAACATTATCATTGGACACGACACTACTTGAAGCTGAAAAAAAACTTATCTAAAACGCCCTTTTGTGATAAACTGATCTACATTCGTCTGTTTTCTTTGCTGAGCGCCGGATAAATGTTTCTTAGGTAACATTGCACAATTTGAAGACCTAAAAATATATCTACATGAGTTACTAATATTTATCTAATATATTCAATCACCTAAATCAAACAAGAAGAATAGAAGATGTACGTACGGACATACCTAAGTGTTGTGCAAGTGAGAAATTGAAGATCGGCAGATTCGAGCTTGTCACAAGGGCAGGAGAGAACAGCTGTATGGGACTCGAGAGGCCCGATCGGCGAGTGGGCTATACGGCGATCAACGATGGCGAGATTGGAGAGGGCGAGCAGTACAACGCGGCCGGAGCGGAGATGCGGAAGATGGAAATCCCTCGACGATTTCTCTTCCTGTGTACATATTTATGTTTGGGCCCCTATATGGGCCCTAGGGCGTCGCACCTCTCGCTCCTCCCCTAGGGACGAGATGGATCGATCACCTCACAGCCACTACCATCTCGCCAAGCACCAAAACACCTCGGGTCAAATCACCGTTTTGCTACACAAAGGCCAAGACAGTGCCATGGCGCCATACATAAGACGCCAAAACACCATGCTAGTGCTTGTTTGCTGAGAGTTGCCTGTTGCAAGTTGTCGTTGTCACGACAACGGGCCACTAGCATAGTTTTGGATTTCGGTGTAAGCTAAAATACCAGAGGGGGGCGGTAAGACTGGTAGGCCGATTTTCGGCTGAAATTTCACCAATACCGGCCAAACTTTGGCCAAACTTTAATCAAAATTTACAAATATTATCCAATACCGGCCAAAACTGGCCAATACCGTAGGGGACCAGTAGGACCAATATTGATCGGTTTTCGCTGATTTTCAGCTAGTAATGAGAACTATGGCCACTAGCATGCATGGCTAGTCGCCGCAATGCTTGTCAAAACTAACCGCAGCCAACCTAAAGTTGCCAACCACAACAAAACACTCCGAAGGTGCTTGACAACCCATGCGTGTGTCAATTAAGGATGACACCACCGTATCTTCTGCCAAAGACCAATATTGGCCATCGTCAATGCCATCACCACATAGACACTGCTTTGGTCTTGTAGATAGGTTGTAGACAACCTTTGGTGCTAGCATCGTCAAACCAAGAGGGTTGTCGAATCTAGCTCTAAAACCTTTGATACTCAGTGCCAAGTAAATCTCTCGAAGTCTTGAGTGAGCTCGAAGTACAGATCGAGGGCATGACCATTTAGGAACTCAGAAAGTCAACCGATCATTGGACAAGTACAACACTCTCAATGCTCTCAAATTCGGAATAAGAGCTTATGACATGCTCCTCTTGCTACGCCATCAACTCCGGAGTAGCATGGCCGTGGCACCCCTCCTGGCATGGTAGGATGGATACACAGTCATGCGTGGATCCCTCCCTCCCTTCCTTCTTCCTCCCTCACTCGGCTAGGTGTGGTCAGCGGCCAAACCAGCGCCACAGGCCTCCCTAGGCCACATCCGCCTCTGGGGCAAAAAAAGTTGGTGATCGCCCCCAAGCTTCCCCTTGCCTAGGGCAAGGTAATGCCCCTCTCATTTCATGTTTTCATGGTGGATTCAAAGAGTAGACTTGGTAGCTAGGGTTTGAAGCAAAAACTTTATTTGGGAAGAGATGCAAAGGATTTTAGGTAGATTTAATACGTTAAGAAACTAGGGTTTAGTGTCTACCCTCGATTTTTATGTGTACATGTAGTTGCATTTGCTCTATGTTTAGGTTAGTAAGTTAGTTAGAAATTTTAGTTAGCATGTAGGTACGTTCACCAACCTCAGTTGTATCATCTCAGTGGTTGTGTACGTTCATCAACCTCACCTATGAATCATACTAAGTAGCCTCATCTACATGAGTACAAACCATATATCTCTAACTACTCTCTCGTCAATTGGTCTTGGGTAACAATAATTACCTTCGTCAACTGGCAGATCTCTCCATCAGCATCCAAGCAGTCCTCTGAATCGCTTCTAACTTCATTAGCAATCCTATCCTCGTCTTGCTCCAACTCGTCCTGCTTGTACATACCCACATCGAAGTCTCGTTCAGAAGGCCTACTAAAAACCACCTAGATTCATTGACTGTCATTGGAGAAGACTGAAGTACCTCCTGCGTCACCTGATTGTCCAATACCATATTGACCGGTGTTGCTTCACATCGACCCCCCATTGTTGTTCATCACCTCCAATGCCATCAAATGACGGTGCATCCTCCTTCCTATATCCATTCTCCACCACCACCTCAAGTATTATAACATTTGACACTTCGACTATGCTTTTGTAGCATGACCAATGAACCTCGTTGCACAAGGGTGTAAAGACATAGCGTGCCCTAGTCTTCCCACTATCAAAACTCCCATTCAATGTGAAATCACCATCGAACTTCTCCTTAACCCACAAAAAAAAGGTCACTAAGGCAAGGCGGCATTTCAAACATTTCCAATTCATCTTCCATATTCTCAAAAACCCCCATCTTCTTTTCTAACACTTCCTCCATGAAACAAATGGACTAAACAATCCATCTACAAATGCATTTGAGCAAACTTCATCAAGTCTTTAAAATCATTCTAATTAATATATATACAACTACTAACTACATATAACCTATACATACTAACTAAAATAAGCTTAACTAAGTAACTAACTACATATACACTAATCTAACTAACTAAATATGACCTCACCTAACCTAACCTAACTAACTAACTAACTAAAAATTAAACCTAAACAAATAACCTAAACTAATTAACTAACTAATAAAACTAACTAACTAGGGCTCATACTTACTATCTACGGAAAATACTAACTAAAAGAGTAACTAACTACAGCACATACTAAGTAACTAAGGCACTAGTTGCGTATATCCCTAAATTGATTCTTTCCTAGAAACCCTAACTACCAAGCCTTTTCTTCAAATCACCATGGAAACAAGAGATGGACAGGGGAAATGCCTTACCTACAAGGAGGAAGCTTGGAGGGTCAACCCAAGTATCCCACCCAGCCCCAGCGGCAGAGAGGACATAACTTTTTTAGGCCAAGGAAGGCCACCAGTGGGTGGCAACGACTGAGATGTGGGGATAAAGAGGAAGAGCATGAGGGGAGTGAGGGAGATAGGAGGCGGCAGCAGGGAACCTTCCCCACCCAGGCCCAATGGCGAAAGGGCCGCTGACGGGCAGGGGCGAGCGGCGTTAGGCATAGCGACAGCTAGGAGAGGTGGCCAGAGGAGGAAGAAGGGAAGGAGAGAGAGAGGCCGCCGCACGGTTCTGTATTCCCCCTATCATGCCAGGCGGGTTGGCGCGGCAGGGGACGCGCCATAGTGGATGGCATAGCAGGTCACCACGCCCGTGTTGACAACGCGTTAGCGGGTCTGCGTGCAACTGACCAGCCATGGTGGCAGGCCAGCTGCGCCATGCCGAGCGGTGCGGCACCACGGGTTGGCCGCGATAGAAATATTGACGCGGCCAAATGGGTTAGTGTTGAAAATAAAAAATGAACAGTGTTATTTTTAGAAATAGTATTAAAAAGAGGTAAAAAAATGAGATGTGTTGATTTAAGTATTCGTATTCGTATTCATGAAAGGTAGCTGGTGTCACTTTTGGTGACTCGTGAGCGCTGCCACTGCCACTGTGTTTACACTGTGGTTGTGATAGCCACCCGTGACCCGTTGCATTGGACCTTGGTAATGGTGATGCGTGTGTTGGGACGTGAAGGTTTGTTCTTGTTTGGAACTTTCAGATCACGGCCTTGTTTAAGTTAGAAAAATTTGGAATTGTAGCATTTTGTTTGTATTTGACAATTATTATTTAATTATGGACTAACTGGGCTCAAAAGATTCATCTCATGATTTACAATCAAATTGTGTAATTAGTTATTTTTTTATCTACATTTACTACTTCATACATGTGTCCTAAAATTAATGTGATGAAGAGAGAGTGAAAAAATTCTAACTCGGCTCTGGAGTTGGCCTCCACCACTCCCCACAATTATTGTTGGACAGCGATCTTACCTTCAATTCGTACGCCATTCACTACTCCGGATTCCGCACTGTAGGAGTACATCAATCATTCAATCTGAGCTGCCACCGCCTGCTCAGGCAGTATTTAGTTCGTTCTGAATTTCAAAAATTTTACAAGATTTTCCGTCACATCGAATCTTTAGACGCATGCATAGAGTATTAAATGTAAGTAAAAAAATAACTAATTGCACAGTTTATCTGTAAATGTCGAAATGAATCTTTTGAGCCTAATTAGTCCATGATTGGATAAATTTTACCAAATAACAACGAAAAATGCTACAAGAACTTTTCACCAACTTTTACACCATCTAAACACTACCTCAGCTAAGTGGGGGCGGCCATAGCCAACAATAAAGGTTGTGTTTAGATAAAAAAAATAGCTGTAAAATTTTACGTCCAAACAGTACCTGTAAAAGTTTACAAGTTTAAAAAAATTTACACCTGCCAAACTTTAACCCAAATCCTATTTAATGCTGCACAGGCTGCCAAACTTCACACTGCCAGCAGCACCCGACTGCACAGTCACGCTGCATGCATACCTTGCATGCTCTTCTATTTTGCCATGACAATATATTCAAACATGCAATGTTCACAATAGTATTACGAAACAATACAAAACTGTTCTCAACAAATTACAATAACAAATACATGTCCCGGGGACGACTACACGTCTCAAAGCTGGAGCAACATATCGAGAGCAATTGTATCACGAAATGCATTCATCTCTTGACATTCTAAACTACTAGGAGCCGGCTCGCACTCTGGCTGGCCTTCCGTAGCTTCAGGAGGCACATAGTTCTCATCACGGTCACAACGAGCAAAGTGTCTATCACGTAACCCACTAAGCCTGATGAAATTATGAAGAGCCATGCATGCAACTATAATATGTATTTGCGTTTCGGGGGGATAACTAGGAATGTGGTTCAATATCCACCACTTCTGCTTCAACACTCCAAATGCTCTTTCTATGACATTTCTAAGGGACGAATGTGCATAGTTGAAGAGCTCCTCTTTACCTTCTGGTTCTGCGGTGTTTTGAAACTCTTGAAGATGGTACTTGCTCCCCTTGTACGGCGCAAGGTATCCTAGACGGTTTGGGTATCCCGAATCCACCAGGTAGTACTTCCCTACAGCAGCAAATACCTGTACGTGTCAACTGATTCTAGTTAGATATGACAACGAAACAACAAGTAGCTGTGTACCTGCAGGTGGATGAGGACAGACATTGTTGTACTTAGTCATTGCATCATCAAACACCCTCATGTCATGTACTGAACCAGGCCATCCAGCAAGTACAAATGTGAAAATCATGTCAAAGTCACAAGAGGCCATCACATTTTGTGTAGTGATGCTCTTACGACATAAGTGTTGCACCAACATCTCTTTTGAAACCACAATAGGGATGTGTGTGCCATCTATTGCCCCAATACATTCTTTGAAAAAAGGATAGAACTTACGGTTCGTCAACCTGGGATGCATGCTACTGAACTGTGGGTCTCTAGGTTTAATGATGTCAGCACCAAGCTTCAACACACACTTCAACACCTTGTAAAACATGTTGTGAACTGTGTCTAGTGATCTCTCAAATCTGTCCTCAGCTTGCCTTACTGACTGTGGAGCTCCAACCATCCAAAGGAACATGTTAATGCCTCCAGTGAACTAGATTTGGGACTAGGCTTGAGTCCATAATTGTCTACCAAATGATCATGAAGCCAATTGAGCAAACTTGGGGTCATTCTAAATATGGTGTAGCATGCCTTCCTATTTGCCATCTTTCTCTGTACCCAGTCGAAACCACTCATCCCTATGCTAACTTCCCTATTGCAGTACTTATCAATATGAATAGCATTCTAAAACATACCGTATAGGAACCTAAAATCTTCAGTTTCATCAAGGAATTCGGTTAATAAAAATTCCTCCAGTTTATCCTCAGAATCATCAGTGTCGTCGACCATGATTGGAGCTTAAACATCCTCCTGTCAATATTGAAAATTACATAAACTCAGTTATCAGTCCAACAAAACATAACTGGAATTATGCACAAGTCAAGTTACAAGGAACAAATAAACCACACATAATGCCAGTATCTGCCCACCAATATGAAACACATAATTTTAGTTCAAATGACATTCTTAATTGAAATAATTAGTTGAACCCACCGACATAGTTCAAATGACAGACATGACACACACGACAGACAAAACACATATGACAGACATAGCAGTCATAACAACACTAAACACTGCCAAAGTCGCCTCGCCTTCCACTACGAGAGAGCAGCTTTTTCCTGACGGCCAGAAACTGTCAAGAAAGTCCCCAAAACCATCAGGAAACATATTCCTGACGGCGATTCGACCGGCGATGTTATACGGTGCTGAGTGTTGGCTTACAAAAAGGTGACATATCCAACAATTGAGTGTAGCAGAGATACGTATGTTGCGTTGGTTTTGTGGGCACACAAGGAGGGATAGAGTTCGGAACGACGATATTCAGGATAGGTTTAGGGTGACACCAATTGAGGAGAAATTGATTCAACATCGGTTGAGATGGTTTGGACATATCCAACGGAGGCCTCCCAAGGCGCTGGTGCGTAGTGGGATTCTAAAGCGGGCCGATAACGTAAAGAACGGTAGAGGTCGTCCTAAACTGACTTGGGACGAGTCCGTTAAGGGAGACCTTAAGGAGTGGAATATCTTCAAGGATCTAGCTATGGACATGAGTGCTTGAAAACTGACAATCAACGTCCCTGAACCGTGACCTCTATCTGTCTTGTGCCCTTTATGTATCTCTCTGTTTCTCGTCTCTCTTGGGTTTCATCTCTAGTCTACCCCAACTTGGTTGGACAAAAGGCTATGTTGTTGTTGTATTGCTAGGTTTGTTGATTGGCACTATTCACCTTCTATCCACTGCTTAAACAAGAAATTTCTATGCTAGTATATAGTAGTCTTCCTCAGAAATAGGTAGCAGGAAAAATTTAAAAATACATGCCAAATATCTGAAACTTGGTGTTCAATTCATGTCACACTACTTTTATCTCTACCATTAGCAATCATCCTCAGAAAGATATAGGAAAATACATAAAAAAATACTTGGCTAAACTCTGAAACTGAGCCAAGCACTTAACGGCACTGAATAGTTGTTCATATCCACATATTTTGCAGGTTACTCCAGCTGAATGAATGTGCTCAGGTATCAGATTACCTAAAGCATTATGCAAAAAATCAATATCTGCTTTTAGTATTTCTATTGAGATTTTTATTCTTGGGATTCAAACATTGAGTGAATTCTCTTTGCTTTTCCATCTTCAATTCCGGTTGCTGTTGAGGAATTAGTGCTGCATAAGGTTATGGCTACCTTGGATAACACCTTCAGCCTTCTAATTCTCTACTGATGCAGGTGTTTCAATCCTCAGAGATTGATTGATTATAACTGAAGGTCTTGTTTTAGTCTTTCCAAGTTATTTTCTTAAAGTCAAATGCAACAACATGACCCAGTTATTATGATTTGCTCTTTGCCTCCTATTTTCATTGCTTTACTCTACAGTTGCTCTTCGACAAATACACTGTCCCACTCAATGAATAGTCATTTTTATTGTTGTTTTAGCCGCGATGACCATGCACTTAATTTATGATATGGTTTCATAGTCACAATATCTTTATGTTGTGTACTGGAAGAATTTTCCATGTACTCTCTTCCCAATAAATCTACATTTTTTTTAACCCACTGAGATTCATGTGTTAATGATTTTTTTCCCGTCTATGTCCTCTGCAGAGCAAAGAATATTCATGCAGAGGGCAGAGGACGATGATCTCTGGCTCCACTCCATGGGCACGTCTTTTCTTTTCCCCTTTGTTGTCTAAATGCTAACACTTGGGCCACTAGAAAAGATATTAATGCTGATACTGATGATATCTTATAGTCATACCTTGTAATCTGGAAATGGTGCAGGTTGTTTCATATGTGGCTCTTCCTTTTCATTTTCCATTTCCTCTTAATACTCCAGGTTCAACAACTCACATGGCTAATTGCAGGTTCTCCAAGGCATAGGAACAAAGGCACTTATATAAACAAATATAACTGCACTTCAATAATATATTATCTGAACAATCCCTTCTCTTTGTTAACGAACAAAAGATTTATACTGGGTACGAAGAGTGAACTGTCAACTGTGCCTTCCTGGTACTATGTTCTGCTATCCATTGCGATACTGGTCCAAATCTAGAGGAGGTGTCCAAGGCAGGTGCAGCAACGCTGCGTCCGGTTTCTAGTTCATTGTGAGCCTGAAAATGTATAGCTTGCCAGTACATATATACTGGCAGCGCGCCATGACAATTAATGCAGGTTGCCAATGCGGCTCCTTTCAATTTTGGGATTTTTTAGATATACACCTTAATATATGGCATTCTATTTGGAATCGTATTTTCGAAACAAGGGTTAAGCAACTAATATGTCCACTTCATTTTCCTCATGGTCCGATTTTTTCCGAAACAGTTCATTTCAAGGGAAATTGCCACGTTCTCTTGGAGGTTCTTTTTTTTTCTTTTGGGGGTGAATCGGAGGTTCAAAAATTGTTAATGATAGATTTTTTTTGATCGGGATTGTTAATGATAGATGAATGCTGTTTAATTGTGGCCCATTTTCTGTACTGGACCCATTCTGAGCCCATATAACTAGGCGAAGCAACCCGTTCAAGAAAAAAAACAATCACATTTTGGGCCCACTATATTGTGGTCTTCATGGCGCGTTGTGTAAAACAATCACCTACTTCTATACCTAATAATAAAGAGGCAAAATTTTTGCTTATTTTTTATATCTATTTTTTGGTATGACCTCCTCTAACTAGCTCCGTGAATGTGCTATATATATATATATATATATATATATATATATATATATATATATATATATATATATATATATATATATATATATATATAGAACTACTACCCTGCAGCTAGCTACAGAATAACTTATTCTGTAGCCACTTTGAGTTACGATAATTACTATGTTAATTTACGATATTACAGTAACTCCTTACTATGTGATTTACTGTAACATTATGGTAAATATCCTCATGTGTTATAGTAACCCAACTATCGTAAATATGTACTAATATTATCGTAAATTAGTATATAAAATTATCGTAAATGGAGGTGGCTATAGAATAACTTATTTTGTAGCTAGCTATAGAGTATACTCTCCCTATATATATATATATATATATATATATATATATATATATATATATATATAGCCGGCCAACGGAGCCAACCAACCAGCTCCCTCGGACCCGCGCCCGAGTGCCCGACCCTTCCGCGCGGTCGATCCCTCCTACGCGACCGGCACCCCGCGTGCGGTGACGGAATAGAATTCACCGCTCCCCACACGCCTCGTACGCCGTGGGCCCACCTGCTCGCGCCCACTCCCACGCCGTTCCTGCGCCAGTTCCGCGGTCATGGCCCGTGTACGAAACAAATGCGCATCCTGCCCACTCCCTACTACTACGTCATGCATGAACCACATGCTCCTACAGTACTAGCATGTGCAGCTGAAGCCTGAATGGACTTGACAAGCTCTGCGTGCGGTCATGCTTGCTTGCTACAGACGGACATGCATGCACCTCGAAAAAACAGCGTACCGATGGAAAATACTAATAAGTGACTACGCGATCCATTACTTAGTGCTACTGATTTGTGACTAGCTTAACTACTAACTATTACTGACTTAAATTTTACCAGAGGACATCTTCAAGTATTTAGTCAGTACCTCTAAGTATTACGTTAGTACCTTTAAGTATTATTTCAGTATCCAAGTATTTTGTCAGTATTATGACCCATAGTTGTAAGTATTTTGTCATTTTTTGTCAGTACCTCCCATGATGACCTTTAAGTAGTTGTCAGTATCTAAATATTTTGTCAGTACTATGACTGTAAGTATTTTGTTAGTACCTCCCGTGATGCCACCGATGGTCGTCTGTAGCTGCGGCCGCTGTTGTCGGGTTGGGGGCGATAGCCAGGTCACCTTCGGGTCGGGGTTGGGGAAGCCGCACCATGGCCATGGTCGCATCTGGGAAGGGGTACTGAACGATTTAGTAGTTGTCAGTATTTTGTCTTGTTTTTCATCTGTTCTCGGTATTAGGTATCATTAAATACTTTCTAGCATCTTTCGAGTACATGTCAGTATTTTCTTCAGTATTTTTCTAAAGTATCTTTTATTAGTGCTACGACTTTAGTAGCTGTCAATATCATCTGGTATGTGTTGATGTTTCTTAGTTTATGTTTAGTATTACTCAGTGTTTTTTCATTCAGTACATTGATTTGCTTCAGTATTTGTTAGTACAATTGTTCAAAATTTTTATTATCCTCTCTTTTCCTTTGATGTCATTATTAGTACTTTCCGGTATATGTTAATGTGTTGTTCAGTAGTTGTCAGTGTAAACCTTCAATATTTGTTAGTATTTCCCTCTTTACTTATGTAGTATTCCATCTCGTTTTTCAGTATCTCTTAGTATCTCTCAGTGTATGTCAGTTTTTAGTATTCAGTATCTCTCAGTATATGTCATTAGTACTCATTACTCCATCTAATTTTTCAGTATCTCTTAGTATACGTCAGTTTTCAGTATTCAGTATCTCTCAGTATACGTCAGTTTTCAGTATTCAGTATCTCTCAGTATATGTGAGCACAACCATTCATGCGAGATCTGAACTGGACGCCGGCAACAACCATTCATGCGAGCGCGAGCTCGGTAGTTAGCTTCAGTATTCCACATGATTCCATGCATGGTTGTTTGCTTCAGTATACACGGCAAACCAGATTAAACCTCGTCGGCAGAGGCACCACCAGGAGATTGACGCCAGTCGCTGGATCAACGAGAAAAGCAGCTTCGCATGAGGCATTCAAAGCGCATGGGGCGTGTTGCAGGCTGTGCTGTAGTGGCCACGCCTGTGCTATTCCGGTCGTGCCTGAGCCCTGAGGGCAGCGAATCGGAGGAGCCTGGAACACAGAGCCGCTCGGAGCGGCGCACTAGCCGAAGCGCTAGTAGGACGGGTCATGGCGGCGGGCCATGGCGGTCTACTAGCCGACGGGGAGGGGTCGGATGAATCGGAGCGTCGTCGTTGTCGCTGGCTATGACACAGAGCTTCACGGGGGCCGCGCGACGACTGGCCGGTCGCGTCATCTTTTCATCGTCGTCCTACTTCGTTGTTCTAGCGCGGAGGCTTGGGGCCGGCGGGGGAGGGGGCTGCGCCGGTGCTAGGGTGGGAGCGGAGGCTTGGGGGCGGCGCCCAGGTGGCGACCAGAGAGCTCGCGCCGCCGGTGTGCCGTGGGTTGGGGATCGACGATTGCGATCGCGATATAATAATTGGGTGGGGGCGATTGGGTTCCCGTTCCTATCAGGGCGGGTGCGAGTCGAGTGGGGTGGGGTGGGGTGGGTGGGGTGCTGTAGTTGGATAGTGTAGTCTGGTGGGTGAGGCTGTTTGTGTCTTGGTGTAGAATAGCGCTGCCGTATATATATATATATATATATATATATATATATATATATATATATATATATATATATATATATATATATTAGCATATGTAGATCTTACTAAGGTAACCTAGATAGGTACGAATTCAAATCCTAATCAAAATAGATGAAGTCCCGAGTAACCTAAGTATGAATTCTAATTATATCCTACTCTCTATACAGAACTAAGAGTTTTTCATGCCTGTCTTTTTCCATATCTAATATTTTATTTTTCCTATAATACCGTGAATTTCGTCCGTCAAGACGTCTTTTCTTTAGCTGTTGTTTTTGCCTTTTCTCATCGGTCATGTCATCCATTTAGGTTTTATTCATGTACGTAGGTTTTTATTTCTTTTTTTGTTTTGTTTTTCTTTTCTTTTTTAATCGGTTATGGAATCCTTTTTTGTTTCCTTTTTCCGTCCGTCCGCATAGGATGCTTTTCTTTTTTTTCTTTTCATCCGTCAGCAACTTCAAAGTTCTTATCTTCTTTTCATGTATTTTTTTTGTGTTTCCTATAAATGTCTAATGTATATATATCTACATCTATTATTATCTATTTCTTTATACTTACATGAAACAGAGCATCCATGCTGCATGCACGTGCGTTGGCACCATTGTGCTTATCAGCACACCACATCGTCATGACCTATCGAGAAGACCTGACATTTCTGCATCCATGACACGGCGGCTGCATTGATGACTACACCGTGGCCGGGATTCACCAGCACGCGCCGGCCACGACGCTTGCATCCTAGCTGTTTACATCCTCGACATGGCCGTGTCAACGACGACTAACAAGCGTGTGGGGATGTCAGGAGAGCAACACGCATCCCAGGGCTCCACCGATCTTTAGCACGGATGTTGCCATGGATGTTTGTCTCTGGTCTATGCATGACGAGGTCCTGCCGTTGTGTTGAGGGACCATGCTCATGAGCCGAGAAGGTGGACGACGTGTGTCGTGTACTCTCGCCGGCCACGCTCATCGGCAACGGTGTTTGCGGCATTATTGTCTAGAGTGGGGCACACTTATCGGCACCAAATGACATGACTACATGACGTTGGACTGGTGACGTTGAGACGACTACTGATTTCATCTGCAATCTACACAAATGACGTCGCCCACTGAGAAAGCGAGCCCCGACACCATCGACAATGGCTCCACGCCTACACCAACCATCATTGCACAGGGTGATGTCATGACAACCATGGACGCCATGGTCAATGGCTCCTGCGGCCTACGCCAACGATGTCGCCGCATCAAGGAGGCAAGCCCGAACACCATCCATAGTGGTCCCACATCTACATCGACAACACCGTCACACCAAAAAGTCGAGTCCAGATGTCATTGTGGACAACTCCGCATCTACAATGACACACGCCATTTGACACTGCGAGCGACGCACGTCATGTGGTCATCATAAAATAAATTGTCGCTTTTAAATAAAGATTATAGAAAGGGTAAAACATAAATAGATATGTAACATCCCGCCCTTCATTTCTATTAATGTTTGATAGCTTTTTTTTTCTCCCGTTGCAATGCATAGGCATTTTTACTAGTAATACTAAGATGCGCAAACCTTTGCGTATTCGAGAAAAAAAGAGATATCTCAAATTACAGTTTTATACATGGGCATACTACACACACAAGAGATATCTCTACTCTCTAGTGAGTAACTGAGTATACATGGATACACCGTGCACAGTACACACAAGAGATACACATAGTTCATCTCCTCGTCCACCTCTCTCATCATCAATTCATCATCTTCTTCCTCCTTTTTCCTTCTCCCTCTCTCTTTTCTTCTTCTACTTCTCCAGTTCACCTATGTCTAAAATTTGCAGGGGTTAGGGGGCTCCATTGTATCCATGTATTGTCTAATTTTTTTTGTTTTATTTATTGGGCCGTCGGCTGTCCAATCCTAAAGCCCATTCCAGGTTCAGGGCTTGAGGCCAATCGCCAGCTCAGAGTTTTGCCGGCCGGCCACCCACTCTGGCGAGATTGCGATTGCGACTTGCGAGACTGTGACGACTGACGACATCGAATCGATGCGGCGGCCGGCGGCCTCGGTGCTTCCTGCAGCGTTGAGAAGCAGCCGGCGACCGGCGAACCGCGAGCGACGCGACCTCAGGTGAGTTTTCTTCCCCACACGCACCCTCTTCGTATGTCCCCGACTCGCCGTGGCTGCGTGCGAACACGTTCCATCCTCTTTGTTTCGAGATGATGAAATAGGCAGGGCTTTAAACGATAGATGAATGCTGTTTAATTGTGGCCTATTTTCTGTACTGGGCCCTTTCTAAGCCCATATGACGAGGCGAAGCAACACGTTCAACTCCCCCAATTTTTGCGGCACCAGCCACTCCGCGCCCGATAAATCCTACTACGCATTCGTCTTCCTCCTCCTGCGGTCCTGTTCCCCCCAGATCCGATCCCCCTCCCCCGAGGAGGCCAGGCCAGATCCACGGCCATGGAGAAGCCGTGCACATTCCTCGTGCACTTCGACACCGGCACGCCGTCGATGGCGAACGAGATCAAGGCGGAGCTCGAGTCCGGCGACGGGCCCGCTAAGGCCGACGCGATGCGGCGCGCCATCTCGCTCCTCCTCAACGGCGAGCCCCTCCCGCACCTCTTCATCACCGTCGTCCGCTACGTGCAGTCCTGCGACTACCACGCCGTCCAGAAGCTGCTCCTCCTCTACCTCGAGACCGTCGACAAGCGCGACGCCGCCACGGGGAAGGCCCTCCCGGAGATGATCCTCATCTGCCAGAACCTCCGCAACAGCCTGCAGAGCCCCAACGAGTACATCCGCGGCGTCACGCTGCGGTTCCTCTGCCGCCTCGCCGAGCCCGAGCTGCTGGAGCCGCTCGTCCCCTCCGTGCTCGCCAACCTCGAGCACCGCCACCAGTTCGTGCGCCGCCACGCGCTCTCCGCGGTCTCCGCCATCTACAGCCTCCAGCACGGGGACCAGCTCATCCCCGACGCGCCGGAGGTCGTCGAGCGCGCGCTCGCCACCGAGCAGGACCCCGCCGCGCGCAGGAACGCGTTCCTCATGCTCCTGGCGGCCGGCCAGGACCGCGCCGTCGCCTACCTCTTCAGCAACGCCGACCGCGTCGCGGAGTGGCCCGATCTGCTGCAGATGGCCGCCGTCGACCTCGTCCGCAAGGTCTGCCGCTCCAGGGGCCGTGCCGACAAGGGCAGGTACATCACGGTCATCATCTCCCTCCTCTCGGCGTCCAACGCGGCTGTGGTGTACGAGTGCGCGGGGGCGCTCGTGTCCCTCTCCTCGGCGCCCACGGCTGTGCGGGCCGCCGCCAATACATACTGCCAGCTGCTGTCCTCGCAGAGCGACAACAATGTGAAGCTCATCATCCTGGACCGCATGCACGAGCTGCGCTCCTCTCAGAGAGAGGTGATGGTGGATATGGTCATGGACGTGCTGCGTGCGCTGGCTAGCCCCAATGTGGATGTCAGGAGGAAGGTGCTGGATTTAGTCCTGGATCTGCTCACCCCAAGAAATGTTGAGGAGGTGGTGCTCTACCTCAAGAAGGAGGTGGTTAAGACAGAGGCCGCTGAGGTGGAGAAGGGTGGTGAATACCGCCAGATGCTAGTGCAGGCCATCCATAACTGTGCCAAGAAGTACCCGGAGGTGGCTGCATTGGTTGTACACCTTCTCATGGACTTCCTTGGGGATCCTAATGTTGCTGCAGCACTTGATGTCGTTCTATTTGTGCGCGAGATTATAGAGACTAATCCCAAGCTCCGTGTGTCCATGATCCAGAGGCTGATCGACATATTCTATCAGATCCGGGCATCCCGTGTCTGCTCCTGTGCCCTATGGATCCTTGGAGAGTATTCCCAGTCTCTGTCTGAGGTTGAGAGTGCCATTTCCACCATCAAGCAATGCCTTGGGGATCTTCCATTCTACACTGTATCTGAAGAAGGTGAGACAACTGATTCCTCTAAGCCATCCCAGCCATTGGTGAACTCTGTCACTGTGTCTTCGAGGAGGCCTGCTGTTCTTGCAGATGGCACTTATGCCACACAGAGTGCTGCCACTGAGACTGCTAATTCAGCTCCTGCTTCAGCTCTTGGGTCGTTGGCTTCCAGCCAGAATCTCAGATCTCTAATTCTGTCTGGTGATTTCTTCTTGGCTGCTGTTGTTGCCTGTAACCTGACCAAGCTTGTGTTGAGGCTGGAGGAGATTCAGCCAGCAAAGGTTCAAGTAAACAAGGCTAGTACTGAAGCCTTGTTGATCATGGTGTCCATCTTGCAGTTGGGACAGTCATCTTACCTCCCGCACCCTATTGACAATGACTCATATGATCGGATTGTTCTCTGTGTGAGGCTGCTTTGCAATACTGGTGATGATGTTAGGAAGGTCTGGTTGCAGTCTTGCCGCCAGAGCTTTGTCAACATGCTTGTTGAGAAGCAATTTAGGGAGACTGAGGAGATGAAGGCCAAGGCACAGATAACTTATGCCCAACCAGATGATCTTATTGATTTCTATCACCTAAAGAGCAGGAAGGTGAGACTGATGTACTTTTCTTTTCTTTTCTTTGCTCTGAAACAATATTATTTCTCTGAGTACTGATTGCTAGTTCATATTTTCTCCTGTTCCATTAGTTCTTAAATTGACAGTTTCGCTTAGTGAAGTCATGGATTCATGATTGTAGAAGTATTGTGTTTGCTCTGTTTTTCTGGTACATATGTTCTGTAGCCTAATGTTGAAACATACTTCTATTGTATGAAGATAGTAAAGTTTTAAAAAATGTCTTTATTGGGTCAAGGAATAACAAGATGTGCATATTTGAACAGAATTTCTATAGAAACTGATATCAATCAACATTATTTCCTTGCAATGGCCCATAATGTGTAAAAGTTTTTTTGTTAATTCATAAAGAAAAATGTCATTGTCTTCAATTGGAGGCTAATTATTGCTATTTTCTTAAGGATAGCAAAGCTATATTTTTAAACCACAGTTATATTGTTTTGTGTTTGTTGTTAAAACTGCTTTTTTATCATAGAAAATGAACCAACTTGTTGACATAAAGATTTGAATTGTTCAAAACTGCTTTTTTATCATAGAAAATGAACCAACTTGTTGACATAAAGATTTGAACTTCATCAATGTTTAATGACAGCAATGGCATAATCACCATCTTTTTGAAAGCATGATGTTCCATACTAGTAGTTCGCTTCCTACATCCAACCTTGCATGGGAGCTTTTATTGGGCATGCCCTTTTTCTTTGTGTTTCTTTTTATGCACTGCTAAATTTGGCATTTGTCTGACAGGGAATGAGCCAGCTTGAGCTGGAAGATGCAGTTCAAGATGATTTGAAGGCTGCAACCGGTCTATTTACTAAGGATGCAGATGATACCAACAAACTAAATCGTATTCTTCAATTGACAGGATTCAGTGATCCTGTGTATGCCGAAGCATTTGTAACTGTTCATCATTATGATATTGTACTTGATGTTACAGTCATAAACCGAACAAAAGAAACACTCCAGAACTTATGCTTGGAGTTAGCAACAATGGGCGACCTAAAACTTGTTGACCGCCCTCAAAACTATACATTGGCTCCTGAGTCAAGGAAGCAAATTCGAGCCAATATCAAGGTCTCATCAACAGAGACCGGAGTCATATTTGGTAACATTGTTTATGAAACTTCAAATGTGATGGAACGATCTGTGGTGGTCCTAAATGACATTCACATTGATATCATGGATTACATCTCGCCTGCTACATGTGCTGATGTTGCATTCCGGAACATGTGGGCAGAATTTGAGTGGGAAAATAAGGTAATAGACCTCTTCTGATTTTTTGTTTGTTTATTAAGTGGTTTCTTCTGTAGTTTATGCCATAGACACTGTCGCTTAAACTTCTACCATATAGTTGTAATCTATGTTGAAATTGTGCCATATAGGTTTCCACAAATGAGTAAACATCCTCTATTGGATTACTTTTTTGTTCTTTTTAGAAGTTCTTGATTAATGACAAGCATCTACATGGTAACAACTTCTGGGTGTTTTGGTAAGGGACTAAAGAAATTTAGGACAAGGAACTTCCCAATCATCTTCCCTCTTCATAAATGTCATCGATGTTCAAGCTGACCAATTTCAGTGGTAGCTTTACTCTGTTTACTTCTGTTATATTGGTTTGGCCCTAATATTATGGCAGGTGATTGTTTATACATGATTGACATCAAACAATGCACATGTGTAGTCCTCCTGGGTTTTTATGACTCCTTTGTCTTATTGATTGATTAATTATTCTTATGACAATTGTTTCATTGTTTATCAGGTGGCGGTGAATACTGTGATTCAGGATGAGAAGGAATTCTTGAATCATATTATTAAGTCCACGAATATGAAGTGTCAAACACCACCGTAAGTTCTGACAAATCCAGAACATACACATTTATCTGCATACAGGAATTGTGCCTGCCTTTGTATGTTAATGCTAGAGATATCTGTAGTGTCATTAGTCATTCAGACACGTGTAAAGTACAAAACATTGAAATACAGGCATAAATTTCTCTCAATAATAGTATAGGCATGAGGCATGTGTGGAAATTTATGCCCTTTTTACTTTCTCTGTATAAAAAATAAACTAGTGTAATGTCTATTTGTTCACATGTCTGTTCTACAGCAGGAGTGACCTATTTAGGTCAATATGATTGTTACTCAGTTTCCTAGGTTGCAAGGCCAGTCATGTTTGCTTGAGTTATATGACTAAGATCAAATTACCTTTCTTTGTTACAAGAGCTGAGCAGAAATTGCATAAAGTAGAAGAAATGTACCATAGTTCTTTACCAAGGCAACCATGCATGGACCGAGATCCAAATACCCCTTATTATTGATTATTCTACATATGATTACTCCTTGTATTGGAAGTACATGGTTGCTTAATTTGGTGCTGCGAAACCAAGAACCCTCCCATTTGTTTTCACTTAGAAAAGCTGTTTAGTTATTAAATTGGTTGAAAACTGGGAAATTGTTACACTGAACATCGCTAATTGTTGAATGAGTGCTGGTATGTGGGATATTTTGAAGTTCTATTAGGCTGGAAGTATGATAACTTTGCGCTGTGCATTTGAGTGCTTTGTTTGCTAACGCATTTCTCATTTTCTACTTACATCAGATCTGCGCTCAATGGAGAATGTGGGTTCCTTGCTGCGAATCTCTATGCCAAGAGTGTGTTTGGCGAGGATGCTCTGGTGAATATCAGTGTTGAGAAGCAGGCTGATGGCAAGTTAAGTGGCTACATCAGGATAAGAAGCAAGACCCAAGGAATCGCGCTCAGCTTAGGAGATAAGATCACCCTAAAACAGAAGGGAGGCAACAGCTTAGCTCAGCCATGAGTCGTTGATCACCGTGGCAGGCAGATATCACCCCTGTTGCCATAATGGCCTGACTGGAACTCAAAATTTGCTAGTTGCCTACCAATTTTCAGGATAGCCAATTATTTTGGATGCGCTGGAGTCGTTTGGCAGGTGGTTGTAGAGATTTCCATCCTGTGTGTACAGGATTGTGTAGCCTTGTTCTAGCTTAAAGAATGAAGAATTTTGGTATACTTATACTATCGGGTACTGACTTTATGAATCCTTGTACTGAACTGTCATCCAAATTCATGTCATATTGCAAATAATAAAATTATCATAGATTCTTTTATCTCGTCCAAGCACTACATTCAGCGTCAAAGTATAGATACGCTCAGATGTGTTCCTTGCTTTATCTTTATCAGTTGACGACTGACAGTATATCAGGATACTAACTGTTACTGACTGAGAGTCTGTGACCCTGTCGTTGCTCAAGTATAGTACAAATAACGCCTCAAAATTTGTGAATCATACATCAACATGTCCATTTTTAAATACCAACAGAACAAGACGTTGCACGTGAGAATTGAGAAATGAAAATTCATTTATTGAGTCATTCGTTCAGAACCTAGGCTACTGAGATCGTCCTTCGGTTTGCTCAAGATATGCATTCCTGATACCGTGCAGCTTGGCTGCCACCTCCTGCATGCTGATGCACTAGTTGGGGGACGTCTTGGCGCAGCCACAGCATAGTCCAATGTTGATTACAGACTGCAGGATCTGAGCTTCACTGTCCGTGAAGGTCATTGGCGTCTCCATGCTGAGGTCCAGCTCATGCAGCAGCTGTGGGTCAACAATTTGCAGCACGTTATCAGGGAAGTTGTTCTATGTGAACGTTACAATGCTTATCCCATCCTTGAACATATGGTCCGTTGGCCGCCTCCAGATAAATATCTCTAGGAGAACGACTCCGAAGCTGTAGACATCTGAGGAAGTTGAAACCTGACCACCCCCTGCACATTCTATAGATCACATGTATAAAGATTTTAGCTAAAATTGATATAGTTATTATCAGGTTACCTAGAGAGAAAATACAAGGTGGCAAGGGACAATATAATACCTGGAGCAACGTATCCAATGGTTCCCTTGACGGCAACTGAAGAGGTCGAATTTGTGTCACTAGTAGAAGCTGATGTTGCGGAATCAAATTTGAACCTTGCTAGGCCAAAGTCTCCAACATGAGCTACCATGTCAGCATCCAGAAGAATGTTGCTTGGTTTCAGATCACAGTGCACAATGGTTCCTTGGTGCTCGTGGTGTAGATACGCCAAAGCGTCTGATACATCTGCAACGATGCTTAACCTCTGAGCCATGAAACATTGTTCAAAATTGGAGAGTCCTCATCCTCACCAGCTCGAGCTGAGTACAACAAGTTATGCAGGTCTCCTCGTGGCATGAACTCATATACTAGGGCCTTGAAATCATTCCCAGTAGAATCGATGGTTGAGCATGCAGTTAAGATAGGAACCAGATTGTGGTGCCGGACATTTCTCAAAGAACTACATTCTTCAATAAAGCTCTTTTGTGCTCCTCTCGTCTCAAGACTGAAGACCTTGATGGCAACCACATTTCCATGATTCCATCACCAAACAACTATCCTTTATAAACAGAACCGTATCTTCCCTGACCAATTAGATTGGATGCTCTGACAAATATCACTAGTGGCGGAGGACGGAAAAAAAAATAAGGTATGGCGAAGTCGATAAAACATATAGCAAACTACGATTCGAAACTAAAAATGGTATATACACATATAAGAGATAGTGATCGTCAAATACAAATTATAGGAGTAAAAATATTTAAGATAAATAGAAAATGCAATTGAATGAAGTCAATAATAAACCAAGTGATATTGAAGCTTAATTCTGTTGTATCTAGGTGAACTAGGTGCTATCACTAACCAAAATGTCCTAAATTTGCATTCCACAAACGCCAATAGGTATCTATTACGTATGATATCACAAGTGTCAAAATGTTTTATTACGACCACACACTGCAGTCTACGGCAGGCAGTAGGCACCAGTAAATATCTAAACTAAAGCGCATATGGCCATATACGGTGCCAGCCCAAACGCACAGCCCAAGGCCCAAAGTAATGGTTGAACACAGCCACAGTTATCTTCTTCCTCCATCAGCGCCGCATTCATCTTCAGGCTTCAGTGGCAGCAACCTTGCGTTTGCGTCCATGGCTGCCAAGGGCAACTCGCCGGCATCTCGGGGTGGGGATCCACTGTAGAGTCAAGGTAGGGCGAGCGCCCTACCTTGCCCTACCTGGTCCTCCGCCACTGAATATCACTGTACGAAATTTTCTGCAATTCTCTCCGGATAGATGGTAAAGGAAGGGATTCTGTCTTCTGTTTTTGCCTCCGGATGAAGAACACAACAGAAATGACTACAGAAAAGTAGCACCACTATGGCCACTGGGATCACTACTTTCTGTACAACTGATAGCCTGTGCTTAGATGAATCCTAAGGCGTGGCACGACATGCAACCAGGTGTAGCTCCAGTGGTCCACCACAAAGCTCCTGATTTCCTTCAATCCGTATAGCAGTTGCATTCTTGAAGATCCCTTCTGGTGGCACCTCACCGTCAAGATTATTGAATGATAGAACAAGTTGCTCAAGAAGTTGTAGGCCGCCAAGAGACACCGGTATTGAACTAGTCAAGTTATTGTGAGACATGTTGAGAATCTGTAGGCTTGTTATATTACCTAGTGAAGTGGGGATACTTCCGCTGAAAGCATTATGTCCCATCTCGATATCTTCTAAACTATCACAATTACCCAGAGTAGTAGGAATGTTTCCAGATAGATTATTTGATGAAATATCCAAATATGTGAGTTGTTTTGCATCGCTGACGTCGGCATGAAGTCGTCCCTGTAGGTTGTTGAAAGATAAGGTAATCTCCCTTAATGTAGGAGGTATGTTTCCATCGAACTGGTTTGAGTCTATATAGAGTTGTTCTAACTGAGACATGTTTGAAAAAGATATGGAATGGCCCCGGTAAAGAAATTGTTGTTTAGTGTTACTTTCTGTAGATTTCTGAGAGTTCCAATCCAATCTGGAACTACACCTATAAATTTATTGACGTTCAGTGCTACACTGATCAGTTTGTGAAGCTTTGCTATACCAGAAGGAAACTCCCCTGATAGTTGATTATATGCCAAGAGTAGAAACAGGAGTTGACTGGAAAGGTTGCCCACTGAATTTGGTACATTGCCTTCTAGCTGATTCATCGATAGTGAGAACACTTGTAGCTCAGTGCAATTTGCTGAACTATTCATAAATTCGCAGTCTTGATTGTTACTTGCTTGTAGTTTGCTTACCTCAAGATTTAACCAACTTAATTTAGAAAGTTTGCCGATGGAGCTAGGCACTGTTGGTTTGATCTCCACCATACTTGGCCCAACGGCCAGGTGTGGGCCCTTGATCACGCGTCCTGATCGGGGACGCCCAACCCGTGTCGGGCTGGTGGGCCCCGTCGCACAGTGCCTATAAGAGGGAGTGGGGGCCGGGCTCAAGAAATGAGGTTTGCCGAGCCGCCACCCCACTCCTAACCCTAGTCCGATCCCGAGGGTAACACTGCCAGCGGCGGGATGCCCCACCGGCGGCGCTGCTGCACTACGTCGCCCTTTCTCCATCGACAACGATGCCATAGTTGTCGCTCCTCCTTCCCGAAGCTCATGAAAGGACGGTATCACCTCCTCTCTCTCTTTTCCCCTCTCTCTTACTCTCTCTTTCCTGATTTATGTGATGTTCTACTCGATTTATTCCAAATACCAAAGAACTACCCACTGGATCTGCACCTAAACGATCCTAAGAAGATTTGACATTGGTACCGGAGCTGAGGTTGCTAGGTTATAAATCCAGATCGGGGTTAGTAGAAAGGAAAAGAAATGAAATGAATTTTTCGATTCGGAAGATCCCGAATGAAACCCTAACCCTAAAGAATGAAGAAAAGAAGGGACAAGGATTGGGGGCCTACCTCTGGCTTACCTATCGCCGTCAACACCGCCGGCCGTCGCCTTGACGTCGCGCGGGAAGAAAGGCCCGAGCCGCCGCTGGCCGGCGCTCTGCCGCGCCGCGTGCATAGCGCCGTCTCCACTTCGGGCTCGGGGTTAAGTGCACCACCACGAGGCCGCTCGACGGCGTCGCGCTCACCCTCGGGCGAGCGCGCACGCCGGCGAGGGGCCTAGTGGCGACGCTGTCTCCTCCTTTCTTCGGCCGCCATGGGCGGCCGTCGCGGGACCGCTGCGTGCGGACGCGAGAAGAGGATGCGAGGGAGACAGAGAAAAGAGGAGGTGGTGGAGCGGCCGGATCCGCTCCGGCGGCGGTCTTCCCCACCGGCGACGAGCCGACGACGGCCACCGTGGCCACAGCCCTTGCCTCCGGTGCGGCTAATAGAATGAAGAGGAATGAGCTCTAGGGTTTGGGCATCTCGGCCGGCTAAGGTTTTTATTCGGCCGAGAAGGACGGAGAGCCGTCGGATGATGATGAACGGTCACAAACGCGTGGGCCTGCTTTCGGCCCAGGCGGGATTGTGAATTCCCGGCCCAGGCCCAGGTTGTGGCCTGGGCGCGGGGGTGCTGTGGCACGAGCGCTGCTGGGCCGAAGCAACCAATCGCGGCTGGGCCGCGAGTGGGCCGCGCAAACGGTGTGAGCTGCTGGGCCGCGCACGGGCCGTTTCCTACTGCTGGGCCGAGAGAAGAAAGCACGATGCTGTTGCTGGCCGCTGGGCTGCAGAAGAGTGCAGCGTGCCTCGGGCCGCGGGCCGTGCGCAAGCTGGGCTTTCGGGCCAGATGCGCAGTGATGATTTCTGGTTTTGTTTATTATTTTTTCGGAAGCAGTTTGAATGAATTCTATTAAATTTAAATGTTTTATCTCTACTCAAATTTATTTGATAATTTGTTTAGAGAGAAGAAAAGTACAAAGTGATGCTTCTGAATAAGAATTATTTTAAGAATTTTGTCACGTTTTCCGCTGCAAAGAAAAAGAATATTGTCTTCTCATTAAATCCGAACCAACGGGAGGATCTAATTTGAAGAGTAGTTACAGTTGTTTAGAAAATGATGAAAAGTTTATCCTCTAATTAAAATTGGAACTAATGAGAAAATTTATTTAGAGGGATATTCACATTATGATTTAAGTGAAATTATGATATTGTTATTTTCTGACCAACGTTGATGATAACAATATTATAAGCTTATTTATGAGTTTGAGGTTGAAATTTAAATCTCTGATAAATTATGCATCAAAGTGACCAATTTCAGAGAATAGATAAAGATCTAGAAATGCTCATGAAATAGAAAGATGATTTTCCGCTGCAATGATGATGATGATGATCTTCTAATTAAATTCGAACCAATGAGAGAATTTAATTTTGAAGATGGTTAATGATAATTGAGTTGTTCCATATGTTAATTCCATTTATTCCCAACGGTGATGTGGAATTAATGTACAAGAATATTGTATTCATGATGTTGCTAATTTTAGCAAAAGTTATTGATAGAAAATTTTATAAGTTTTATCTATGAGTTTTATGCATTTATTCTATTTCTGCCCAACGGTGATATAGAATTAATGTAGAAAAAAGTTGTTTTGTTCTATATCTGTCCAACGGTGATATAGAATAAAACATAAAGAAATCAGAGTTTAATGTTGATAACTATTGTTGAATAATTTCAGACAAAGATCTTCATGTTTTCGTTCTTGAAGGCAGAAAAGAAAGAGAAAAGAAAAGCACAGGGTACTTGTAACTCAGATGATGAAAAGCCTAAGCACAAATTGTGTATACGAAAGTAGGCCATTGCATGAGAGACTGTGTCCTCTTTAAGAGTGGCTTGAAAAGAAATGTTTCCTCAAAGATTTCAGGGATATTGATCCAAGAAAAGAAATATAACAATAAGAGTTTAGTTTGAGAAATATTTTTTTAAGGTACTCTCTATGAAAAATAATTTAATTTTTTAGTTTTTATTATCATGATATGAATTATAATGAGTGGTATGAATGTTTAATTTGACCAACATCGGATTAAGCATGTGTGTTAAAGAATATCGAATTTATTCCTAAATTTGATGATTGAATATGAGCCAATCCTAGCATTTATGTCCCTTCAAGGGAATTGTCTCGCATGGCGGTATAAAATTTAAGAAAATACCCGCATTGCGGGATAAAGTTGGTATAATACTTGTCCTGCATGACAGGAGAAAGTGAGATGACGATGTGTATCCCGCACAGGGAGAGAAGTTTAGGGTAGCTTTTGTGCTATCCTAGCATGAGTTTAAGAATAAAAGAAAGTTGAAAAACGAACCTCATGATAAAAATGACATGCAAGCATGACTTGCAGAAGTACTGATGAAAAGGACTCTGTTGAGTTCTTGAAGTGAAATGAGGAAAAAGAATACATACTTCCATACGAATTAAGAAATAATTTCATCTTCCATGATGTAATCATGTGGATGAAGTTAGTAATCAAAGTTTCCTCACTCACAAGAGTTACGAAGGTTTTGAAATTGTGGCAGAAAAGTTTGTGCCACATTTCAAGGGGGAGGATTGTGACATGAATTGAGAAAGATAGAAAAACAATTGAAAGAAACTCAGAAAGATAATTGAAAGATATTCCCCATTGTATGCTTTGCATTTAGAGAAAAAGTGATCTATAAAAGATGAAGGTGGTCGTTGAGGGAGTACAACGGTCATAATAAAGATACCCCTAAGTACAGAAATGGCTAAATTCCTGAACCTTTACAGTTCGACAGAAAGATAGCAATGAGACTAAGAAATACTAAGACGGTGCTTAAAGCACCAAATGAGATAGATTTTAACAGAATAACCCAAAATAAGAAAGATTGAAGATACACTATCCTTACAGAATATGGAGTAATCTGGGGAGCATGGTGTAAAAAAGATCTACGACTTGAAGAGAAGTGGGACCACTGCCTACTCCAATGACTCAAGATCGACAAATGCTCAACACCATGTTGATGTTGTATGACCCTATAGAATCGATTGACGATGAAAGAGCAACAACAATCCCATGTGACCTAAAGGTCTCAAAGAATAAGAGAATCAGATATTTCTGATAACTATAAATTATATATTGATGAAGAAATTCAAATGAAGGGTGATCCCACCTCATTTGAAGAAACCATGAGAGGCGTTAAAACATCTAAATGGCAAGAAGCTAAGGAAATTGAAATGAAATCGATGAATACCAACGAAGTTTGAGAAACAGAAGCAGTTCCTAATGGAGCCAAAACAGTAGGCTGTAAAGGGTCTATAAGACAAATGTGACTCCAAAGAGAACATAAGATATAAAGCACAACTTGAATCGAAAGATTTTACACAAAGAGAATGAATAGATTATAATGAGTGCTAGTGGCACCTCATGACCTGAGATGAAGGTAAAGATAACATTTCTCAATGGGATTTGTATGAAAATAGTTACATGGCACAACCTAAAGGTTTTATCATGGAGAGAAAGAATGAACGAATGGGATGCCACCTATAAAAATCTTTTATGAACTAGAGCAATTCTCTAAACAATGGCGTTT